>JAODJW010000033.1:9080724-9095121 GCA_026777045.1 Hyperopisus bebe | reverse complement strand
TTCATTCGGAATAATGAGGCCTGTCCTGTCAACCAGAGGCTCGTCTTCCCAAGATGATCAGTGGAGCACTTCAGTGCTCATCTGTGATTTCCTCCTTTCAATGTTTCTCTATGTCCGTAACGCTACCTACAGCTCAGAAGTCACTCACCAAACATGATGTTCACTCTCCCATGTTTATACTTCCTTGTACCTGCAGCACTGTAATATGCATATCTAATACAAATTGACTTTCTAGGAAAAGAGTCTGAATTATCTGCATTGGCATTAATTTCAATTAAATGAACTCCTCAAACAGCTGAAGAATGACTGGTAATGTTTTACATTAACTGCACCTTCATAATGCTTTTATAATACATTTGCAGAACATTCAGTGTACCTTCATGATGCATTCAAAAACAATTTATAGTACATTCGTAAGCCGCATGTAACTAATATCATTAATCTCCTAATACACCATAACAGCTTTTTTATAACAAACATTAAATGACTGCATAAACATGTCATTTTTGTTATGAATGTATACCAAGCTATTTAGGCATATTAAGATGTCGAGGTATCCTTACATGCTGCTTATAAATGTTCTATGAATACATTATGAAGGTCCACTGAATGTTCTATGAATGCATACTGTAAGGTGCAATTAATGTAAAGCACTACTGCATTATCGAAACATTTTAAAAAAAAATAGCCACTTTTGATGTTTATTACTATTGAATGATGAAGAAAAAATAGCAAGAAATGAACTCTCAGTACAACTATTTTGAACTTCACATTGAAAAGGTTTATGTATAAGAAACATTGTGTTTGTAGTGTACAGCAGGCAACATACGCCTCTAAAAATAGATATTTCTGTTCCATGCATAATTTGAGGAGGATTTTTGGAAAAGTCTGGACTCTAGACAAATAAATGATGTTAAATTTTATTTCTTGGATGAAAGTGTCTAATTTTTTTGTGCTAAGGGTGAAAAGGGATGCTAGTTATAAAACTTTAAAACTGTGGAACAACTTAAGATAAATGCTAAATTCATCTCTGGCAGTACAGAGGAAATGCTGTGATCAGAAGATTCTGCAAACTAGAGAACAACTGAAATGACTCATCTCTATCACAACTTGTGTGCAAGGATGGCAAAGGACTTCATTATCAAGAATATGAGTCCTTTGACTTGAATCTCCATCATCCAGACAAATGGCATAAAGACACAGGTGCACCATATTAAGCTTCACAAAAAGCGGACGGATGGTAAGGGCATACTAAAGGTGTCACTTTAGGTCCACTTTAGGTTTGTAGGAAGATGCAGATATCCTAACCTTCTTCATATCATAACAAGGTAAATTTCAAGTCTTGCCTGAAATCAATAATTTACACTATGAACTGAGAAAAAAGTTATTTGATCGTCCGTAGTTTGGCATATTGATGTATTTAACTATGAAGGCCTGCACTCTGCAATTATACAGACTTTAGGGCAATACATGGTTACATCATGGGGACTTGTAGTATGTCTTTTGGTTTGACTTAAATTTGCAGCTGAATTCCTGAAAATTATGTAAAAAGTACTTGAGGTCTGTGAGGTGTAGAGTTCTGCAAATGTAGTTTTGTATGAATTTCTCTTGGCAGTCATTTGTAATGAATGGATATCTGAATAGATGTTCAACCCAAATCATTTGCATCAACCCACATATCCTGAGTCAATTATTATGCAATCCAATTATCTAAAGATGCTAGATCTAAAGGTTTAAAAAAAAAAACAAGATTATACCTTTAAGAATGTTAAATCTTGCTGGCTATTGCAGATGTAACTGTCTCATTGACATGTAGCATTTCTTAAATATTTCTGTCTCCCATAATATAAAAGCGCAACCCATTCTTACAATAACTTATCCCCTAGCCAGTTCAACAAATACTGTTTCCTCAAATAGGTAACTGACAGTCAATCCCACATGAACGCATTTATTGTTTTTCGTCACAACTGAATCCTTCAAAGAACCTCATAGACCCAATGGTGGGAACATTGTCGATTCATAAAATGTGAAAGGCAGATTGTAGATGATATTCCAGGTCTGTAACTTTTGACATCAAACCACTTTTAGATTCTGCGACAAGAAGATAGATAATCTAATCTAATAGACTAGTCACATATCCCTGATCTTATTTAAGAAATAATATACATATCATTATCAATCACTAAATGCCTGCTATGCCATCTGTAAACATAACTGCCACTGAGAGTGAGCTGTGTTTTAGTCTCACTTTGCACATAGTATTAGACAAAAGGCCTTTCATTATTCATTTATCAACTTTTACAGTACAAATAATTACATCAACTGACTCTGAAATCCATGGAGTCCAGAGGTCTCAGTGTTTATCCCATAAAAGGTATGCAAAACACAAACACATTCCATTCTTTTATTTACATCAGCATTACCAATATACTTACTCAAGAATCTTTTGCTGATATATTTCATAGCGATGTTTATTCAAATTTCAACTAATTCTATGAATATAATTTCAGTGGTTTTTGACATTAATATGTTCCTGTGCTTATCAACCCTTTAGTCTTTCATGTTTCACTATTCCTTTGTGTTTTTACTTTTTATAGATGTCTTGCATTAATGAACAGGCATTTGTCGTAAATATTTCTTATATAAATGCATACAGACAAGTATAAAATATTTCCTTTGATTTATTATATGCATGCATTAAATAAGTTTATATTATAAGCAGTACTGAGACATACCATTTGCAGTGGTCCTTGGGAAAGGGTTTTGTGAATGTATTGATATGCTCAGTCATTATCGTGATAACAAATATGTGGTTCCTACACAATGAATTACATTTAGGTGGAATGAATCATGTGAAATGAGTGAGGGATTGTATACAGAGAATTCCTCAAGTGTTGTGCAGCAAAAAATATGTATGTATATGTATGCATGTATGTGTGTTTGTGTACATATATAAACATATAAATAAATATATATAAAATGTATATATTTAGAGGCATCCACTTTATAAAAATGCATCCATCCAGTGCTGCTTATCGTGGGGTAAAACATGAACAAAAAAGCAGAAATCCCAAATGATTACATTTACCAATTATAAAAAGATATATTTGCAGCACTTCATTGTATATTTTGGGCAAATAATTCTTACTGTATATTGCCCATATAAATTTAGCTCATGTAGAAACCATTCATGTTGCATGCTCACATTCATTTCCTAAGTATTACATCTTTTTGGATATCTCTTCCAAAGATAAATGAAAAAATATGGAAATTTCACCGCAGTGACACAAGTTATCACAAGGAAAATGCCAGCCAATATAATTTTCCAGAATTTATGCCAGGAAATGACTGCTTACGTCATAGTTACATTAACAGGTGCAAGGTGTAATGTAAGGGTATATTAGGGCAACGTTTTTTGCAAACAACAAAACAACATTGGCATCAATAATCATATCATTAATAATTTTTTATAATAATAATAATATGATGGTGATGATGATGATAATTATCTGTAGTTAGATTGCACAACCTATGGGCATTTTTAGAGGCACATGTTTGCCTAGGATTTCAGGAAATCCAGGCAAATGCAGAGAGAACATAGAAACTCCACTGTAATGATGTAACATCCTACCCAAGGTGTCTTCTTCTATTGTCCTCTGTGCTACAACCCTTTTTGTTATGACTATTTACTGGACAACTGCTTGGAAGATGGAGAGAGGGATCGGTGGATTATGGAAGGATTTGCATTAGATTTGCCAATACAGCAGCTCAATTGCTTATTTTTTTATAGTTCATGTTCTTTGTTCACAGTGGTTCAGCATTGTAGTTCCAATTATAGCATTCACCTCCTAGATAACTGTCACACATTGTACACAGGAAAATATTCCCTTAAACTGCCACTCACCTATACTGACCAGTGGCCTTACATTGATATAATAATAGCTTTAAACTTCTACACTGATATTTCCTTTGAATTCTATAAAAAGTGACTTAGATTGGCTTGTTTCACAGAGAAAACAGTAGACATCTGGCATATGGTATCATAGAGGGAGTAGGCAGGGATTTTAGAAACATAGTTTAATATTTTGACAGTCACGCGCCGTTTACTGTAACAAAACAGCTCTTAGAAATCAGATGTGTGCAAAAGTGTATGATGGTAATGGAGTTAATGAATGGAAATAACATGCTGGAAGATTTTCCAGATGATAAAGGTAGTCAGCTGAAGGGGGTTTTTCTGAGTGTGTGAAATTGATGCAGTTTCCTCTGGAGGGCAGTGCAGCCAGGGACACCTCTTTTCTTTCCTATAGCGTGCTGCTGATCCGCTGCAGCTGCTTGGAGGGGTAAGGACAAAGGGGGGCCTGCTATCAGCTACCTCCCCACACAGGCGGCTTTTCATCAGCCCCCACCTTGTCTTTAGACATGGATTATGTCGACAGGTACCCCGCTGCTAATGGGTGGAAGGCAAATGTAAATATGACAGCAAGCAGAAACCAATCATTTCATGGGCAAAAAATTGTGAAATATTCTGTGTAAAATTATTTTTGTGTCATAATTAAAGTTTAATCGATATTGCGGTAAAATATGGAAAAAAAAAACTTCAGTTTTTTTTTTCTAGTTTTTCAGAAAGCCCCTGTTTTTACAGCTGATGGTAAAAATAAATGAAAAGCTCTTAATGGCAGGATAGATGGAAGAATTATAGTTACCTTATACTTTGCTCATTAAAATAAGAAAATGCTACCTACATAATGTCCATCCATCTTCCAACTGCTCATTTATTACAGGGTGTTTTTTGGCAGTGGAGGGGTGGGGGTGCTGGATCTCAAGCAGCCTAAGGCACAAGGTGGGGAGGCACCCTGGACAGGATGCCAGTCCATCACCCGCACAGTGGGCAATTTACAGACACCAATTCACCTAACTGCATGTCTTCGGACTGTGAGAGGAAACACCTGGAGCGGAGGGAGGAACCAAACCTCAGGAAAACTTTCACTATCTGTAAAGCCTGATTAATAACTTTCTGCAAAGAACACATTTCAGTGTAATGTTTGTTAGAAAGGTGTTTATGGAACATGTATAGCTAACATTTTTTTTTTCCTATTTATCTTATTCGCATTTTCTAAATTTAAGAGTGAATCTTGCTTATATTGATATTGGATGTTTTAATAGCTGTTTGAACAATCTTTTAAGTTTATTTCACTAAAATCTAAAATGTCATGTTACATGCACCCATTTCTCCTATGGAAAAGAACACGTGAGATAAACTACGAATATAAAAATCAAAAAACTACTGCAAGCTTATGCTACATATAGCATGAATGTTTGGGGAATGGCTTGCAAATGGATCCCTTTGTCCACCTTCAGTAAGTTCAGCAGCTTTCAGCTTATCAGCCCTGTGTATGACCTCAGGCTCACCTGAATGTAAAAAGGTTCTGAACAGGTCATATACACTGTATACACACAGACACACACAAGGGCTTCAGTCCACCCCAAGACTCTGTTCAGGATAAGTAATACAAATGAATATCAAAATGTCAGCTTTTTAGACAACGAAGGGCAACTACAAAACACTGAACAGTAGCCATGCTGGCTAGTAAAAAAGCTGCATGCCAGACTCTCTCTCTCTCTCTCTCGCTCTCTATATATATATATATACACACACTCACACGTATTTATTTATTTGTTTGTTTGTTTGTTTAAATTACACTCCTGACTACATATTGCACTATTTAAGAGCAGTTTCTTCTATTTAGACATGATCTTGATTTCCTGTTTACCTGCAGAAATGGGAATTATTACCTTTCTGTTTAAATATATCCTTATAAGGAGAATTGTACGACTGGGCATCGTTGACTAAGTACTAATCATCGCCATTACGGTGCATGTCGACGGCGAGGATCTCAGACCAGCTGATAGCGGCAGTGTGACGGCAGAGCACCCGGTGTTCCTGCCTATCAGCAGCAGCTGCAGTGCAAGGTAACAGTCATTTTCTCACAATAGCCATTCCTCTTCATTTCCTACTGTTTTATACTCGTGACAAATGGCCAATCTTTTTGTTACTGCATGGAACGTACCTTGATATTGTAATCGGAATATCCACCTGCTCGATGCTTTTCCACTTAAAAAAAACTCTCCCGTAGCAGGATAATGGAGACTGGCCGTGGCAAACAGTAATAAGCATGAAATATTAAAAATGTTGTTTCTTTCTACCACGTAAGGCATCAGGTTTGGAATTTCACCGGTTTCAGAATAAAATTAAATTGGTAACAGATGAAGCAGCTAGTTTGAAAGTTTAGTTATACCAATGAGCCAAATAAATAAATAAACACAAACACACACACATATATATATATATATATATATATATATATATACACACACACACACACACACAAACATACATACATACTTATATTTAAATTTTAAGCAGAAAAGTGGGGGTCTAACCCCTCTAGGAGATTTATCTTGAAATATTATTGCTGTGTTATTATTGTTTTGATAATTATTTCACTTATGCAACTAATAATAAACAACACAACACATAGTTTTACATATTTCTAAATTCGTTTCAGTACGCAGCTCATGCTTAAATACCATTTCTCAGTGCTTCTGATAAAAAGTAGGAAAACTATATGAGTATGACAAACCATGGATGTAAGTAGAAGGTTAAAAAAGAATGAGAATAAAAAATCAGAGTACTACTGCGACAAGTGGCCATAACACCTCACCCTACCAATATAACGCAAATTTTTTAAAAGGCTTGATGCAAATTTTGTCCAGTTCTTTCCAAATAAGGTACTACAAAACTGGTCAATTCTTTGCAATGCACTTTTCTCAAAAAATAAAATAGAATAAAATAATAATACAAATAATAATTTTCAAATCATCCATGATCACCTATTCGTAGAGTGACAATTTCACCTATAATTTTGTACACATTTTGTAATTGTGCACATTCGGGTTCAAATCAAATTCAGACTGAGTTCTATTCTGAATGAGCTGGGTTTTCCAAGTTAAGTTAGCTGTGACAGAGAAAACTGCTATTGCTTTTACTGAAATAGTTGAAATAATTTGTTTTTTGATATTATTGAAGAGAGTACATTGTCAAATTCATTAAAAGAGCAATTTCTAGAAAAGTTAAATAAGAGTTCTGGAATGTTGGAACAAGGGGGTGGTCTTCTTTCCAATTCCCCAGGATAAATCTTAGCAAAACTCATCAAGAGAGAAGCAAAAGCAACAGATTTCAAACACAGTAGAAGACTTTCCCAGCGAAGAAATGTGAAAAAGTCTTCACCCCCTCAGTAGAGTATAATGGCAGACTATTGCATAGAAGAGGTTTTTTGATTGCCACTTCTGGGCAAGATGGAACAGTAAGTGGAACAGGACTTTGAGAACTGCAGAGTAATAGATTTGAAAAGGACGCAAATGCACATGCTGTCTCTTATCTGAAAACAATCTTTTTTTGGTTTTCTCAGAAGGCATTGACTGTGAACACTGTGCTGTATTGAACTCTTCATGTTTCTCTAGGACACTGATGATGAGTATCTGGAATGCTGCATGGTGAAAATCTGGTACGAAAGAGTTTTACGGCAAATATATAAGGATTCAACCATCTCCCAGCTAACTGAGTGGACCATGCTAATCAATATTCAAAAGCTTAATCTTACCCTGTTTCATATCCATCAATGTTGAGGACTTTAGTCATTCCCTGGTCTCTGCTGGATATCAATGTGATTCTGATGTGAACTTTATCTGCATGCTTTATGATATTTGTCTTTAGTGTAGAGATTAGCAGGTTTTCTTGAAGCAAACAATGTTTTGACTACTCACCTCTGGCCCTGCAACATAAATTTAAATGGACAGGAGTCATCGTAATTGTCTTTATCATGAAATGTACATAAGTTCTGTATCAATTAAGCATTTGTTCCTGATTTTCTCTATTGTTATGGCAGTGGGGTACTTTGCAACTACTGTATATGGTCATTACCTGCTTTGATTGTCTTTAAAAACCCATAAGAGATTTTCCATTGTCACAAGTGTCTTGTTAGTGTGTATTGTGGCATATATTGAAAATGCATTAACAAAAAGAAATTAAATGAAAAACCATTACACACAAGGTCAGAAGAACTAAATTTGGGAGGAAAAAAAGCATCCAACAAGAAAACATATTTGATAGATAAAAGGACGGGGAGAGAGACAGGCAGATAGATTGTTTTATAATGATCTTATAATGGCCATTTTTTATTATTGTTATTATTTTTCAATATATTATTTGTTGTGTGGCTGTGGAGTTTGCATGTTATCCCAATGTTGTGTGAGTGTGGAGTTTCTAAATTGCCCATTCTGTGAATGTGCCCTGTGTAATGGATCAGCATCCTTTCCAGGGTGTTTCCTTGCCTTGTGTTTCTTTGGATAGGTGCCAGGCTCCCAGTGACCCCGTACTGGAAGATGGATGGATACATGTCAGATGGCTAACTACTTAACTGCTCTAAATATCTACAGATATTGCAACCAGCATGAAGAAGAACAGTACACCAGTGCACAACCTGCCTGTTTGATGGCAACATAGTGACTAAAAATTACTGCTGGAAGATGAGGCTCGTTGGTCATGGGACCCCAGCTGAGGGTTGACATTGTAAGGAACGTGCCAGTGAGGATGTGCCTCTGCTGGCTGCATGGCTGGAGGAGAGGCAATGCCTGGGAGTCAGATGCAAGAACATGTGCTTAAGGAAGATTGCAGTTATCTTCCACAAAATTGTGTTGCCCCATTGAAAACAACTATTGATTGCATTGAACACAGAGATCTCCCTTTTTATAAAGTGTTCACATATTTTTCTTTTTCTCAAGAATGACTTTATGTTCTTTTTTGTACATATGAGTGCCTTCAGATGCAACGTCTCTCAACAGGAAAAAAAATGTTTTCATAGTAGTTACATGTTCGTTTCAGAGTGAAGACTGTTTTCGTCTTTATTCTTCTGGTTCCCTTTAAACTCAGATTCTAACTTAGTTTCTGCCATTTGCTGCTCATTCTGGTCCGATGAAAAAGGAAGAAGGCCTATGAGAACAATAATGGAAAGATTAATCATGGCCTAACGCAGCCTGCTCTACTGAGTAAATTAAGTCATTTTAATTGAAATTCCAGAATCCTGCACTGAGTGTCTGGGGACTGGCCTTGGATTTGGTGAGTGCATAAATGCTGTGGCCATGCAGCTAAGGTTTAGGCTCATGCAGGCTCTCTCTGTAGTGCAATATTATTAGGATAGGTGAGATAATTAAAGCAAACACAGAGCTTCATATAAATGCATTCAAAAAGCATTTAAAAAATATTTTTCCTCAGGCAGTTCAACTACTGAACAGGTTGGCTCTTCCAAACCTAAGACTAGATCTTTTAAAAGGACCGACTTTCCCTCTCTTTGCATCATAACAGTGTATCTAATGTTTATATACTTCACAGTCTCTTTCTTTTAATTTCATTACCCATTTGCACAATCATATTTTTAACTGTAGTTTTTTTTTTTTTTAAATCTGTCTGGGTCTCAGGTCCATGGCTCAGTATTTTGTGTTTAAATGCCTTATATATTTCTATTGATATTTCATGTCAGCATATGATCCACGAATCAAATCACTGGAGATGACAAAGATATGTTCACTCGGACTTGCTTAACATCTACAGTATTCTATAAAGGTAGACATGACATTATAATAAGTATAAAAATAACAAAAGAAGAGGTTGCACTTTGCATGATTGGGTATATCTTAAAGTAGCCATAACATGCAGTTAGTTCAGGATTACTGCCCTGACTTTATTCGCACCTACAGGTATCCTTAAAGAGGCGGACCATTTATTTCATTGGAGGACAGTGCAAAAGGTGACAGAGCCAAATATAAATAGACAGAGGAACAGCACTGAACAGATACGTATTGTCCTACAGAATTTCCACAGAAAGTGGAAAATAAGAGTTTACCAACATGGAATATTAGCTGTAAGCAAAACAGTCAACAAACCAGAAGGATCAAAGAGACTTTGCCCTTTTTAACCTTTTGTCTACTGTGTTCTCCACTGTTTTCCAGTTTTCCACTGTGGTTCTCTGGGTATTTTTATATTTGTAGCTGATGCGTTCTCTTGGACCTCATACACAAAATGAAATCCCATTCACAGCACGCTAAAGCTCTATGAGCCACTGTCAGTGGAAATGTTTTCAGATCAGCTGCACATTTTTGAGATGTATTTCACAGACTTTGTCTGGTTTTCTGAACTGCCACCAGTGTTATGTTAATTATATACATGCATTAGGACAGCAGTTTTCAAGAGAACTTTTGCTTTTTTGTGGAGTTCTGCTAAACTAGTTTTACAGAATTAATATACCTTTTTTTAAACATCATAGGTAGTAGAACACATGCTATACTGCTGCTATGTATATATAGAACCAGAGGTTTTGTGCTTAGCATATACATTAGTTATATATAAATATTAAAACGAATGTTTTTTTCTTTCTTTACAAAGCTCTTTCTTGCAGAAGTGGTATCGTAGCTAGCAGCATTATTAAGTTAGCAGCACCACCCCTTGTCATGCATTAAAATATTTTCATGAATATAAATCACTAGTAGGACCTTTTTCATTTTTGTTGTGATACTACTTTCTCCTGAATTTGCCCGCATTTGTCTGGAGAGTCAGTGACATCTCAAGTGCACACCAGAAGCCTCACACTTTGCCTGTGTTACTGTACTTCACTCCTTCCACATCTTGCTACTGATGCTAACGCAAATGTTCTTCCTTGGTCAGGTACAGCTGTAGATTAGCAGCAGGACTGCAATCAAGGTAATGTTGAACAAATACTATCCATCCATTCATCCAGCCATCCATCTTCCATCTGCTTACCTTGGTAAAGGTTTCAGGAATAAACACTGACAACATACTGTGTACTGTCTTTATCGCTTAGCTACACAAATAATCTTACAGGAATTCAGGTGTGGGTTTGTAAATTTAAGTCTTGTATGTATCAGTCTGGAAAGGGTCATAAAATTTGTATAAATTGTTTTGTGATATATCCACTGCAAAACAAGCAGATTACAATGAAAAGCAATTTACTCTATATTCACAGAATTCTAAGTGGTTAGCTAAGAAGACAATGTTGTCCTTCATGTTGTACATTACATCAGTGACCTCCAAAATAACCTTAACACTGGCATTAGAGTTATTAGTGGGATTGTCCTGGTCTGAATCTACAGATGTTAGATGATTCTGACATCGGCACATTTTACATCAAATTCAAATCATATTCATATCAAGTAATACCAACAACCATCCATCCATCTTCCAAAACGCTTATCCTTCTGGGTCGCAGGGGGTCCGGAACCTATCCCGGAAGCTACGGGCATGAGGCGGGGAACAACCCAGGATGGGGGGCCAGCCCATCGCAGGGCGTAATACCAAAATATCCATCCATTTTCCAACCTGCTTATCCTACTGAGTCGCAGGGGGTCTGGAGCCTATCCCGGAAGCAATGGGCACAAGGCAAGGAACAACGCTGGACAGGGGGCCAGCCCATCGCAGGGCATGCGCGCGCACACACACACATACACACACACACACACACACACACACAATTTAGGAACTCCAATCAGCCTCAGCATGTCTTTGGACTGTGGGGGGGAAAGCGGAGTACCTGGAGAAAACCCCACGACGACACAGGGAGAACATGCAAACTCCACACACATGTGACCCAGGCAGAAACTCGAACCCAGGTCCCAGAGGTGTGAGGCAACAGTGCCAACCACTGCATCACCATGCCACCCCCATACCAAAATATTCTGTATAAAACAACCATCAGTCCTTCTGCTTATATACATTGGACCTGCATTGAAGACAGACATTTTATGATAAAAAAGATGCTAAAAGTTTCAGCTAACCTATGAATGAATGGATTAAAAGCATTCAGTTTCATCTAGACCTCAAATTGCTGTGGTAGGATATAAAGTAGGCTGTCATTGCTACATTGCCAACAAATTTGGATCAGTTCTATGGGTAGGAATAGACAAATTCCAAAAAGATGTGGAGATGTGAGTCTATAGCCATAAGTATTTGTATTTGCTCACTTAAGCCATTTGACTATTTTGATTTGAGCATAATCAATTAATTAGCCCAGTCCTTGAAAAAAACAGCCTTATTGGATTCTGGTCAGAAAAATTACTTTACAGAATTAAAGTGAATTTTGAGTACGTAGATTTTTAAACACACAAATACACAAACAAGCAGGCAGGTAGGTAGGCAGCTAGCTAAATAAATTGACAAACAGACAGACAGACAGACAGACAGATAGATAGATAGATGTCATATATCTTCAGCAACAATGCTTATGTCAAAAGAACACTTAAAATATGCCGAGAATAATTTTTTATGTGTTCAATATATAGGGTTTGTATAGCTGCTATATGACAAGTAGGGGGTGCAGTATCAAAAGAATTTAAGAAAAATGCCTCCCAGTTAAGTCTTCTCAGATGCATTACAATTTAACTCATCAACAGCTTTACCCATTAACCTTTATAACCAGGAAGTGGGAACACCAAGTCCCTGAAAGAACAACTGGGTCCATTGAAGTTACAAGCAGCTTAATGGTAATGTAATTAATGGTTCTTAGCAATTAATGGTTCGTTTGTATTTAATCCCTTAAAGGAAATGTATGTTACCTTCTAAATATTCAATGATATAAATGTACTGTTGGAGGGGTTGTATCACAAAAGGGCTAAAAAGCTAATACACCTGCATGATCTTACTTATTAAAATAAAACAGACTGTATTTGACCAGAGGTGGAAAGTCCAGGACCAGAAAGTACAAATCCAGACCACGGTTTTGTTTCAACCAACCAACTCGATATAATGAGTCACAGTCATAAAGTACTCTGTCGGACTCACAAAACGTTGGTCTGGATTTGCACTTTCAGGAACTTTCCACCTCTGTATTTGATGGGGGAAAATGACACATGTACTGAAAAAGTTCAGAACATTATTGTAAATCTTCACATAAGATCAGGACTTCCTATGTATTGTTTCATCTGCATGTAGTTTAAATAGAATGTGGTCTGCCATGGCAGCACGTAAGCACATATGTCTTAAGAACTAAGTAGCGCAGCCAGGGCCCCCTGCTAAGTGCATGAAGAGCTGGGAGCTCCCCCCCAGAGGTATGTTAAAGCATGCTGTGAAACAGCCTCTTTGCACGCTCCTTGTTACTGTATTTCCTCGATCTGCATAAACATGTTAGTAAACCAAAGTGGTCTTTGAATCTAAATCTTCAGTTATTATTCAAATTAAATCAAGTCTGGCAGATGGTAGAAGAAGTCACAAGCACGCTGTAAATCTTCTGTTCTACCTCCGTGATTGCTCTGCCCACACTGGAATAAAGATTCAAAGAAAACCAGTAATCATGACGGATGTCATTAGCATATTCCCAATAAGGGAGTGTAAGGGGAAAAAAAAAAAAGAAAGAAATTGCCTGGATAATATGGGCAACGGACGAATCAATGGAGAATATGCATGAACACAGCTGCTTGACAAACACATTCACTCCAGTACGTGGGAAAGGAAGTTTACTGAAATGACGCATTTTATACTGAGCTCATAGATTGACTGGGAACTTTTGATAGTATCATTTTCCCATCTTAGAATCAGTTTTGCAGCTGGGTAACCCTTGGGTTTTTTTTTTTTTTTTTTTTATCAATGTCCACAAAGCTTCAAGTGGCTGCTGTCATCTGAAGAAATTTGTAGAATTCGTATTTTCAATTAACTTAAAAAAAAAAAATGAACTATAGCTCTCTGCATGCTGCACGATGTTGGTGGTTCATAGAATCCTCTCTGTCTTTTCACTATATGCGGTATATAGTGTGGTATGTTATGGTATACATTTCAGTGTATATAGTATATAACAAAACTGATGCCATTTTTTTCAGTTCCTAGTAAAGCGTTTTAAAAAATGTGAAAAACTCTGTGATCCAGTTGGTTTAGTTTGGCATAATTAAAAAAATACACTTAAAGGAAACTGCTCCACAAATTAGTGGAGATAATGCTTTTTGCAAATGGTTTAAACATTATAATGCTTCAGCTGAATCACTTTAGTTGTGGTTTGAATGTGGAGTAACAGTGTAATGGTAATAATGCTTGTCCTTAATTAACTATTTAATGTGCTTTTTGTTCCCTGCGTATCAATTTTATGTAAATAGCACTGCTTGCAAAGCAGTTAAAAAATAAGGAAACTTAAAATAAAAAAAAACACTTTGATTTGCATACAAAGTTAATCACAAGTTAAACATTAATTTAATTAACAGGCTGTGATTCTGCTTGTGTTGATCATTGCTAAGATCTGTATTACTCATTAGACCACCCTAAATGTTTATGACAGTATACATATA
>JAODJW010000033.1:9066006-9080624 GCA_026777045.1 Hyperopisus bebe | reverse complement strand
AGACACAGTGGGCTTATATATCTGAAACATATAAAGTCTTTTAACAGCATTTAAATTCAGCTAATGCGCTTGCATTTATGTATTCTTAATGATTAAGAGAATAAAAAAAAGAAACTACTGACAAGAAACGTAAAGAAATAGTGTGAATTCTGCTGCAAATATGCAGTTTGGGAAGGACATGAAAGAGGTCATTCATTACTGACACATCTGTTTTCAAAGGAAACGTAAGAGAGACAGTCTTGATAGATAACTGATTACCCCAATTAGGGGCAGATGGTTAAAAATAAAGTAAAGAAAGTGGCACAATAGTTACATTTTTGCTGCATTGTGATAAAATTTTCTGTTGTATATGTGACAGACGTGGTCAGCCTGTGTTGAATAATTAAGCAAGTGCTGAAGAGAAATGTTAAATGAGACTCACCACTATTAAATTCCCTTTATTCCAACCAAGACTGCAGAAAACATTAATAATGCTTCTGTCACATCCCCATTCTCAGCAGTGAAAACTGAAGAAATCATCAATTACTGTTTGTGTCACACAGTAAAGACCCCTGCAATTGTTTATCCCTGTCTGTGTTGTTTTATTTTTTATTCACCTACAGACCACCTATTCTCTGCAATCTGAATAGTGTTTTGCCCACTATACCAACAATAAGCCTCTTAGCTCACATTCCAGCTCACAGACCTCGACACAGCTTTTACCAAATTGTTAAAAACTAGTCTGAAGTATTTGATACCAGCAGTCAAATTAATTGATTAACTGGTTAAAGAAATGGGGAGCGCACAGGAAATGATTCGAGTTACAATTATTCTATCACATAAATTATGGAGGAACCAAGTATTTCTGAAATAAAACTGTCCCCATTCACATAAAACAAAGCTAAATCAATCAAGTGATAATTAAAATGTTATTATCAGTAGTTACCTTTAATTATCACATTGAGACTGTACCCTCGCTACATTTAACACAAAGTATAATAGACATTTGGTTTTCATACATTCAGAGCTGCTTGAACCCCATATTCCTTTCTTGATTGTAGAATCCCTTTTAAAATATTACACAGTAAACTGCAGAATGTGTATGAGTGACAAGAACTTGTTTGTGCACATTGTAACCAGCCAAACAGCAGAGAATGGGAGAATTGTTTTATCTGTTCCCAGAAATGCCTTTAATTCTAGATCACCATCTTTATGCACTAGATCACCATCTTTATGCACTGTTTCAGTGGACGGATATTTTAGTCTATAAATTCCTCTACTGACATTCCAATCCAGTGTAAGCAATATTTTGCTTTTTCAGCTCCATCTTCAGCAATATCACCATAATCTGTGTTTCTATTTTAAACATATATATATAGATATATGTGTGTGTGTGTGTGTGTATATATATATATATATATATATATATATATATATATATTCAGCAGCATTCTTTTCATTATGAAATTAAATGTCATTTACTCAAAACAAACTCTCCTTGTATGAAGTTTCACAACTTTTATACAAACAGCTTTTATTCTATACATGATAACATAACCTCAGTTATTCCATTCATGATCATTTTTAATCAAATTGCATAACGAATACAATATGTTTGTTTATATACTTATATTTTTCTTGTGAATTCTTGGGTGCCCTCCTCGTCAATCTCCTAGAAGTCAACAGGACAACAAAAATACAAGTTAACAGATTAAATAAACGTGTGAATATAAGTTGGTACACTCAATAAGAAAGATGCACTTTTTCCTTTTTCTGTAGTCTGTACTCTCCTAGAGAGAAAAATATAGAGCAACTATATTTGTTCATGATTTGTACTTGTGGCCCCTGTAGTATGAAGTGTTAAATTTCCTGATGATGTCTCTGGAATCTTTTTTGTTATAAGGTTATGCCCTTAATTACTATTCTATTTGTTATGCAACAATTCATCAGCCTGTTTAGGAGAGGTGGGTTCCTAAGTAATAGGGGGTCACTGTCTATGATGACTCATAATCCATCAGGACTCATAAAGATACTGTCATATGGATTGTCTTGATCGACATCTTTAAGGTAAGTATACTTGAAACCTGGAACTGAGCACTGAGGCGCTTACTCAGATCATGACCACTTTAACTAAGAATAAACACACTGTCCATGCAGTTCACCAGGAGATCCAGTTCTATCAAGAACTGTGCTGTAACACAAAGTAATAGGTTGTCCCAGTCTTTCAAAAAGACACCCATGCTGGACCACTTAGACAATTTTCAACATAGAGAAATAGTCCCATTGACTTGTTTGGCAAATATTACTAATTTTAAACATAATAACATATTTATTCATTCATCTATTTATTTATTGTTTGCTTGTTTGTCTTTTTTTTTTTTTAAATTATATTTATTTGATTTTGATTATGTTTCATTCATTTATTCCCATGTACAGTAATGCCTAATTTATCTCTCTAGACTCAAAATTCTATCAAAATAGCCAGGTATAACCCAGTATTACTCATTGTAGAAATGTACAAATATGCTATTAATAATGTTTATAAATGTTTATTTGTGAAACATATCATTACAAATGCTAAGTCCAAAGTTCATTCACATAAACAAATGCACAACAACATGCCACAAGATAACTGCTCTATTTTAGTCTTTCTAACAGGTCCATATATTTAGCATTGCATATTTTGTTGCATAGAAAAAAAAATGATTACACACGCCCAGATAAAATAATGTAATTCAAAATAAATATAGCTACTTCACATCAAAGATACAGAAGTCAGTGATTTATTTTTAGTCACTGGAAGCAGTAAAACATTTTAAGGTTTTGGATAACGGCAGCACCAGTCAGAGCAAAAATGTTATATTTGCATTAAAAAAACAATAGCAATAACATTACTTGTATCAAGGTGTTTAATAAAGACATTTTTCAAGACATGAACAGAAGAAGCATACATTTAATTTTCAGCTTTGTTTTTTTTAATTGTTTTTTTCTGATCACAAAAAAAGCTGAGCATTGAGTTACATAACAGATCTAACTCTGGCAAAACAGAGTGAATTATTAAATGCATGTAATAATAATCATATTATAAGTACTATAGTTAGAAAAAGGTATAAGGTAGAATGCTATTGTCTACAGCTGCTAAGGATATCTTGTATATTAATAGCACCATGCTATTTGTTTCTTGTTCTATTCATTGGTCAAATTCTTTTCAATAGTAAAAAAATGACCAGTCACACTAGTAGCCAAAGTTGTGGAATAACTTCCAGTTTTTAGAGATTGCAGAACTTAATTCAGCTGTTGCTCCAGTTACTTATTTAGAATTAGAATTAGAATTTGGTGATCAGTGGTCATTGTTAACACACCACAGCACAGCACACAGAGCGCAATGTATGATTATGTAAACATTCTTTGATTATTTATCAACATTACCACCAATATCGTGTAGTATTCGTTTAAGAGCAATACCAAAAATGCTAGGTGTTTCCACAATGGCCAATAGCGTACATGGCATAGGGAGGAAACTCAATTCACAGATGGCAGAGAGCAAAATAAACCTTCTTTAATAATTAAAGGTTAATAATTTAAAGACATACTGGATGAAGGAATATCCATTGTCTTCAGATTAGCTGCTCCATATTCTAGTAAAATTCACCTGGTAATCATCCTTGTTTATGTACACACGTGTTTCATTTATCCTGAATGCAGTTGCACAGATTTAATTAATTAATTATATTATGTTTCAATATTCTATTGCATTTCATGAATGAACCTGAAGCATCCTTAGCTAAGAGTTCTGAAAATTAGAGAGTACTTGAAATAAAGAATACTTTAATGGACAATCACAGTATAAGCAGCATCTTGTGTTGGCTTTATTAGTTTAGTGTTGAGTACCATTTATATTTGTTTCTCTAGAGGGACCTCAGCTTTGTTTTATGTTATGGTTTTGATTAATAAATGTATAGTTTTTGTTGGGGTCTCACATACACAACTGTCAATGTGTATGTATACACACGTTATATGCTATCATATCTATGTTTTGACCTAAACTCATTTCATTAGAAATCCCAATATTCAAACAGGACTTACAACATTATGATTAATTTATGTTGATTGCATAAATATTCAGACCCTTGAAACTGAAAATGAAGGCACCTTTGCCAGTAATTACAGCTGGACTTTTTTTTTTTTTTTTAGGTCAACTACTTTGAACACTGATTTGATGCAATTTTTTTTCCCATTGTTGCCAGATTTCTTGAAGTTCTCTCAAGTTGCTCTGGGATTGCTTATAGACAGAACTAAATCTTTCCAGATTGTCCTGATTCAAGTCAGGACTGATTTAAGGACAGATACTGTCTTTCTTATTCCTGAGCCAGTTCAGTGCAGCTTTGGCCTTGTGTCTTGGGTTTTGTTTCTGAAAGGTTGCCTATTCTGGTATCTGTCTGTATTTTTTTCTGTATATTATGTTTCAGCCCAATCAATTTCCCACTATTTGATGAAACGAAGTATCATCGCTGGTTGATTTTTCCTCCAACTTGTCTAACTGTGTGTGGGGTTGACCAGGGGTGGATTAATGCACATGCTTGCTTAGGCTCCAGTCTATTCTATTTTTTTTTCTTTCTTGATCACAAATTTTTAAAGCGATCCTTCATTTGTTTGTAAGTTGGTGATTGGTTAAAACTGAATGGGGAGACCAATCCTAAATGTATCTCTTTTTTTGGCACTCTTTTTATACTGTTGTGTATTTCCTGGTAACGTGGTTTCCTGCGTTTAATGGATTTTATGAGTCTGGTGAATGAGTTTTCTGCCATTGTAGGAAAACATTCTAAAAGTAAAAACTTGTTTAAGTTTCTTTTGGAATTTGCCATTCTCTGTAAAGTTGTGTATGGTCTATGCTATGTATGGTAAATTGTTCTTGCGTGCACAATGTGGATGCAGTTGACACGCAGTGGATCAGAGTGTATTGTTTTAAGGCCATCGCTAGTTTATTCAATGAGGTCTCTGTTGAGCTCTTTCTGGTTGGTGCACATGACTGATGTGAATGTGCAGGCTTGCTGGTTTGTTGTTCTTATAATGTGATTGTTCTCATTTGACACAGCGTCACACTCTCTTTGACTTTGTAGAAATTATTTTAGAGTTATTAATATTTAAAAAGTTTTAGTGTTTAATTGTTGTACTGTTTTGGAGCAGGGGGCCTACAGAAAGTGTAGCCTAGGGGCCCCTGAACTCATTAATCCGCCACTGGGGTTGACTAATGTTAGGGATCTTTTCAGTGGCTAACCCAGAACTCTCAGCCCAATATAAACCTAAGTTATGTACATCATGCAGTTTTGCTTCATTTTTGGGGAGCACTCTCATATTTTATTAAGCTACATACAGGATAATTTTATAATGTCTTCCTTCTTGTGACCCTGATGTCAGTGGCGTGAGCAGAAAGTTTCGATAGGGGTAGCCATCAGGGGCTAGCAATATTTTTGGGGGTGACCACACCACTCCGTATTTATTCTATGGTTCTGCTTACAAAATAAAATAATCCATATTTTGTTTTTATTATTTTGATGTGGGGTGGCAACAGGGGTGGTCACATATTATATTTTCTTGGGGTGACCATGGCCACCCCTGGAACCCCCTTAGATCCACCCCTGCCTGATGAATGACTTAAGCTATAAATATTGTTAACTGATATTCTTTCTCTTTGCCAGAGAACTCTTAAGTTCTTCTAAACTTGTATTATTGTTAGCCTTATTATGGTGTCCTTCACAAGTATTCTCCTTGCCCAGCTGTTAAGGTTTAAAGGGCCAACCTCATCTGGAAAGTGTATGACTGCTGTGATGCAATTCCTGCTCACAGGGTTTGTGGGGAATGTACTTAAAGAGATACTCGTAGACTTAGATATTGTTTTTCTGCCCTGAGCTCTGTGTTTCATTACTTTATCTTTGACTTGCTTTGAGAGATCTGGTGTCTTCGAGGTTCAATTTTTGTTTAATTTCCTACCAGACCAAAGAGTAGCAGAGATGGCTATTGTTTTTCTTAAACTATATAAAATTACTTTGTGTGTCTTTATGTAACAATGGACTGTGCACCAGAATGATCAATGTGAAAATATTGAAATGTGCAATGTTAAAATATAGATATGCAATACAATTAGAGTATTTAGTCGTGAAAAATCAGTAACATGCACCATATTTACAGGCTGACGATTTAACACAACCGATTATTTACCCATGTTTATCAGTAGACTGTTACAATTTTATTTAGTCAAGAACATGCCAAAACCCAACAAGAAGCCCACAAATAAGAACTATTGTTAATAAGCCAATGTCTAATCAGCTGTCTTCCAGTTGACACAAGATGTTAAACAGCATCCACCTGTTTTCTAATGTATTGTTTATAAGTAGTCCAAAATAAAGGTAATTACTCCTGTAAGCCTTCCTTGCATGATGGTGCAGATTACTCATTAGCATTAGCGGACAATAACAATAACAAGATAGTTTCCCAAACAAAGGTGGTAAGCCTCCTCTAGTTTGCAAATTCCTTATGTTCTTACTAAGAAACATTTGACTGATACATAGATATAAAGCAGAGGAAAGGTACCGATCAGATGATAGGTGTAAAAAGATTTTTATGGCTTTACATTTTCTTGGAGCACTGCAGAAACTATAATTATGAAGTTTAATGCATATAATACGGCCATAACGTGTCTAAATCAGGTTCTCCTGCCAAACTGTTCCAGAGAGTTCATGAAAGACTCATCAGACAGGACACCAGAAATCAATCTTTTTGCCAAAGAATGGTAATATTGTGCACAGTACAAGAATGTCTGCAGCTCTGCCCAAATTTGGGTGTTACAGGAGGGTGCCAAGAAAAGTTCTACTCACATTGAAGCTTGTTTAAGGCATTCAGAAACAATACTCTAGAGATTCCGGAGCCATGTGGGAAAAGGTTTTGTGGTATGATGAAACCAAGATAGCACTGGTTGACCTCAATGTAAAATGTTATGTCTGGCAAAAACCAAACACACTACATCTTAAAAATCAACATGCATGCCCTAAAGTGTGATGGAGACAGTATCCATCTATAAAGCTGATTGTTTTTATTAAGCACTTGTGAGGTTAGATGGGAAAGGCGATGGAGTCAAAGTAGGTTTTTGAATGCAACCAGTTGCCCTTTGCCAGAAAAATCAAACTATAGAAAATTTACTTTCAACACAGTGACTCTAGGCGCACTATCAAAAGCGGAATATCTAGCAGAATTGCTAATGAACTGAAAGGCAAATATTCTGAAGTAACCAAGCCTACAGCCTGAACTCACAACCAATCAGAAACAGCCATCTAGCAACAGTCTAGCAATGGTTCCCCTGTAATATGAACAGATGAATGTAGAAATATCACTAAAGCTAGATGTGTTATGATGGTTGATGCCTACCTAAGTTGTACTTGGCAGTAATCTATGCAGAAGGTGATTATACCAAGTATCAGCTCGGGGTTGTGTACACTAATCCAACCCATATTCCCGCTTTTTGCTTTTATATTTAGAAAACTGGAGCATTTGTTTTATTTATTTATTTTTTCCTCTTGGAGGTTGTGTGTTCCAATATGTAAATAAAGGTAGAAAAATATCATTTCATTTATCTTGATTTTGGGTAATTGGCCCAACAGATGTCAACATATTTAAATGGTATGTAGATTTTCTATATGTATTATATATTATATTCAAGAAAAAAAGACGTTATCAGTTTGCTACCATATTGTTTTGCACTTTGTTAGGCATATTCCAAATGTACTTTGGTTTTACTATTGTAGCAAAGATGTGCATATTTAATTTTAGCTATTTAATACATATAGCTGTATTAGTGCATGCCACAGTGTTACACTGCTATTCCTTTCCATACTGTTTTATTATCTGATGATTGGTCATTTTAAGCATTCATTATAAATAGCAGGGCACATATCTCTTTGGCATGGTAAATGTTTCAGAATGTAAACAACAAGCATGTTGTGTTAATGTGAAAGGTAACCTGAATCCACAGTGATGTTTATTTTATGTTGAATGTATGGGATAATTGAAATCAGTTTTTATCTTTTATTGCCTTCTGTACCTAACCTTGTTTTTATATAGCAATGTCACAAAGGTTTCGTATATCTGGTGTAATATCAGATTGCATTATATAGTTAGATTTTAAATTATATTTTACGTCAATGTATTTCAATTATTTTCCTACATTTCTTTGAAGCCGGTTTTCTTTTATGCTGAAACTAACCTCTATAAATTATAAAACGCAGAAGAATATGGACAGGATTACCACAACTATGTACTCAAAGTTAATAAAATATCTGATTTAGCTTTGTGACCTTTAAGAAATCACACGTGTGTATATGGGAATTATGTATACTGAGTAGTTGTAGTATACAGTGTAGCATAAGCAGCATTGCATTTCATGCAATAAGTGCTCGAGGTCTTGAGTGTTATGAGGTTTCGAGTGTTATTTGTAACTTTAATACATTGAATAATATTCTGTTTCTGTTCAAATTGCACTTTTGTATAATTATTTTAAAATGTTATGGCGGCCCTAGTGCTGGAGTGAGTATATGTGAAAGTGTCCTCCGTCCAGGGTGCCTCTCCGCATGGTGCTAAGTGTGTTTAGCACGGTTTGTATCACATTTTTAACATTAGAAACAAAAATTATCCAATTCTATTGGATTTCATTGTAAAAGGTAGCTTTTATTCACTTGAAAACAATTTATCTTGTCTGTACATCTTCTCTGAAATTTTAACAAATAAAAAAATGCTTAACAAAAAATGTTTCAGAGATTTCAAGCTGAACATTACAAAGGTGTCTCAAGTGTGTTGCAAAGTGCTTCAAGCTCGGTCCTAACGGGGCATAAGAAAAACAAAATAAAAAGAAGCCCGAAAGAAGGCAATAAAATTATATTTCTGCAATCTAATATCCAGGAAGACTCAAATTGCAGATCACAATTACAGTTATAAAACACAAGTGGGTGTCTTGATCATGGCAGGTAAGAACCCCAGGTTAGTGATTACAGTCGGCTGATCACAGAGTATTGAAGTTAGGTTTATGCAGACGACTGTATTATCCTCTCTTTGGTTATTGCCACAGCCCAATTGCAATTTTCACACGGCATGAGGCAATATACCTCAGCCTGCTACTACAAGGGCTTACATATATTTTGTCTTACAATATATTCATAGGATGAAGAATTCTGCTGTATTTCAGTTGACCTCTGTTGCGGTACATTCAAATCCGTATTAATGTCCATCATGCAGACGAAACGTAAAAGCAAGTTGTAAAACTGCTATCCAGTGAAGAAAGATACAGTGCTCATCTGTCTCTCTTTCTAGTGCAGTTTTAACGCATATTACCATTCATTCTGATGATACTCTCTTTTTCTTTGGCTACATTGCCATTGTTTCCATCCTACACTTCAGGTTAAACTACTCCCTTAGAAATGTGTCCTTGATTGGAGAAAAAAAAAATCTGTCCACTCCTGGGGTCCCACAGCACGTAGATACCAAGTCCGCCACTCTGTGCCATGCTGGTAACAGTATTGGAGAGCTCTTCAACCTCAATGCATTGTGTGGCTCTCTGCTCATCTCTCTCTGCTTGTACTCACCGAGGCTTCAAAACTTTAAATTGCCCAGCAGAAGTTATTCTTTCAGTAGAAACTGGCTTCACCAATTACAACCTGCTGATCTGTGTTAAAAGCAGAACCGTGATGGCTGTTCTTGGGAATCTTTGGGTTATTATCTGTAATACAAAATTAAATTTTACTCATTTGGTCGCATACAAACCTATTTAAACATTTTTCATTTTTAATGTTAACATCTTATGACATTGTTTCAGACAATTATACGGGGCTAATATATTCTGTAATTCTGTTATTTTATACTTCCTGGGGGCTATACACCATCTATAAAAAATATGAATCCAAAGTGATTTCATGTAAAACGTATCAATCTAGATTAAGACATGCGATAAATATTACATTTACTAAAGTCATTTGCAGGTAAATTTTAGATTCCATGAAATATAAAAATATTGATCATTTCACATTTTCCGTAATCTCTTGGTGCCTATATCATGAGGCACAGAGCTAACATACAGTATACTGTACAAAGAATATCATTTCTTAATTATACTCTTTTTTAAATTATTGATTTATTTTTTTGGACAATGTTGTCTTTCATTTTCAGACACATCCATCTAGAATGTTTGAAACACCGGAGTCACAAAGAAGTAATTGATGTTAAAGTATGAATGGCATTGAGGATACAGATGATTCAGAGAGGTTTCAACATTCTAACCGTGTAAGCTTGGAAGTGCTGATTGCATGACTCAGTTCCATGTAAAAAGTAATAAATTTATAAAGAAAAACATATAATGCAAAGTCACCAACCAATAGCTCAAATGCAAAAGCAGAGGACAAACTCACAATCCAGACATCTTTCAGGATCAGTAATGTATTTAAATAGGTTGACTGCATAATGACCTATAAAACAAATTCTATGGTACCCATTTATACAAAATGAGAAAATCCAATTAAGAGAATTTTCAGCAATCATTTCTTGACTGACATAACCAGTATGTCTGTACATTTTTAAACCTTTAAAGGATAGGCCTCAATAGATGTCAGTTGTTCAGATTTGTTCAACAGCAGTGTTTGAAAGGAAATATTTTTGATACATCACTCATTTATAACTGTTGTATGTAGATGCTACTTTTGGGGAAGTATTTGTAAAACGCGATAAAACAGAGGAACCAAAATAAGAAAGCAGACGTTTTAGTAGGAGGAATTTAAGAACCTTCAGACCTTAAGGGTATGGCTGTATTAAAACATTACCACTTTCCTAATCATAATGAAATACCTAGTTCAAAAGCCAGCACCATTTCTAATACATTTGTTCTGCCCTCTTATGATATCAATAGTTTTTGAAAATAACAGCCTGACTTGCAATGAGTTTGCTGTATTCTGTTTACATAGCATAATAAACCTTCACATTGTCGTGCTAGTTCGTTCTGTGAAGCAAATGATTTTTGAAATGTCATGCTTGCTTAACAAATATGAACATAGCACCTAGCATGGCATTCAGTTCAGGTTACATATTGAAACAGTGTATTAAGATAATGGACAGTTTAGAATTAACTCTTGAAAATAACTTATATTAATAAAATAGACAAAACTTTCTGAAAAGCCCATTCAGTGGCTTCAGGATTACCCATCCAACAATTAAAATAGAGCTCTTTGGATTATTTGGATTTTTTTAAATGGAAATAAATCATCATTATTTTAAGAGAAGGTTATTGCTTTTATATGAAAACATTCCCATAACATGTGTCCCCTGGGACACCGTTACCAATTGTTAACCACTGGACTAAAATGAATAGAAGTTAGTAACAAAGGCGATAGATGCCTTTTCCTCATAATAAGGAAAAACATAATGTTTAATTAATGTTACAGTAATTAACATTTTAATAAACTCTTTTCAACAGGGACTATATCATCTATTGAACACAACATTGAGCCCAGAGCATCTTACTCAAACAATGTTTTCCTGAACATTGTGTGTATCACATACAAAGCAAAAGTGCTGTTTTCGCTGTATGAGTCCAGTACTGTTAATATGACATTAGATAGTTTAGATGGGTTAGATGCGTCATTAATAGCATCAAGCATGGAAACTGCAAACTGAATCTCATTGTACTTGTGCAGAGACAAGATATTCTATATTATATTTTATAATTTGATTTCTAATTTCATTTTGACATATAACTGAACATGACACCAAACTACTACAACTATTAACCAAATCAACATATAAGATGCCATCCATCCATCCATCCATGCATCCATGCATCCTTTATCTAAATGTTTATCCTGGACAAGATGATTAGGGCCCCAGGATCATAAATCCCAGGAACATGCAACACAAGGCAGACAGACATCTGAACAGGATACCAGTCAATCTCTGGGCACTCATTTAAATCAAAGGCAATTTGGAGATGCCAATTAGCCTGTCTTTGAGCTGTGAAAGAAAATTAGAGCATCCAGAGGAAACCTGTACAACACCAGGGTACTCTACAAATCCACTCACACAAAGAGCAGGGATTCGGACTCTCAGCCCACTGAGTCATCATGCCGTCTTTGAATAGACTAATATAAAAGAAAATGGTAATGCTTTATGAGCTTCATGTTGTAACAGAGGGATCCAAAAACACACAATAAAGTCAGTTGACCCTTTTATAAATCTTGTTCCGTAGTATTGCAGTATCATTCCTGTGTTCTTTCACCAATGTCGTGTCCCTAGCAAACTTCACCACCTGCCGAGTTAAAAGCCCACAATATTGTGAAGTGAAGAGTGAGAAAGCATTTGGAAGAGCCCGTTGGAAGTCTAAGGCTCACTACCCCAGTCATTATGGATCCAGATTTATAAGGTAAATTGTCAGGGCCTTGGGGTAAGAGGAAGAGGCAGTGCTTTTGTTGAATTGCAAGCTCCAACACAGGATATGAGATACTTATCACTGCCCCTTCAGCTACATCAAGACCACGAAGGGACATTATACTTGGGTTTCCTGAAAAAAGTACCCAGTACAGCACTTTTTAAAATGTTTCATCCTTGTTAAAGAATGTAAAAAGCGTCACTGTGGCTTTATATATACCTTACGATTGGTAGCTGTACTTAATAATATGCTAATTTAAAAATCTGACTGAATACAAAATACCCTGAATGGAAATGTTTATGAAATTAGCAAAACGGAAGTAGATTTACCTAGTCAATTGTGTGCTATAGGATAGACCCTGCTTGTACACTTAATCAAAATCATCTGTGGCCAAACTATGTAAGCAAGTCAAGATCATAAACCTTGTGAAGACTTTGCACACTAAATCATATTGGAAGGCTTATACTGAAGGGGAAAAAAAATCAGCCAACTGCATTCTGCAAGCCTCTAATTTAACCATTATAATTGAACATGTAGGACCAGTAAATGGAAATTTGAAAAATGTCAATGGGAAACTGGTTCTAGGAAAGGAGTCCGTACAAACTTGGTATGTCTTGCATTGCATTGCAAGAATCCCTTGTTGATTTAATGCAAAAAAGCAAAAGTTACCTTATAAATCATTAACAGTGTCAGTACTGCAAAGGGAAAAAATAACAGTTTTTTTTTTCTTTTCAGTAATGCCATATGTCTACTGTGTTTATGTAAACTTACATTAAATCTTAGGTTATGGAGCCATCTGGGTTATAAACCAGGCAGACAAAGCAAACATTCTTTTTACTAAGTGCAATTAAACATATATAAATATTTAAATTTATTTAAATATGTCTGCTTATTTTTACAGCAGAAACAATAATTTCTCCCCAAGATTATGTGAGAAATTAAGAATTCAAAAGTTTATTGATTATTTGCTATTAGACCAAAACTACATAATGGCATTTTTTTCCTCTCCATAGTGGGGATATACAAGATACACATATTCCATTGAGATTTACAGCAAAAGCTGTAATTGTCAGGAATGACAATAGGGAGAGTTCAGCTAGAAGCCGTGTACCATCTGCTGCACAATCAACACAGAAGAGATACAGTAGCCCTTAACTTCACTACCACTACAATTGCTAAAGCTGGTATTGGAAGCAGGTTTTTGTTTGTTTCTTTGTTTCTTTGTTTGTTTGCAAAATTACAACATTTCTATACATCATTTCTTTGAACACTGATTATTATGTTCTAAATGTCCCAATGTAGAGATAGACAACATGTACATAATGCTGGTGTACTGAGTCCCCTACCATTCAATTTTTTTTGCAGCTTAATATATGAATGTATACTTTTTTCGATAAATATCATGGAATATGAAAGTGCAAAGCTTCTCTTTTTGTCTTTTAAGAATGCTGGAAGAAATCTATGCCTGAAAGTGCATAGTACAACGGAAGAACACCCAAAAATGGGATGGCAGTCCATCACAGGGCACATATTAACATCCGTTATTGGGTGTAAGTAGGATTCAAAACCAGAGATGTGAGGTAACACTACTATTGTCCGTGCGTGTGTGTGTGTATATTATGTTTATATTACATGGTATTATGTATTATTCATTATGTTTGTATTACATTACCAAATGTTCCCCACCATATAATACAAATCTGTGCTTTTAACATTGTGTGGACCTTTTTAGTATTTCGTTTGGTTGCTTATGGGTTAGGGCTCGATAGGGGTTATATATGGTCGTCACGCTGGGATTAGAGTTTTACCCCATAGAAATGAATGAGTCCCCACAGAGATATATACTGCATGTGTGTGTGTGTGTGTGTGTGTGTGTGTACATATATGTTAATTATATACCGTTCATCCAAAATCCTGGCAATGAAATTGCATTTCTGATTTAGTATTTTAGCATTCTCATTTTTGAAATGCATTACTACTTTTGATTATACAGATACACATTAGCTTAAGTTATTAGTACATTTACCTCACATATCCTTGAATCCTGTCTGCCTTCTGTAGACAAGGGCATAGATTTGGGTATGGACAGTATGCACGTGTCTTGAACAATACTGTTGGCATTGAAACACAAAGACAGACAATCCTAATGTCACATATAAAGAAAACATTGGCATCCCATTGAGAG
>JAODJW010000033.1:9048410-9065906 GCA_026777045.1 Hyperopisus bebe | reverse complement strand
TGGTTGTTTGGAGGTATATTTGGTCTTTACCAATGTTGAAACCAAACCTACACCCTTGTGGCCGTGCAGGGTGGATGTTCTCCCTACAGCACACAGACTTCCTCTGTGCACAACAAAGACATGAAGTTAGGTTATTGCTGCCTGTAAGCTGCACATTGTTCATGACTGTGTATGTATTGTGTGTATATTGCAGGTGTTCTGGCATCCTGTCTCAGCTACACCCTGGTCTTGTACACTGTGCTGCCTGATTTAGACTCCAGAGCCCCCGCAAGCCCGACCAGGATCAAGATTTAGAAGATGTTTAGATTAATTATAGTAATTATACCTGAGCTGAAAATTAGTCTTTACACAGAACAGAAAATTAGTGGAGACAAAACACATAACGTTTCAAATCATTACTCAATGACTAACCATGAAACAGAAGGAGGAGGCTATTATCTTACTGCTATGGTCAAAAGTTGTATTTACCAGTTAGTGTCCTTTTAAAAAATTTACCAACACCTAAAATTATGCTGACATCAGCTTTTTCTTTATTTGTGCACAAATTGCATTCAATGCATTTGTAATATGTATTGACATTATATGATTAAAGCCATATGATTGGATATGTAGGGAGAAGGAAATGCTTACATTAACATTCTTTTTTATTGTAAATTATTCATATATAGAGAGTAAATTCCACATTCTACATTCATGCCTCCATCACTGTCCTTTCTCACCACACTACGGCAACTTCTAAACTAATTTAGTGGAGGGGAGTATGACTGAAGAATTCCCCCATTATTTTCTAAGTCTTATTCAAGCAAAGAAAAAAGCTAATTAAACTAATAATAATAGGATTCGCAACTGTCATAATTTTCTCCCATTAATAGTCCATCACTGTGTTCACAGTGCTTTATCAAATAAATTGGTGACATCAATGAAAACACAACATGGTATTCTACTAAATTTAAATATATGGTATTTGATGGGTGTGTTTAGAACTGTTTTTTATCTTTATGGTTGACCCACTTATTAGGTTTTTTGCATTTTCCTGCTAACTCCATCTCTCACAGAAGTTGAATCATAGATTTGTTTAATCTGATTCCCATTAGAGAAGTAAAGTAAAAGTAAGTGAATTTTTTTCTCTCTCTGCCTCAGGAGAAGCAGAAGTATCGATTATTAACATTCTCAACTATTTGTAATGTGTGAGAGCCAAAGCAAACAACACACATGCTTTGTGTATTTAAGGCTTATAGGTACTTGTACAGTTTCATTACATAAATAAATAGGGCAGCAGTGGTTTTACTTGTGCATAACCTGATTGCACAAGGCTTGTAAAAGACACAAACCAGTTTTTTTTTTATTCCCAAATATGTGACACAAACACTCATTTTAAGTATAATTCGAATGACACCTTTACAGGAAAGTGTCATGGCAATACAAATTTCAAGGAAAACATTCTAGTGCTGGGAGATCTCTACATGGTCAGATTTAATGATAAGTTGTATGCTCATCAGCAAGTTAATTGATATTTTGGGACTGAGCGAAAGCTGTAATTGTCAGGAATGACAATAGGGAGAGTTCGGCTGGAAGCCGGTAACCATCCGCTCCACAATCAACACAGAGGAGATTTTGTAAAATACAGCAGCCCTTAACTTCACTACCAGTGCAATTGCTAGTTTGTCTGATCAGTTAACAAAATGTTCCCTGTTCCGTAATATAGTAGCTAAGTAATCTGCAATATATACCGTATATAGTATAACAAAAAAGCTCTTGTCATTTGAGTAAAATTGTGTATGCTGTTGTTCTTTTTTTCATTTGGTTTCTTTCCCTGACCAACTGTTACATTTCACACTGTGGGTGGTCAAGCATTCTGTGAATGGTATGCAGATTATCCATTCCACACACTTTTAAATGCTGTGAAAAACATTCTTTAGAGTGCGTGAGGTAAATCTTATTTTTGGCCGTACCACTATGCTTGCATAACAGCACCTGTTCCTATACTCTTAAAATAGTACACCGTTTCTAGTTAAGCTGAAAAGTCATTATTTCTATGACCATGTCTTGGGAATGTTGCTTTGTTCCCCGCAGAAACACTTTTCATAATGATTTGTGAAAGCCAATATGTTTGTGATGAAAATCATTCAATTTTTAAATAACCATAGTCCTAAGTGTGCAGCTTTTTCTAAATTGCTACTGTGTTGACTTGAAATGCTACAGCTTCATTTACCAAAATATAAAATGCATCAAATCATTTATAGTGAGACTTGGTGTTGTGGCATTGTGTTGAGGAGGCAAGACAGTGGGCTTATTTACCAAATCATGCTGATTAAAGGATCAAGATGGATGTGGAAATTGTCACTTCACAGATCTAAGACTTTGTATGTTTTCTGTATGCTTTCAGAGGCTTTTCCTGAGAAATCCAGTTTTATGCCATGAATGAAAGGTATTGTTTGCAAAATTGTGAAGTACCATTAGTGAGTTTTTTTATACTTTATACTAATAGTGCAAGTCGATAAAATATCATCACCATTATCTTCATAATTTAGGTAACTGCCAATTTCCCCTTTTCCCTTCTCTCATTTAAGTGTGTTCCAAGTAATTTGTAGAACTTCGGTCATTTGTACAGATACGATAAAGGCTAGTTAACTGTGTCTGATACTGTGTAAAGAAAGGAACAGATTAACGCAATATTGCCCATCATAAATTTAGTCGATTATAGATTATATTTTCCAGATTATTAAATTATATTTTAATTTATTTAGTATGAATGTAATTGATTGAAATGTAATTCATTTAGTTCATAGATCACTTCTTGTCTTCATCATTAGCAATATATCTTCTTTTTTAAAAAAATATGACATTTTACAGTACATTTTGTAGTTAAGGTCCTGTATATCGAAGTAAAGTTCAGACTCAAAATCGTTATATCTCTCTTCTATATTCGGCTCATGACCTGTCTTCACATTTAGTCTCATGACATGCTTAATCGACAGTAGAAGCACTCAAAACTAAAGCAGTCTTAGTTCTCTATTTGTCAAATAATCTGTGCCTTGTTGATGCAGATCGCACTGATTGCTGGTGCTTCTCCTTTTGCCTGGAAATTGGCCAGATCCTTCTGAAATGCGAGTAGGCCACCAGGACCAGTACGCCATCACAACTTTCCATGAGATCTTTTCAGGTCCTCAGAGAATGAGAACAGAATGTCTCCAGTTTCCTTTTTTCATTGAATCTCATAAAGTTGGAGATGTCCAGGTAATCAGTTTGGAGGATCTCAGTATTTCATCATCCCCGTAGCATCTAATGAAGTACCAATCAGACGTGCTTTCAGAGCAAAGGAGTGTGAGTAAGCCCAGTTTTAAGTGGATCTTCATTTCTCCTGCGACCTTCATTTTGCAGAGCCTGAAAGAAAGCAAGGGCTGTGAATAAAGATTAAAGTGGGGATACAACCACACCACTACAGTTTCAGTAACTTGGGTAACCATATTCACTGTAATATATGGACAAATAATGTAATTTATAGGAGCGCCTGATAAATGTATTTTTTGATCAAGTATGCATTTTAAATTTGACTTCTGTTCCAGTCATACAAGACATTTGAGTAATACTCAGTACTTTTTTCTTTTAATATAGAACAGCAAAAATAAAATATGAAATATCATGTTTTTAAAAAAGCTGAATAATTGTTTTAATAACTGTGACCTTTGCGACCCTGTATAGGACAAGTGGGTATAGAATATGGATGGACATAAATTTAAAAATGCTAAATGTATATTTTAAATTATAATCCTTTATACTGATTTATCAGTGGTGAAAATTTGTGACCAAAAATACATTGTCACTGTTATATAATTACTGTCAATCTCAGTCCACATAAACCACGTACTTGTAAACAACATATACCATTAACGTGTAATTTAAAAAAAACTGAACCAAATATTGGCATAAAATCTTTTTTGTGATACTGTCAGCTGTGGTCTACTTTACATTCAATGACTCCCCAGTGCAGTTTTATTCTTTGTTCATCCCTCTGCATTGTAATTTAAAGTCAGACTAGTGTCCTACAAATCATATCTGAGTTGACATCACAAAAAATAGGGTCCTATTTGCAAAACCACAAGGAAGCAAAACCAGCTTAATCTGCTTTAATATTTTTCCACAGAATTATGTCTGCTTAGTGCCAGGTTGCATTTCTTGATAAATTTTAAGCCAAAGCAGCAATGTCTTAAAGCACTGGAAAGCTTATTAATAGAATTTATAGGCCACATAACCCCTTGCCCAAGCAGGCTCCCCTAATTATCCCACATGGTGTCCAATACTGCTCTCTGTTATTACAACCCCAATGTATTGCAGAAGACAGCTAAGAAATACTTCTGCTTTCATGTAATGATATAAAGATATTGCTATTCTCCTAATGAAGTTCTACCGATTTTTTCTCCTTTGTGTTGCTATGCATTTAGGTATGGGGAGATGGGCAGGTTTAAAAGGGATGGCATCCTGGTAGTGAACTCAGGTAATGATATGTAATTACGTAGCTTGGCTGATGGTCGCGCATGGTTCATTGTTACAATGTAAACGCAATGAAAGTCGTTATAATATATGCATTCTGTTGCCTTTTGAATAGGGTAATCTCAAAGTAATCATTCATTAGAGATTTTTCTTGACTATTTCCAAGCATGTATTTCAGTCTGCTTCAGTTTCAGCGTCAGTCATTCATTTGCAGCAGTCTTTTAAGTAGGCTAATTAATGAAATTATTAAGTGGATTTCATCGTTTGCGTTCATGTTACACTGATATCTATGCATGTTTATGCATCAGTGCATCCCCCTTAGACAAATTTGATCCTTTAGGACAACTGTATCCCAAAATTTTACAACCCCTTCACCATTTTATTTATTTATTTGATGTACATTTTATATACATGTTCTACCCTGAGATGAAGCAAATGAGTTATTATCAAAGCACACTAAACATGTACAAGACGTAAACTATACAAGACGTAAAAGACAATACATTAACTATAAATGAGAACTAAAAAGTTTTGAGTGTTGTTGAGTGTCAAGAAACTGTTTTTCCCCTCTAATATATAAGTAGTAATATTTTTATCCACTGGCATCTCATGCAGCCCCCCCCCGTGTTCCTGTTCTGCCTGGCATAGGTTCCAGACCTTCCCCACTCCTCCATCTGACTCAGATAAGCAGTCAGGGGAAGCATACATGTAAGCAACAAAGTTGTAAACTCTGGTGTGATTTGTCATTTGAACGTTCTTTCAAAAATATTTAAATTATTTAAGCTCATTTACAAGAGTTCCCTCACCCTGTCTGACATGGTAATAATTCCCAAAGCATCCTGTTTTGCTAACACTCACAAAAAGCCGATCTTACACACATCAGCAAAAAAAGTATAATATAAACAAGGGGAGTAGGGAAAAAGACTTTAAAAATGTTGAAAAATTATCACTAGAAACAGATTAGCGGAAGATGCCTTGGCTAATGGTGCCGAATGCTACAAACCAGTAAAAGGTGCAAAAGCAGACACCTCAGCACAATGGCCTTCAGCCACAGCAGGGGCCACCAATATGTCTGCAGGTCTAGGAACACCTCCTTCCTGTCAGTATACTCCATAATGCATTCATTTACATTTTGCTCCAACCAGGCCCCCATTCCCTGCGCTAAAGTGTTTTTTTTTTTTTAACTCACAGCATGCGTATATTGCCCATAAGCCCTGATACGAAACCCCCTAAGAAGTGTCGTACCTTAATAATCAGGGCATACTAATAAACAACTATGGCACTGTAAATCGTAGGCGTTTAATCAATAAATGCATTACTGAAATCTCCTACTGAGTGATACAAATAATTAAATCCTGCCTCCCATATAGAAATGCCACTGAATGAAAAAAAAAGGAAAGAGAGGAAAAAAGCAGAACTCCACATATAAAGAAAGCATCAAAGTGACCTGCCTTTCAACTGTCCAGTTATGGGTTAGGCATCTACAGCAAAGCCTTTGAAACCTGCAACACAGGTCATCTGCACAGCATACTTACCTGACACAGACTTGTTTGTACTGGAATTCCCAAAGAACCCTCTTTAGTTCAGCTCACTTGTCCAGGTTATCTTTCATATCTGAACTCTCTTGGTACTTTCTCCACTATTCAGTATCCTGGGCTATCTCCACTATTCAGCATGCCGTACCTATTGTTTTTTATTCACACAAGTCTCTAAAAACTCAGTCATGAATAACTGAAGTAAAATAAAGTCCAACAATCTCTGGTAATTAAAATGTTGTAGCACGGTAAATCACAGCTTTTTTCTCCCAATGAGATAAGATTATCCTAACCCTAACCCAAATAACAATTCTCTTTCAATGCATTTTAATGTTTTATTAAATGTGTTAATATAAGAACCTGTGTGAGTTTTTACTCATAAATAAATAGTCATTCTAAATTCCTTGGTTTTCAAAATGCAAGCACCTGTCTGTTGTCGATTTCTATGGTAACTTAAACTCAAGCATCCTTACCAGATGTTCTATCCTTAGAGGGACTATATTTTTAAGAGCACAACGGAACATTATGCTAATTGAAAAAAATCGTCCATGACTAGTTAATCCTATTACTATTTTTGTTAGTTAGCCGTAGCAGAAGCAGGATAAACCGTTTTCGAAGTGTGGGGTTATAGGAAAATAACCATCTCCAACTTGGTTAGTCACCTTCCACTTCACCTCTATTACACCAAGTTGTCATTGATTACTTTCATATAACTGTACACTTCATCGTGGTTTATCCCTTACATATTGTGTTTCAACTTAGTTTGCTTGACCTAACATGCTCCATACTTTTTTAACAGTCTTACTGGTGTAGGATTATTAATCATGAAACACGGGTCCGAAGCTGTAAGAAAACCCTTTCTGACACTGCTTAAATCAGCAGGGTTACTTTATATTAAATTGAATTATTATTTTTCCATTATAACCATTTATCCAATCCACAGGAATGCAGGAATTGTTCTTCTTCTTCTTCTTCTTCTTCTTCTTCTTTTTATTATTATTATTATTATTATTATTATTATTATTGTTGTTGTTACATTGATGGTGGTGTGGGTGGTGATCTTGTTTTATTCTTTTTCAAAGTGAAAATGATGAGCAATTTTTGATTGTTCTATAGCCTTTGTTTAGTTGTTGGGTTCCACACACAGACTGTGCGATAATGAAAAATGTGAACAGAAATATCCATGGATAGTGAAACAAAATAATAATAATATAATAATAAAAATTTCATACAGAACTGTCACTACAACAATGCATCATAACAAACTAAACAAACTATTGTGCATGAGGTAACAATAGTATTAATCTGTAACTTAAAAATTGTGTATTTAAAGCATTCAGTTAGTAATGCATGGCCCATCTTTAGAAAGTGGACTTATTCAAATTATACACAATGGAAAGTCAGCTCTTAATGTACTCGCAAAAAGCCAGTTCATAATCCATACAAATCAAGTTAAGAATCAATTTGTTTGTGCCAGACAATTGGGTGCCTACAAAAAAGATTTCATCACTGTGCAGAACCACAGGTACACTTTAATTTCAGATTTTTTTTCCCTCCTTTTTAAAATGCCATACCATAAAGCTGATTAATACAAACCTATGAAAGTCTGAAGATCATTCATAAACCCTGATGTCTGAAAACGATATTAATAAAGGAAAAAACCGAAATGCTATTATGAAATTAGGTGAGGTGCTGACTCAGCAGATAGCATTGTGGTCTCGCACCTAATTATTATTTGCCATTTGTACAAGCAAAGGTACATAGGAATGCTTTGATTTTCACATATGCCTTCTTGCTTTCTTGTGAGACGTACAAAAATACAAGTGAAAGTGAAGGTTTAGCTGTTTGTCTAGCCCCGCAGGAGTAGAATTTGGGTTGAAGAGTTGTGTTCAATAACCCAGCATAAATACAGCTACCCTTCCAACCATAGGCACAGAGTCCCAAACTTCCAACCACTTTCCACTGCTGTATGTGTGTACAGTCAAAAGTGTATGCAGGTGTCAAGTGGTGATCAAATGCCCGGTTCAGGGTGAACCTAGTCCACGGTGAACCTTGTGCTGGACAAATGTGGCTAGAGCAGAAATATCTGTTAAAAGGAAAAACAGTTGGGAAGAAGTTAACACATTAGTCATTAGTCACATGATTAAAAAAATATTTTAATGTAACCAGATGTTTTAAACATTCGTCACCTTGTCCTCTTTATATCTCCTGTTGTTTTTTTTGTTCTTTCCAGGTTCTATATATGAAATCTTGAATTGTATACACACAAGACGTGAAAATGAAAAATCACCTAATTTGCAATAAATATTTATAGACTAACAAAGCATATAACCATCCATTTCATGTAAGACATGAGAACAGAAAAGCAAAAAATAACATTAAAATTATGTCCTTCTAAATATGCAAATTTCAGAGGCATATACCAGGCATATATAAAATCACTTTTCCATTGTCACCCCTTGAATTTATGATTTTCTTTTCAGAGACATTCTTTTAATATTATACTTGCTTTGTCTCAGGCAACAAGATGAATTATTAGGAAAGATACCATCATAAAAGCAAGGCTCTTAAGCAAGGCTCTGTTTTTTGACATATCTACAAAAGTACAGTCTAGAAAACAAAATAAATTTTCACAAAAGTGAATCAGTTTTGTCTCTCATTGTCTTCCATACACACACACATACATGCATGCATACACACATATACACACGGACAGACATATAAATTAATACATTTGTTTCTTTATAGAGGTCTTTGGGTGACAGAAAAGATAAATAAGTGATTCAAATAAGCTGGAATTTTACAATGTCTTCCTGAAGAAACCCTTCATCTCCCCAAAGGTCCTGTCATTGTTTTTCCCACTGTTTCACGAATCCTTTCAGCCTCTGTCTAACCTGCAGGGGTGTGGCCATGTTTTGTCTAAGCTGACAGGGAGTTTATTATGTAGCTGGTGAGAAGCTAATGCAATTATGTGCATCTGTGCTTTCAAGCAGCATGCTATTCATTTAAGTCCATCCCATTCCACTCTTCCTTTCTAAAGAAGCTACCTTTGTAAGTGACAGGTCCTGTGAAGTATTTATCCACTTGCCATGCAAAAAAAAAAAAAAAATTAATTGAAATTAGTCCATCTTTGGCAACTGGAGGGAAGTCCTATAATTGGTGCTGAACTGTGTCATTTACTAATTTTTGTGTCTAAACATGCATACTTTAGCAGCAAATTGCAGTTACCAGCTGCGCTCACCTCTGCGTTATGTATGGCCAGTGTCTGGACTTGTGTGATTCAGTAACCTGTTTTATTTGTCACGCAGAGCTCCTTGTGGCGATACGGTACGCCCTTCCGCCTGAGCTGTCAGCGCGCACCAATTAAAACAACGTGAATGCAGCTTTGACCGGCCGGCACCATCAGAGAGCTGTGTATTTTTTAATCAAATTGCTTTTCAGGTATATGTCGCCTTCAGGCATTCTCTGCTCCAGCTGCTTATTTATCATTCTGCTCATTCAGAAATTAGCTTGGCGAGGCAGACAACGTAATTAGGTCAACAGAAGCTGTTATTTCATTTTTATTTTATTATTTTTTTTTTTTTGCAGTCACAACTTGGAGAAATAGATATTTTCCCCTATAGTTTTTTTTCCCTCTAAGTGTTTATATAACATTCCTAAGCAATGACAAATCCCACATTCATACCTTTCTTTAACCATAAACATAAAGCTATCATGCATGATCGAAGTGCATATATATTTGTTATCATACCCAGCTGAAGAAAAATTTACTAGAGCCAGATTAGAGATAGAGTTTAGTGCTGTGGTTAAAGTAATAGATTTATTGGCAAAAATTTTGAAGGGTCGTTATTGTGCTGTTAAAGGTAGGCTGCAAATCAGTTGCAAATGGTTTTATAAACAGCTTGTCTTTGTTTTAAAAATGGAGGGTTCAGTAGATTTTTCTTTTTATACTCGAGATTGCATTTAATTCACTTGTCACTATCTAGATTTAAAGACTCTTTCCTTCAACAGTGTGGAGATGCTTTGAACCTGTTAAATCTTTTATCAGGGTGATAGTTGTATATATCACCTTGGATAAAAGAAAATGCTTAGCAGCTTGCTAAAATAAATACCCTTAATTTAGTTGTAATAGTCAGTTTGGCTTTCTAAGTGAATGTCCTAGGGGGAATAAAATGGTTTAATATAATGAATCCGAATGTGTCGTCAGTGTTGTTGCTAGAGACTTTGAACCCCAAGAAAGCATTTCATATTGGCCCCCCATCGTAAACCAGTCCAATGGAGTTCCACATTTTTAGGGCCCTGTCAGCCAGGGGCCCTCAGTATCATCCTAGTGTCCAAAATGAAACAATCGTCTTTGTTGGTTTTTACTGTTTTGTGCATTGTGGCACTGTATTTTTATATTTAAGTCCTATATATAAAATAATAGACAGTTATGTAAAATTCATATATGTATTTTACATATCCTTGACTAAATACAGAAAAAAATATAGGCACAGGTATGTTCACATAAGGGAAAGATAAGTTTCGCACATGAGCAAAATGCTTTTGATAGCATTTCTAGTCACAGCTATTATTCAAATTAAGTAGGCTTTAGGTGTGACTAGGCCAAAAATGGATAAGAATGTCTCTGTGTCAGATATGTGTAGGCTATCAGGGAAAGTGCATAATGAACAGTGTCACCAAAGAGACAGCAATAAGTAATGGTGGTTGCCTTGGATGGTCCTCAACACAGTTCTGAAATAAAACGATCATGCTGACAATAAAACAGTGAGTGCCCCAATCAAATCTGTCATAAAAACCAAATAATCACAAAAAAACTTCAACAGGTAGGAGCCATGCAGGCTTGTCATCAAGTTAATTGCAATAATTATAATAACACCATACAACTCTCCCGGTGGGATGGCTTATGATTAGTATAATATGATTATATAATATATGATTAATGCAACTGATGATCAGTTTTGCCTACACATTGGAGTAATGAAAAAAATAAATAAATGGATTCCAAGGACTGTAAGTGCCACTGCTTCTGGATACTTCTTATACTTTGTCATATAAATACATTGAGACCACATAATTTATTCCTGACAAAAACATGTCTACATTTAACAGCAATTTTTAAATTTATTTAAATTTGTTTGTGCTAGATCTTAGATGTTGGAATACCAAAGCATCCTTGGATTTCTACACTGATTTTGGCACCAATATTTTCTGGCCATTTTCTTTCTACAATACTCGTAAGTTCACGCGGCATTTCAGTACTGGCCCATGATATTTATTTTAAAGCACAGAAAAGTACAGAGGAAGCAGCAACTTATTTCCTCACATTGAGATTTCAGAAACAAGACTGAAAGTCAGTGATGGTAAACATCAGCATTTATCACAAACCCAGTACTGGGATGATGCAAAGAGGCAACATACTTAACTACATGCCATTTTTTGAGCACTGCTTTGTTGTTCCCTGTTAATTTAGTAAGAGATTGTGAGTGAAACCTCATAACTTTGCTAATCAGATACCATGTTGCCAAGTAATACACTATACAACAATACTGCAGTTGATTGTTTAGTCACTACGTTTCAGCTTGTTTAATTTATAATTTAATTTCTCTGTACATTTTAAATGAATAAACCTACATTTTCACTCTTACTCTGGTTCATGGTTTTAATATGTAAAATTAAAAATGCAGTCAAACCAGCGAGGCAAAACGGCAGCTATCATATGTGCAAAAAAAAAAATTATCAACTTTTTAAAATTAATGTTTTGTTTTGATATTGTGGCATCATTACACACTGTTACATATATGGTGCATGTGTTTTATTATTAACAATGTGACATCATGTTGATATTCTCTATATTGAAAAAACAAAGTTTGATTAATATCTTTCTGACAAATACAAAAATCTGTTACCCATTCAGCAAAATATTTCTGAGGAGAGCTTGACTAAACATGAAATCATTACACTAGCTTCACTGAATGTTCTTGAAGCATTAAGAAAGAGTTCCAGCCTAGTGATGGGCTGTTTTTCCACCTATGTTCACTTATGTTTTTCAATGTATAACGTTTGTTTGACTCATTACTTGTATGCAAGAATGTGAGAAGCATGCTTTGATCACTACTTTATCAAATAAAGTGGTTTGTTTAATCCCACTGTGATCATTAAACCATTATTAGTGTTTTATTTCCATTCATATTATTTCCATCCGGAAACATTTTAGGTTCATTCGTTTGGCATGAGAGTATATGATGTCTATCGTCACGGCCTCGTTGCACGTAAAATGAACCAACCTACCCGGAACAAATAGGGAGACAATCAGGGGGAGTATTTAAGTCCCCCAATGCCACAGCAGGGTGTATGTAATGAAAGAACGGGTCAAGTAAGTTTAATTTTCAAGCATTTTCAAATTTGCCTAATTCTGGTTTTGTACTTTATAATTGGATCTTGATTCTTTGTCAGTAAAATATCCAGTTGTCACCATTTTCTTAAATTGCCATTTTTCGAAAATACAAGAGGACCCTTTTCAGTCACTCCTCACAAAAAACCTACATAATCATTTTTGACTACTGCACTATTTTATGGAAATACATAATTATTAATATGAGATGTCAACAATGCTCTCAGAAATCTAATGACATTACCTGCATATTCTTCAAATTACACTAGCAGAAATTTTTGTTTTGTTTATGATGTTCCATAAATGTTTTATTTATGTCTAGTGATCGGGAAGGTAACAAATGGCTTGTGCTAGTATTTGACAAGGCTTTGTTGTTTCAGGTACTATTCTTCTAGAAAATGTTCTCATTCTAATCCCAGATAAATAATGTGGAAATATAATGGATCCAAAAAGTGACACAATTACAAAACTCACAGATACTTCTTTTGACTTTCAGGGGTGTGGAGCTGTTGCTATTAGACAAACCGGTATCCATTATATATGATATATTATGTTATATATCAAGCCCTCCACTATAACAGGAATCATCAAGGCGAAATACAGTTTTGATGTTCTGCTCCCAGAGTGTTTAACCAATGTGAAATTAAGTCTTTATGAAGAATGTGTGGCACACCTGCACTCCTGGCAATTTATACATTTTTCTCTTAAGAACAATAAACACTGTGCTGAAGTGCAATAACAACCTGAAGTACAGAAGACCAATCATTTATCTCTGCTTTAGCAGAAAATTCAATGAAACCCACAGCTATTAGTATGAAGTAAAGTGCCGCTTGTTCGGTCAAGTCTCAAGGTTCTACATTTCCATAGCTACGTATAAACCCAATATGCCTTTTAACCCTTTCATTTAAACAACTCTTTCAAATATAGCTGATATTTGAGCATATTCTACTATTGATATGGTATACTTACGAAATGCAAACCTTACAGAATTCAAACTGTATGCTTTGAGAATATTTAGAGCTACATTTAAAAGAAATCAATTGCTTAAGTTAGGCTAGACCTGTAACTTTTATTTTTAATAACAACTTCATTATTTTACAGTCAGTGTCATAGTCTGGGTTACTAATTTCTACTTAGCCCAACTAATGGCAGCAGACTACCCCAGGTCATGGTAGCCCATTGCTTGTGCTCCATATACCAGCTGGTACCCATTACAGTTTTATGCAGAACAACCTGTAATAGTATCCAGTCACATGAAAGGTCTTATAACTATTCTTGTTGGTGCAAGATAGATATATTGTGATGCCCATTTTCCAGCAGCTGTGTTGTTCCTCTTCTGATTGGTGTCCCATGAATGACAGCAGGGATGTACCTTTGCTTGAGCACTGGGCATTTAAGCTGGGCATTAAAAATAGCCTAGAAGACAACCAGCATACGTAATTCAAGATATATTGAGAGTGAGAGATGCTGATGAGTGCAAACTCATTTCAAACGGCTTGTTAGCCTCTTCATACTCATTGGTGACAAATGAGTATTCATCTTAGTAGAACATAACAAACAGTCAGATCTTCAGATGTTAATGCTGCTTTGCCAAACGTGCAATTTCACCCAAATCATGTCCTGGTGTACCCATTTTGTAACATATTAACCAGTTTATATGTGCAGCACAAAGGATGACTAATGAGGCAATAATTAAATATTTGCCAAGGACACTACTTGTGCGCAATTTTATTGTCCTTTTCATTGTGTTTAACATTGTAAAGGCAACATTGCACACAAGACACCAGTCACCATCGAGGCATAACTGAATTTAAAATTGTCTACAAAAGGAAAACAAAATATGAACTGGAAGCCCTTGTTAGAGTCCCTTCCCTGTACATTAGAAAGGTACTTGTTCCCTGTTATGTAAATAATGGAAAGGTTATGGCTCATACTTGTAGGTTACCACCTTGTACGGTATGCAATTCCATTTCAATTAGCTCAAAATGGAAAAATGAATCACTTCCACATTTTTAGTAAATAATTTTCATTCAAAGAAAGCATTAAAAACAGATATCATATACTTTAATGATATGAATATGTTAATAAGCACTGCAAAGAACCACAAAGGATTTCTGATAGAACCAGTTCTACCTAGTAATAAAATACAGATAAACCGAGCAATAACAAAACACAAACTTAATTCATAAAAATACAGGTATACATCATATACATAGATTTAAAAAAAACTTGTTTTCCATAATCACATGATTCTTTAATAGGTGGTATATTTTCAGTTTCCAAAGGATATTATTTCCATTTCTTTCTACCATCATGGAAACGTCTGACTTTGTTCTTTTCATTTTATTATGCTGAGGACCATGAACTTTAATAGAATTTGCATAAAAATCAGACAGCTGAAGCTGGACTCCATAGCACAGTGAGATGTCCCCCTAATCCAATCTTCTCCAATGCTGCTGGCATGGCAGTTGTACAGCCCAAACAGTGGGGATGTCTATTGTCTGAGAGGGTAGGATCTGTATGATTTAAAGCCCAAAACCATGCTGAGGTCACTTTCCTGTACTAAAGTTGCTTCCTCTAGCTGCGTTTACATGAATAGTTAGGTAGGTGGTATTAAACAAACTTAAAATCAGGTGAAAACTCAGTCATCACTGTTTAGTTACAGAAGGATAATTCTGTAGTGTAAATAAAATAAGATTGCTAAATAAGCCCAGGTATACACTGGGTTATTCTCAGCACCTACAAAATTATTTATTTAAAATTAAATCATTCACACGCGCACACACACACACACACACACACACATATATATTATATATATATACACCATTTTTCTATTGCTATTCCATTTCTATTCCCACTTTCTAATTTTCCATTTTCATGCTTATTTTATTCATTCTAACCCCTGTTAGGTATGCCACTGTGCCACTACAAGTCCAGAACACATATATGTTGTCATTTTTTCATTGTTATCGATGACTGAAACCAACCAAACAATTAAGGCTCAGAAAGTCGTATTTACTATCATGAATACTGTAAATCTGTCCCCCACAGACAGTATAAAAACCAGAAACACACGGCAGGTTGTAGTACTAAGTTCCTTCTGCAATTCGCACATTTCTTGGCAAAGGCTGAGGGGGGAATATTGCCTATTGTTCCTCACATGACAGCTGTGACTTCAAAAAGGCCATTTCTAGCAAGTTCCCCACTTGGGTCTCAGCTACCCACTGTTGTCTTCTCATTGACTACATAACCGCAGTATATTTTGGAGATTTGTTGTAATGCACACAGGAATCTGGCCGTACCAGGCACTTTTTCACCTCAGAAAGATGGCAGAACATTCTGCAACTCAACCAGTTTTATCTCAGTGTGCATAGTTACAATTATATTACAAATAGGCTCAAAGTGGGGACACTGATATTCCCCCAGTAACTTAAAGAATGAATGTAGAATAGTGGATCCTTTACAAAATAATTAAGACTTTGATAGCAAGACTTGCTGTTCTTTTTCCATTGTCTGTGGAAAATTTCCGGGAACAAGGTCTGCTCAGAAAAATGGTTATAATGTGCAATTAATTAATATGAGGAAAACTGTCTCTATGAACAGGGTCTTGAGAGTGGATAAAAAAAGTATTATATCCTATTCTCTTCTCATCAGAGCTTAGTTATACATTCTTTGCACTGTGGATCAGTCTAAGTGGATCTACAAGGGAAGGAATATCTGATTACAATGTGAATCGCAGCTGAAGAAGCAAAATGTTGCCATAGCAATTGAGATTAAATGCTCAAGAAGTTATTTAATTAATTCTAACCTCTTTAGTAGTTTTGACAGTCAGTAGAGTTGACAACAGAGACCATCCAAGATATTAAAAGTGCAAAACTAAAGGTCCCTTGTTGAGAAATCTTTGTTCAAGGAAATTAAAAACAAGAGGGGTAAGATAACGTAAAACGAACATATTTTGATATGATTTCAATTACTCTGCCTTTGGAATCTATCTATCTATCTATCAACATCATTAAGGCAGAATCATACTTTATGCTATAGATTTGTCACCCTTTAAAAGGGTGTAATTCCTTTAAAACACAGATGGCTAGAGGTACCGTGACTGACTGATTGTATAACCTGCATTTTATTTTAATAGAATATCATTTTATCATTTGATATCGATTAGTAGCGAAATGTGCATTTTCTTTTTTTAGTTGTCATAAGCTTTGTATTTGTAATTTTGTTCTATTTTGGGATAAATACACAAATACAAACAATAAATTCACATGTTTAAGGACACTCAGAGGTCAACTTGCTTGTATGTAAGCAAAATAAATCCAATCATTAATAGAATGCCCTCAATAGCACACAAATGATTCACCATTCAGACGACTAAGAATAAACAATAAGTTTGTATATACATACATGTCCTCTTATTTCTATTTAATATTTGATGCAATTATACATTTTATAAATCTAAAACAAGTACATCTACTATTGGGTGTAAACTCAAGCTGTTAAGTAATTAATATTTTCATGAATATTATGCACCATAATAGGAAGGATTAAAAAGTATTGTTTTCCTTGTTTTTCTTGTACTGTAAATTAGGTTGTGTAAGAGCATCATTGACCCATAACAATAACCTCTTGGAAAGACAGCTGATGATTACAGTAATAAGAGCTATTACCAGGATAGCCTGTGCTTTGGTAAGTCAAGCAGTTTTACAGCTCCACAATCAAAAAGAAATAAGTTATGAATCTGCGTTAATATATTTTCATACCAAACAGCAATCATGCCGCTTTTGATTGTATCATACACATATACCTGCATGGATTGAGTTTTGGAAGGAAAACAAACGGATCCATAGGTACATTGATTGATAGATTTACAGAGGGTTTCTCCAACACTCATAATATTCTACTAGTTATGATATTGTACTAGGTCAGCTAGTCTATTATTCTATGTATGAAGTTGCTGTAACTAAAAAAAAATCCATCCATCCATTTTTTATATCCACTTGTCTGGAACCTATACCCAAAGCTTTGTACCACCATGACCCTGTATAGGAGCTGTAGGCATGGATGGATGGA
>JAODJW010000033.1:9016499-9040691 GCA_026777045.1 Hyperopisus bebe | reverse complement strand
TGTGTGTGTGTGTGTGTGTGTACACAGACGCACATACACACACACACACACACACACATAGTAATTGTCTTGGTGGAGAAAGGCCAGCTGCAGAAAGGAGAAGTGTACTCTTTCCCCAACTCTTCTTTCTTGCGATGCTCTCCCTTGACTTACTGTAAAATCGCGTCCATTGGTCGAGTTGGCTCGCCCGTGTGCGAAGGGGACCGAAGCGCCTAAAGCCGAAAGGAGGGCAGGCAGCATTCACCAACGCAACTGGAACATTGTCAATAGTGGCATATATTTATGCGCAGTCTGCGTCGCCTTTTTGCCCGCTTGTCTGTAATCTTCTTTTGCGACGGCTAAGGATGAAAAAGAAAAGCCGTAGTCTTGCAGCACATGATAACATATTTATATGATTAGTTGCTTCGGATCTGGGGGTGGTGGGGGTAGGGGGAGGTTAGAGGAAGCTCCGAGCCGCTCCGTATACCGGGCCACTCCGTGTCAGGTTTTGACAGCGACCCATTCAAAGGCGGCTCAGGCACAAGGCAGCCTGCATAGGACTTGGTGCGCTGGCTCTGTTTACTGGGACCGTGTTCCTCCGTGTTTCCGGCATCCTCAGCACCGCTTATGAGCAGGATCCTCACTAAATGCAAGCGGGCTGACTAACTTAGTACTGATACGGAAGGGCACGCTGTTATTCAAGGCGACACGGAGTGGATTGACACTGGTGGAAAGGTGCTTCAGTTTGCCTTGTTCTTCCATATCAGAGCTGATATCTCAAGCTTTTTTTCCACAGTACTGTGTTTTTTGTCGCCCTGCGCTGCTGTCTTTTGTATTTTTTTCCCTTTTCGTGTTTTTGGGGGCATCTTTAGAATAGGAGAGAGAGCCGGACTGTTGATCGATTCAGCACCTTCGCAATGGGACCAGTTGCCGGGTCTGGGAGAATGTGTGGACTCAGAGAAAGAGCGGCTGCCCGATAAAGCGTCGCCTGTCCCAGATAAGTGGAGCATGCATCAGGACTGCATTAGCTTCCCTTTATGCTGCGTGCTCTTCATTAGGCTGCAGAGGAGTTACTACCGGCTGCCTGCTTTGCGTTTATTTTATTCCATTGTCTGACCGATTTTGTCTTTGCCACCAAAACGTCCAACCTGTCTGATTCCCTTTAAAGGTAAGAATGTAAAAAAACATTCTCTCTCATTCACGTAGGTTTGTTTTCTCAGTTCAGTACTGCGAGGTTTTTTTATTTCTAAACTTTTCCTTAAAGTACAGAAAGTTTGTTTTTTAAAATACATTATAAACTTGATTCCCTGTCGACACATTTGTGATTATAATCCAGTTAACAGTGTACATTTTAGTAATGCAGCACAAACTGTACAAGGCCATTTAAACTTGACATATCTGAACTGATAAAGAAGGAGAAAGCAGGTTTAAACATTATGTACAGTTTGGCAGAACAGATGCAATCTGTTTAGAGTAATTAAAAATGGTTTAAGAAGCAGCGTGGATAATTGAAAAAAAAAGGTTAATCAAAACATATCCAAACGTGAATTGATTTACAAGACTGCCGTTTTATTGAGTTGGAATGAATGCAAAGTATAGGCTTTTTTTTTAAAAACCTTTTTTGAGACTGTGGTCGGTTTATTTGAACCAGACCAAGCAAAGCAGTTTAATTGGAAATTATGCGTCTCAAGTACGAGCTGGACGGGTTTCTCCAAATATTAGTAGCTTGTTGGCCTGTAAGAGTTTGTGAACGTGTGTATATATACGGATTTGTTCGAGTGAACCCGTGAGTGAGTTTCCATAAGGTTATATGTGTTTTTAAGAGCCACTGAGTATTGGCTGTAGTCACAGTTATACACACTTTACTTTATTTCTGCTCTCTTAATGGACTCATGAAATGTACAAAATACATGAGCAAAACTGAATCTTAGGTTAGATGTAAAACATTAATGTTATCTGTGCGATTTTTGAAAGACCGATAAGCAATATTGGTCTGAATGTCTGCTGAGACGGTACTGCACACAGTGGCAGTAAAATTAGATCATTTTACGACACATGCATTATTTACCGATATCTCAGCCATTATGTCAACCATGTGTTAATCAGCAAGCAAGAGTCAGGGAAGCGGAGCGGGTCTGCCGCTGGCGGAGTGGGTTTAGCGGGCTGGATCCTGATTTAAAGCCCGATCTCCTGGCAGCTGAGCCGGACAGAGAGCCCGCATGGATCGATAGCCCAAAGTACGTCGCCAGGAGTGTCCGGCACAAGAGAAACGTTGTAATACTTTGGTCTGAAATTTATAGTTACACTCGTAGCTATTTAAATGGATACACGCTGCATATTCCACTGTCTGTATTAAAATTTCTAGATCGACAGTCATCGTGCAATTGTACTCGCTTCACTTTTAAAGCATATTGGAGCTGAAGGTATTTACTGTATTACAAGTGAGGTATGCTAGGGTCTTTAGTCCAAGGGACCATATGAGGTTTTGCTTCTGTGTGTGATAAAAGACAGGGAAGACTATAGGAATTATCTATAATAAAGTGCCTGTAAACTGGAAAGGTTGCGTTTAGTTAAGTGCTAGTATACAAGTAAAGGACAAAACTAAACTTTCTATTAAGAATTGGGGGGCGGGGTGGGGGGCGCTAAACCTGTAATACCTTTTTAATTTATAGGAAACTATAGGAAAATCAAATCAAATATTCTGTGACATTTAGGATTTTTATTCCACAAAACCATTAAGAATTCAGGAAATTGGAATTGATAATGTGTTGGTATTGCACCAAAACAAAATTTATTTTAATGTTCCAGACAGGACTTTATTATTTTTTTAATATGTCTGGTTTTGAGTGAAAGGAAGAATTCAGCAGAACAATTGTGCTGTTGTTTGATTTCATTGACCACACTGTGATACACTCCTTTTGTTCTGCCTGTCTTAAAAAGAAATGCCATTTCACATTATTCTGCACAAATTGTTTGAATTAATGCAAGAGTGAATGCTTACTGTTGAAAGCTTCAATTAGCATATCAAAGTAGTCACTGCTTTAGCTCAGTGGAAGGAACTTCAGTGCTGTCCCACATTTGTTTTGGCGAAGGTGGAGAGGGCAGAGGGGTATATCAAGGAATGAAGAAGGGAGTTGAACTTGTAATCTGTTTTAAGACATTTTACTCTCTCCATGTAAACAAGTATAACATGTTAATCTTTACTTGCCAAAAATGATATCATTTGTAACAAAATATGCATTATTGTAGTTCACTTTCAAGTAAAGTAACTGTCTTCGTTCATGAAGTTGCCTTCGCATTTATTCTCAACCAATTAACACTAGTGTGCAATGAAAACCATAATTTGTAAAATATATAAGCTAGACATGAATCTCATCTCAGTGTTTTATTTACCCTATAGATAACAATGGATAGCAAGTTTTTTTTTTTTTTGCGTTTCTGCAAATGTTAGTTATTGCAATACTTTTTTGATTGATTTAAGTTTTATGATCATTGATTTATTATGATGTTAGTTCTCAGTCAGCTACATTTGTTAGAACAGGCACTGACCTTTATATTAAAATGATACAGAATGGGCCGGTTGTGTTTGACAAGTAAGTGTAGAAAGTGTGGTCTTTTTAAAGAGAGAGATAAACAACAGCTGCTGTTTGCAGAAAATAAATAGGTTATTTGCCAGTACAAGGTATTGCAGTGCCTTTCTTTTCATTTTCACTCACAAATCAATAGCCCACTGTGGCTCAGTATAGATTAAAAAATAGACTAGTATTTATTGTTGGTTCCTGTTTTGGTTTATTCTGGGTCAAAGATAGTTATTATGTGTAACTTTGTTCTCACAGATGGCAATATGTATAATAAATGTAATGCATTCTTTCTGTTCAATTTGTTTGGCAAATCTAGTATTGCAGTCAGATTATTCATTACATTTGTTACTCTTATAGTACTGGAACAGTGTGTCATACCACCTGCAAAAAGCGCTTCTGTTACTGCATGTGATCAATCTAGCATAGTCGTATAACAGAGTGCCAATCTACAGCACTGGATATTTTTAAGATTCAGTCATTCCAGCTCTTATTAAAGTCTTTGAAATTAACTGTCATCAAGGTATGGAAGACACTTGATTTTTTTTTCTCCAAAAGAACCAATGCAATGTTCATCATTTATTATCATAGATTTTGGTTTAGATGATTGCACCAAATTAATAGAATTAATGAGTAACATATCGACAGCTGCCGTTCCTTGAAGTATAATGTTTAGGTTATAATTATTATTATAGTAAAAGGTCGGCAGAATGCAAAAAACTTCGTGATCATGTAAGCAAAATATACAACGAATTAGAATAGAGCACATTTACAGCAAAATGAATAGAGGCAGGGAGCTTCACCTGACAGTGTCAATTATGGCTTCTTGATTTGTCAGCTGTCTCTCTGTCAAAAAGAGGGAAACCCAGAGGCAGGAAATGGTCTGACAGTTTAAGAGGTCATGGGATCAAATCAGCAATAAATTTTCCTGCTGTGAGTTCGGATTTCTTGATTTGCCCCTAAAATTTTCCCATTCATCTTATTTTTCTGATTTCTCACACCACACTTACAGCTGCCCAAAATGAAGAATAAACACGACTATTAAAAGTATGACTGTAACTTTAACAATATGCATCCACCTCAGTATTTGGTGGCACGAAAAGCTGTGTTTATTACTGCAGTTTTACAGCAGGCAATCACTATAACGCCAGAAGGCAGACTGTTTCCTTTGTGCCATTTTGTAAAACATTTGTTTCCACTTGCCAAAAGCTTCTGAGGCAGTAAGGGCAATTTTTGGTTCTCAAATGGCTAATGAAATTTTTTTGCTCACAATTTTTTACTTAGACTTTAAAAATGCAGTACTATTTTGGGCTGTATATCTTTTTAAGACTACATCCCTATATTTGTCTTTCCCCCTCTTCCCTTCTTCTTCATGCATTTAGATCAGTGAGAGGAACATGGAAAAATGGCAGGAACCACAGAATTTGGTGTGATTCACCAGGTTGCATGGTATAAAATCACTGTCACTGCAAATTACTCGGTTTGAGGTACCAAAAAAAACTCCTAAGACACCATGACCTTAGACTTATTTTAATGTTCTGGAACATTATTAAAAATGAGGGGATGCAAAAGGATGGCGGTTAAGTGACACATTGTGTTCTGCACATGAATAAATTAATACAATGTGATAGACATTTTAACATTACATAAAAATCAGTATCAGGCTGCTTTGAAATGGCAACAAAGACCTTGTACTCACCATTTAATCAGAAGCTGGCGTGAGTACTGACCATAGTGAAAAATAAAGGCATCACTTTTTTTATACTGAATTTTTTGCCATGATGAATTTTCCTAGCGATATTCTATTTGGAATTTGATAAACATAGTAAATAATCGATCTGATCTGTGGCCGAATCCTTTAAATTGATATAGTGTAGTTTTAATATATATTCTGCGATCTCACAAATTTTTTCACAAACTTTTGCTTTGTTCTGTTGCAGTGGTATTTTATTAGTAGTTTTAATCTTTTTGGTTAGTTTTAATCTTTTTATGCCTTCCTATTGAGAATCAATACAAAGTACATGCTTACTAAAGTGTCATACTTAAGACTGCCACTGAAAGTAACTAGTAGGCCAATTTAATAGTAAGGAAAATGTAAATTAATGTATTGAAATGATGGTAAATTTGAAATGATTTGTTGATGTGCTCTCCTTGACAATACTGGTACTGGTAATGTTAAGACACAGGTTCACCAAATGAGCCTTCAAACCCCACTGAAAAGGCACCTACCCCAATACAGAAACACAATGTTAACAATGTTTGTATATGAATAGAATGTATATTTCTCATGCACGGCTGTGGCAGTGTGAAGGATTATGATCAGTTTTGCTATCTCAGAAGTGAACCTCCAAGGCAGCTCTTAAAAACAAACAGAAGCTGTTGCCAAGGACAGTGTCGGGCTAAGTGTGATCTGCAGCTGTCTGCCAGGGGACGCTTTAGATCTTCTTATGGATTATGAAAGAGGTTCACATTCTTGCCAAAAAACTTTTATTTTAAAGGAGACTATCCTGCAAATTAAGCTATAGTGAAATATCCTGCTCCTCGTTGATCACCTGATTCTAACTCTACGCAAATAAAATAAACGTTGTAACTGAAGTCATAATTCATGTTTTTTTCATTATGTTATTGGTGTCAATGCCTGGCAATAGAAGGACACACCTAATCTTAGTGCACTTCACATCCAAAAAAAAAGTCAGACACATGGTTTATTACTTAGTATAATTTATCATATAATAAATACAATTTAATTTTGTCATGTAAAAGCCTGTCAGAAAACAATAAATGAACGTCATTAAATGTTGATAGTACACAATGGAATATATATTATTGTTGCTCAGTTGTAAAATTTGCATTTGTTTACAATTGAGACAATGATTCTGGTAGTTTTAGAAGTAATGTATTTTTTTAGCAAAAGGGAGATGGTGTAAATATGGTCACTGTTTATAAAAGTTGTTCACTGAATACAAACAGTGGATTTTTCTCTTATTAAAACTACACTTTATATAACTGCAACTTGTATTGGAATTTTATGTTATTATTACAGCTTTAGGGGAAGTGATTTATATTTTCTAGTACTTTATTGCAAATATCCCTCAAAATGACAATGTGCATTATTTCAAATTAAGGTATTTGACAGTGCTGAATACCTTTAACCATTTACACTACGGCATCCAAATTTCAGTAAGTTACATCATTTAGGGACCAACCATTCATTTGATTTGCTGATTGCGGACGTTTGTTTGTGTCGCGTCCTGTAGTTGTATGCTAATTTCATCTTTCTCTATATTGATAAATGGAGTGACAATTTATCATTTAGTGCATAATGACTAATGATTATTTAATGTAACCATGTTGACCTGTTGAAATGGTACCCCACTGATTTTAGCTGCCGACATTTCCAATGAATACATTACTCCTATTTTAGTACATAGGATCCGGTAATTCTTAAAACTTTTGTCAAATTTGTGAAATTTGAAAAATCAGTGAAGCCATTCTTGCAATTTGGAAGGTTAGTTGACTCAGTATTCAGGTTGATCTTTTTTTTTAACTCGTTCTACTTGAACCATGTATGATCAGGCTGACGTTCTGTGAGCAGCATCGCACCACAGGTTCTCACACTGAGCTGGCCAAGGAACTATCTGCTCCAGACAAAGACACGTTGTCGAGGACAGCCTATAAACGGTTGAATTGAATGGCTGCATCTGTGATTTTCATCTTCTCTACTGTGAGGGCTAGTATTATCACAGCAACTGGCAGTGTTGCACCTGCTGCTGTCTCAGCGAGAGGCTTCCTGGCTGAGTACGCTGCAGGATCACTCTCCTAGTCTTGACAAGTCAGAACTTAAAGAGCTGAGCTTGGGTCATGTTGCCCAACTTGAAGAAATTTCTGGGGAACATACTTGAAAACAGAGGACAAATGTCACTGCAAATATATACGTTTAAATCAGATTTCTGCCCTTGGGGTGAAATTTGTTCCATTTGAGCCTGGATATAATGTCTCCCTCTACAGAGTGCAGCATAAATCATAGACTGACAAGGGGATGGAAGCCTTGGTAAAACATTCCCTTGTTTAGTCTTGTCATTGGTTTTCACAATCTGTTAGGAGTGTATCATTATCATGAACATGCTCTCCTTGGGATTAAGTCTGAGACATGTCCTGTATTTTTTTTTTAACTGGGAAGAGTTGCGTTGGTTTAGTATGAGGGGTCTTGAGGGACACTGGTGATGGTCACTTCAAAGGCTTGCACAGGTACCTGTATACCTGAGTCTGTGTCCCGGCATTCGTGGGTGACATGCGATTTTCCACCTCCGCTATTTTGCTTTTTGACCAATCACTAATGTTTGTCATTACCTGTGTCAGTATTGTGTACAAAAAGTAACTGAACATATTCATTGAGTAAAATCTTAAAAACGTTATTTAAGCCCAATTGACATATTACCTGAAGTTTAAGTTTAGTTCACGTGTTTTCGTTAAAACTAAAAACATCTTAAAATTGAGAAATTCACTTGAGCCGAGCATAATGTATGATCCTTAGCGTAAACCATTTGAGCATTCACTGTTAGCTACGTGTAAAAACATATGCTTTTAAAATTGCTTAATCTCGCTAACAAAGAAATTATTTTACAATCTCTATGCAACTGGCCTAGCGTGTTTATCTTTTGTTCTTACAATATATTATTACAATAATACAAATCTACAGTGATATTTCATGGAAGTCAAATATTACAGATGATTTTGAAAGAAATGGAAATACCATCTGTTTCTGAAGGTATTGACCTTAAAAGAGATATGTGGACATCTTGTAATCGATTAGGGAGATTTGAAATTTGAAAAACCACACAAGGTCCGTGGAAACAGTAGGTCAGTGGATGAAGTTATAGGTGTGATGGTTAAGGAAACTTAAAAAGGAATAAATATATATACAATGTTATTGAATGTATAGTACCTTTGCATATTTCTGGCCTTCAACATTATTTAAATTAGCATTACATCTATAACCAAATTTCCAAATGCCTGAATTTATGAATGTAAAAGAAACTAAATGCTGTATCTGATGGGAGTAAATCAGTGGAATAGCAAATACAAAAAATACTACACAAAATGAATGGAGGATGTTATTTTCCTTCTAGAATTATCGATCCTGTAGAAATTACATAAAAAATAAAAGAAATCGCAACACATTCTGCACTATTGCCCTTGTACATGCGATGCTCTTCATTCATTTAACACCTTTACCACTGATCATGGACTAAACTGACAGCATACTGCCCACATGTCCACTATAATCACAAGGAAGTCGGACAAGCCCAGAGGCAGTTAGAGAACTGTTTTCTTTATTTATTTATTTTTTTTAAAGAAATCTATTTAACACTTCTATTAACTGCTTTATTGTGTCTGATAGCATCAGTCTGGATCGGGGCGTTTTAGCAAAGCTAAAAAGATCTTCCTGTTTGCCTAATCTTTCAGTGACTGTTAACTCTATTAGTCTGCAAGTGGGCATGAAAGCTTGGTTTCTGTGTAAAATCGACACAGCGATTCCTGTCCATTAACCATGTCACCGCGCCTCAGTTTGCCTGGCAATTTCCCTGACGGCAGACATGAGCGACGGAGCCCTGGTACAGATGTCTTTCTGTGGTTCATGGTTAAAGTCTCTCCAGTCTTGCCAACTGGCCTTCAATATTTACCATAAAATAATACACCTTTGATTGTGTTTCCTGTGCGCTCTTTTTTTGTTAAGACGTACAGCCGTCCCTTTGCTACGGCCTTATCTTTTTACGTGTTAAGCGCTATGTTACACAAAATACTATTTGGACTGTGTCGAGCTTGCAGTGGGGATAGAGAGTGTTTTGAGGAGTCCGAAAATTGGTGTATTGAGATAAAAAGAGATTGTGGAGTAGTCTGGTTTCATATTAAGGAGTCCATTAAGTTCCATATTTGGCCTTCATTTATCCTTAGTTTTTACCTGTAGGGGGAGACTGTGAAATGGGCTCAAAACAATTGGGATTAACCAGGATACTGCGCATCTGAACTGTATCAAATTTCTGTATTTTATTTTTGAAGCACCTCTGCAATGTATCAAATGGAAAAAACACATTATTAGTTTATGTAAAATAATTGCAGAAATGAAAATTATTGATTACAAATTGTCCTGTAATAAAAATATGAAGATAGAGTTTTAGATACTCCTTACCATCATCTCTTTTTATTTCTGTAATTTTTTTCAAGCCAACAATAACTGCATTTTATTATTCCAAATAATCTTAATCTTAGTTTTATGATACACAAGCAAATGTTTGCATCCTGACTATTCCATTTGCAGTTAGTAATACTACATTAGTCTTATTCTAATATGAAAACTTTATTTATCTGGAGCTTGGTGATGCAGTGATTTAAATGCTTTATCCTGTCAAGAAACAGCAGATATCCGACAGAGAGGTTGTCTTACAAGGAGATTTCTAGCATCCACAAGAGCTATTGTCAAAGTATTACCCTCTTTCTCAGCGTGATTCTGCGTTATCTGACTCGCACTATATTCATATTGAGTTTTGTGCTATCATTATTTTTCATTGCACTTAAAGTGGATATTAACCGCAGCAATTACACTTCACTGGATTATCTAGGTATTGAGACAGACAGGCATCTTTCTCTTATTCAACATCTTTTCTCCAGTTGAAAGGAATGACCCAAACAAACATTTTATCACTGGGACGGAATGAACACTTAGAGCACCTTTTTAAGATTTAAATTTATTTGAAGATGGAGAAGAAAGACATAACACTGGAAGATAAAACATCCGGGGACGTATCTCATACAATTCCCTGATAGTTTCTCAATCGTCATGTATGGCTTTGAATACTCAGACTTTGTCTTGACTTAGAATTATTTCTGAAGCTATCACAAAGGAGCATGCTGTCTCAAAAAGACACGGCGTGGAGAGGTAGTGATTGCTGCATCTGCTGTCCTTCTGTGATGGTGGATGATGATAACACTATAATTCATGTACATTAGGTTTGTATTGCTTCAAGACTAATTCGTCTTTGCATTTATGCTGATTTATTTACCCCATTAACATCAAGTGCTATAAGATGCTACTAAATGGATATTTTCTACTCAGATCAATGGCACTGCATCTTTTTTTTCTACTTTGGGCTATATTATGCAGGCATATATATTCTGTAGAAGAGTGTTTCATAAGACAATGAGACAAATCTGCATTAAAATGTTTTGTAGGAAGCAGGAAGTAGTTCAACATTATGGCTGCTGCTTTTGTCTTATGAGGATTGCTTTCAGCACTACCTAGAAAAGGCACACTATGCAAGCACAGTTTGGCTCTGGCTCATGCTATAATGCAGACGGGCACGCTCAATGAGCCAGTCCAAGGACAATTCGCATCACAATGCTTCAGATAACACTGGTGGTTAACACATGTTAATGAACATGTAACGATCCCAGGCTTTAGCACAATGTGAGGCCGTTGTCTGTGTTCTGAGCTCTCCAACCCTTGGGAGATTGGTACTAGATGCTATAAAACTGCATCTAATTGAACCTGCCTGATAAAAGTCTGAGCGTCATTGTGTCAATCACTGGCTCCGTGGTTCTTTGTAAGGCAATAGGATACACTTTTATTGCTATACTATACTGGTCTGCTTTTTAAAGGTGTGTTTAATGTTTATGGGCCTGGATTAAAATGACAACCTTGTTATCGCCGTCTTGCAAGTCTTTTGAGAGTGTTATTACTTACTCGGTTCCAGTAACGTGTCCAGAAGCGTGAGATGTTTAAGCTACATCTCCATGGAGATTAAAAATGTCTGTATAAGTTATACATTTAGGTTGCTATTATTAAAGGCACAATATAAAATTTAAAAGGTTCTAGAATGTGCTGGAAACCAGCTTGGTGTGAACATGGGGATATTTATCTTTGGCCCTTGTCATGCCATAGCCTGCACCTGGCCGTTTGGACAATGCTACACATTCCCCCTCAGAAGGCTGGAAACATGGGATGTAACTAGCAGCTGCAATAACAATATATGTTGTGTTTTTTTTTAATCTATCTAGGTTAGGTCTGTTCAACTCGCGTTGGTTAACTAGATTTTGTCGGAACACTACATTGTCTTGGTATGCACACACACACATGCACACACACAAATATGTAATTCTGTGCAGGTAAAAAAATAAATTGAAAATGACCCTTTTGTGGAATATTATTTCAGAAATTATTTTATCCCATAATACTGCATTGCAATATGTGTATATACATGTATGTATCTGTGTGCGTGCGTGTGTGGATACATATATACCTCAGTGTTTTGCAGCGTACAGGCTGCTTGTTATCATGCCTCACGTCAGGACTTGTGTTCTCAGAATACTGTGCAAACCTGATAAGACACACAGGGTTTCTACCAGCACACTGTCGACATTGTAGACTAGACACCAGCTTGAACAAACGGCCTTCAGCATTGTCTTGTTTGTTGGGCAAAAAAAATGTACACAACAGGGCAAACTTGACAACTTCAACACGAAACAGAATACATCTCCATTATTCACCTGTCCCAATAATTGGTTTGATTAACTAGCTTATTTATTAATTAAATAAATTAAAATTTGGCGCCATGAAACAATGACGATTGTAACAATATTGAAACATTCAACATGTTTCTACTACATGATTTTTAAGTAAAGGAGCATGGTAAAAAGACTCACCTAAAAATTTGATATTTTGTCACTTATTCAAATTGCTTCATTGAGAATCTTCACACAAAAAACTTGAATGTGTGGGGGATGCATTTTATGCAGTATACTGTCTTATTTTGTCTGGGAAAAAAATGTCACCTCACATGGAAATTAACAGATGAAATTTCTTTGTATCTGAAGAAGTTCTTGCTAGGGCTGTTGCTATGAAAGGGACAAAAGGCATCTCCCAGCCCTGTGGTTTTGTAGCATTTGAATGCCTTTTGTAAAAAAAAAAAAAAAAAAAATCACACAAAAAGTTTGAAAAGATGTGCTACTGTCATATTGTTATGAAAGATTTTAGGTGCCGTAGGTCTGCAGTTTTTTTAAAGCATGTGATATATTTATTTGTATATTGTTGAATTTTACTGATTTGTAATTACTGTTAGATAAAGGTTGTGCCTATCATACCAACTTTTGTGCTCCGTTGGTAAAATGCTGATTAGAGAATTAGAGATGTGTGTTAGTTTGCACATGTGTCAGCTGAAGATTAGTGAAATTCTTCAGCTCAGGATTTTTCCTTGCGTATTAACAAAATGAGAATGCAGACGAACAATTTAGTTATTCATTTTGTGATTAATACTTTTATTATTGTTATCATTATCATTAATAATAATAATAATAATAATAATACTTGTATTGTTGTTGCTGTTGTTCTAAAACATTTAATCAAATATCAGAACAAACTTTGTCTCTAAGGAGAAATTTCTCTTAAAATTACAGAGGGTGATAGATTTATTTACTGTACTGTTTAATATTCTGTCTGTACAGGTCTTGTTCTCCATGGTACCTTTAAAGTTTATTGTTGCCATCAGTTATCTTAAAAATTAATTATACTGTTAAATAATACCTTACCACCTTAATGAATTATTTATGGCTTGTTCTCTTAAGAGAGACAAGCTCTGTACAGCAAAGATTTCTGTTTTTTAAATCCTTCCATTGTTATACGTATCAGTCAGAAACACTAACTTTTTAATGTGAATATACATCATGAAAGCCCCTGAATGTAGCTGATTACTTGGAAAGTACAGGGATTTATGCTATTTTTATGTTTATACTCTAGACATTGTATATATTATAAAGGTTATTATTCATTAAAGACATTCGAAACGCATTGGTTTTCAGCTGTGTATGGGTCTTGCAAACAGGGTATTTATGAGCTAATTCATAAGGGGTACTAGAAAAATACTTAACACTGTATATAACCTTTGTCAGGTTTTAGCTTGAATTCTGTGCATATCTACTGTGGGAATCGTGTTTCCAACATAAACATCTATTCACTGTATCTGGAATGCTTCCTGTTCTTTGTCAAAGCTGGTTAGTGATAAAATAAGCCAATTAAATTTGGCAAGACAGACTATAATGCTGTGCACTAAGAGGTAAATATGTGGTGCCTGAAATTTAATTGTTATGCTGTTTAATGTTTTCATGTTATAAACGGCATCATTAACATGCACACTCAGTCTGTGCTGCTTAGAATGCTGGTGCTGCTCTCTACCAATTTATACCTCCAACCAATAGTTCAAATACAGCTTCATATTGCTGATATGGGTACTTTAACACTAGCTTGGAATACAGTGCGAAAAAAAAAAAATCACCGAACTCTGCAGGATTGGCTTAATGATTAACAGTAGCCAAATCATTAGTAAGAATGGTGGGTGTCAAAAGGCATTGTATATAATGACATGATTGAAATGCGTATTAACAATCATATTGTACGCTCCTCAGGTATAGTGTTCTGACACTTAACTCCATGCCTCCTTTGGTTATAGAAGGGTTAATTTTTGTTAATTGTTGTGATTGCTTAGTTTTGTTATACACTTTTTAAACGTTAGAATAATATAATAGAATATGCACAAAAATATATAGATAAATTGATAAACAAACATAAAATAATCACAAAAACAAAATAGCTGTTACATTATAGTAAAGAAATGCTGACATTGTCATGACTGTTTGAGAACCAAAATATAAATATTATTAAATATTGGTGTTATAATTATTATTTTGTTTTCAGTCAACTGAGAACCTTTGCTAGCATTATTCTGCACTATTGTAGTAAGAACTACAGCAGCAACACTCATGCAATGGCAGTTCATGCGTTTTATTTTTTTTTCTAACTTTGTACCTTTTTTATTATTAATGTCAGCCTATTAATTCCACATCTCAAAGGCATTTGGCCTATGCACCATTTTCAGCTGTGGGAGCAACTTTCGAAACCTGTGACCTGAAACTCGGATTTACAAAGCAGCCTTGTTGTAATCCTTGTTGAAGACCCCTGAGGCTGAACGAAGGGTGAATGTCCAATAGTCACCTTGGAATTGCCATATAAATGAATACATTTTAATAAGAAAAAAACATGCTGATATTTTTTTCAAAAATAATAATGATTATTCTTACAAAAAAAAAGTAGGTGATAGTAATATTTGCCTCCAGCTTCCCACCGCTTACGCCGGGGGCCTGGAGCCAATTGCCGACAGTGCAGGTATTCTTGCTCCTGGACCGGATGACAGTTCATCGCATGATTGCACGTCATTTTCGGTATGGGTGGAAACGGAGCACCATAAGAAAGCCGCATGATGCCGCGAGAAGATGCAAACTCCGCGCACACAGTGGAGGCGGGATTTGACCCACAACCTTACAGGTGTGAGCCACTGAGTCACCACCCACTGCGACATTTTATTTTATTTTATCTTATTTTATTGTTCTGGATTTTCATGCATTTTGTAGAACATACCGAATAGCCCAGTTTCAATAATTGCAGTAAGCTTTCAACCTGTCAGTTTTATACATTTTTAATACCAGTTCTATTTAGTTAGTAGTACAACATTATTTCACATTTACATGAGTAACTACGTTGTTCACATTTACCTTATACATCCAGTAATGGTAATGGTATCTGTTGTACGGCTACCATTATCCTCAACTGGATAGGTCGTTTAACGGTGGGTGCGTATTGTGGCCTCTACACTCCTTTAAATATTTATGAAATGTCTTTTGCATAAGTAAAAACAAAATGGTGCAAGTTGTGTGTTGCAGATGACCCTCCGCTTTTTGAGCTTGTGACTAGATGATCTTAGGTGCAGAATCAATAGGAATTATAGTATTAAAAAAAGAAGAAAAGAATTATTATATTTATCTTGATTGTGAAAAGATACTGTATACACTGGTATGTTACTGGTTTGAGAGGAAAAGGCAAAAACTCTTCAGTATCGTCCAGGTTGGATGAGTGGCAGGTGGGGACGCCTCTGTTTATTGGTTGCTATAGTTCTTCATCCAGTAATGGAAAAATTAATCGATAAGGTAAAAATTAGAATAAAAGTGCTCAATTGATTGATGATTGGTGCTAGCTTTAAATTTCTCCCTCTTTTAATTTTTTATCCAGAAAGGCCGTACGAAATGGAACTGTGTTGTGCTTAATTGCATTCAGATTTATCAAATAGCTACGCGCCAGCATTGTGTCAGGATTTCAGCTTAAGTTTATTTAATCATGCAAATACTCTTTAATGTATGATGTTGAAAGCATTGCAGATGTAGGAAAACAAAACAGAAAAAGTAATGGCAATCAAACTTAGAAATGAGTCCACAGGAACTCCCATGAAATGACACAGTCATGTTTAAAGTACTTTAATCTTTAATTTTTTTTTTTGCTTGAAGCCTTTTATTATGGTGCTCTAATATCCTTATTAACAGCTGGTACTGTGACCTTCACCTTGTTAATAATACTGCTTGTCAGTAATAAGACCGCATGTCCTCACACTCTGTATCTGTACCTGTAAAATGCCACCACGAAAGTCTGCTTGTCCTATTGTTCCACCTTTCAAAGACAAATGTTCTTTTTTTGTGCCGTGGCTAAATTGTACCTCCCCCCTCCCTCTACCACTTTGCAGAAAAAAATGGGATAAGTGATATAAAGGCTTTTAGGGGACATGCATCTTCCAAAAACCTTGCCAAGGCAATGAGTGAATGTGACGTGCATAGGTGACTGCAAAAAGCAGCTTCCGGAGCCTTCTCCGAAAGTGTTGAAACTTTGAGCTGTCCCTCTCTGTGTGTAGATATCATGTAGCTTGTTTGCTCTAAAATGTTACTAGTGACCTAAATGCCAATTGAAAAAGATTTGTGAAAACATATGCCATTTTCTTTTTTATTTGTTTGTTTCAAGATGTATTTTATTTGCTTCCCTTGCGCATTTTTTGAACAAGAACATTCCCGTACATTCTTTAAGGCGGCTGAAATCTCTGGGCTAATTCAGAGGTCAAGCAAGACTTGCAGGTTGTTAATCTCTTATTGTAAACCCACAGCCCCCCCATTTGCTTCTATCTGTTGTCTCTTTTCTTTTCATCCAGTCTTCCCTCCGTCCCACTGTAGAATGCCCAGCTCTTCCCCTATTCTCTGGTGACTCTCTCTCCAGCTTGAGAGGAACAACCACAAGCTTTGTCAAAGGAATTCAGTATGGCTTCACATCTGCTTCTCATTTTATTCTTCACCGTTCTAATTGTAAAGTCATTTCTCAGCCGTTATTTTAATGGCTTTCTCTTGTTTCTTAAATACTCGTCTTTTGAGCTTTTGGTAGAAAGAGCAAATGCACGTAGTGATTCATATATATGATTCGGTGATAAACCTGCTCCAATTCTTTCTTCAGAAAAGATGAATGTTTTAGCAGATGTTTCAGGTAAAGGTAGCTTTTAACCCACAGGGGCCAGAACCCCATGTACTTCTGTTTTTATGATGATATTTGAACATATTTGCGTCATATTTGGCTAAAACAATTCAGCATCTTCACGCACAGCAGTTTGTTCATAATATTTAATTTTAAAACATCACTGTCATTAAAATACATCTGTAGATGTATTTAGGTTAAACAACATACCTAAACAGTGGCATAAATATTACAAAATCACATAGGCATATTTAAATATTATAATATTATAATACATATGTTAGAATAAAGCCATATTATGTTAATCACCTTAACTTTTGTTTCAGCTCTGATCAAACCTGATCAGAATCCATTAGAGGAACAGTTTGTAGATGATTATCAGTATTTCCCTGTGCAGCTTAAGAAGAAAAGTCTCCAGCAGTGAAGAGAGACCTAACGGGGTTTAATGAGGAGAACGTCAGACAGGTTCCATTTCTGTTCTTTGGTAGAGAAAACGATCACGTTAAACACTCAGCATGATAACGAGATACTAAAGTTGACTAAGATTAAGATATTAACATGAACAGGGATTTCCCGAACCCTGGTTTTCAGTGTGCTCCTGTATACATAAATATGCTGTAGTCAGAGTTAGTGGTATTGTTTTGTATTTGAACATTGTAGAAAGATTAAATGATTATGGCTGAATCATTGCTGTCTTTTTTCAGCATGTAATACAGTTATAATGTGATTCTTTTTCTGCATTGCGTAGTGGTACATAAGCTGAATTTATTAACTACTAAAGCAGTGGTATTGGTATCTTGGAAATTATACCATTTCTGTACCAAACTTTTTATATTTATTTATTCGGATATTAATAAAATCAGAATAAAATATGGCAGATATGCAAATCTCATTAATGTTGTTTCACTTTTTGTGTATTTGTGCAGTTTCACCTCAGTTGAGCATTTAAGATAGTAAAAATGTAGTCCTTTTTGGCTACTAGCTTTTTTGAAATAGGTGTGTTTGTGTGTGTGTGTGTGTGTGTGTGTGTATGGGTGTATGTTTGTGGGTTTGCATAGATCACATTTGAGGACCAAATTGTCCCCAAAGTGTAGTAAAACCTGAAATTTCCCTACATTTGGGGACATCTTTTGAGGTCCCCATTTGAATAACCTCAGTTTTATAAAAATCTGCGAATGTAATCACAAAAAACATAAAAATGCCAAAAGTCTTGTATTTGGCCTGGTTACCTATGGTTAAGGTTAGGGATGAATAGAGGTTAAGGGTGTCGTGATTGGGATTAGGGTTTTTCTCATAGAAATGAATGGATGGTCCCCATTTAGATAGGTACACCAACGTGTGTGTGTGTGGGGCGGGGGGTTGTGTACTGGTTATACTGGCCAGATATACAGTGTACATTAAACATAATATTGCCATTGACAATGTAGCATATTTTCATTAATTTAAATGAATTTAGAAATGTGCTAAATATGATATTCATAGTTATAGCTATAGTGGAGTATTTGCATTATCTTCTTTAACAAATGTTCAGGTATAACATCTGCCTGAGGTGGATTCATGCTGATGTGTAATTGTCTGTGGGTCTCTAATACTTATATACATACATACACACAATTGAAGCTTTACTCTTCAGCTAATTTGCTACTGGCATAAATGATCTTAGTAGCTAGTCCCCAGTCACCACTTTTACTTAAATATCTCTTAATGCAGTAATATCTGCCTTAAGTAGTAGTAGTAGTAGTAGTATTCATATGAGTTTATTGTTAGGGTTAGCTGAGTCTTTTTAGGGAAATTATTATTATTATTTTTTACACATTTGGTCCTACAGGTGATATATATTTGGCCCTTAATCTAAAATGACATTCATACCATAATTGGAAATTTGGTCGTGTCCTTGATACCTTTTTTTTAACTGCACAGAAGATCAAGCAGAACAAATTATTTCATTAATTAATTTAGTTGTATAGCAATTAATAAAATGGGCTGGAAAGAATTACTGAAGTAAAAATGACCCAATCTTGTAAGACCAGTGCTTTTACTACAAGCAAACTTTTTGTGGTCTTTACGTCCAAGGGAAACGTAGCAGAGATGTCCCGTGTAGCTATTTTGCGATTCTGTTTTTCTTTGCGCAAAAGATTCATGGGAGGGAACATTTCTTGCCGCCAGAAGTGTAACCATGTTAGACAAAGCAGGGCAGTAAGGAGTGAGTATTGCATGCCTGAGCACATAGATAGGAATCCGTATGTCAGAAGTCTGCCAGCTAGCTGTGTGTGGTATTTTAAACTCTTGTGGAAGCAGGACTGGGGGGAGCAAAGAAAAAGGTCTAAATGAATCAGGTATTGATGCGGCGTGGTTTAGATGTGGCGCTAGTAGCGGTCATGTGATCATAGGCAGTTTATAACATTACTTTGGCTCCTTTCTTGGCAAGTACAGTGTTATAAACAGTGTCTCGTTGTTTTTGTGGCTGAAGGAGGAGATACACCAAACACTGGAGATGAAAGGGCAAGCTTTTCCTTCCATTAAGGGATCTTCTCTCTTGACAATGATTATCCGTCAGGCTTTCTCCGCCACTTGTGGATTTACAGAATCTAGCCCTCTCGAGCTCAGCTTTTTCATTTAAAGCTTTTGGGTGAAATGAGGATCGTCACGAGGAGAAGGTGGAAAGAATGCTCCTTAAAGCTGAGGAGGAAAAGGCTAAAATGAGGAAGCAGTGAAAATAATGCAGTGTACATCATGATCTCTTCCTTTCTATTTTTTTTAATTTTGTTTTTTTTTTAGGTGAGAAGATCAATGATGAAGATTGAGATCTGCAAGTCTGGAAATTTTTAAATACGCTCACCTGTACCAGGGGTGCAACAAAAGCACAATGGCAGTGTGGAAACTACCAACTTTTTGCTGGGTAGTCTTTGCAGTGGCTCATTTACATTATTCAAAAGGTAGGTAATCATTCATCAGATATTGCATGCTGTGACAACGTCTTTGAGAGCTGTACGCGGAGCACATATTGAACGTATGACAGTCTTTCATGTATAACAGAATATACGTATTGCGAAACTTGCTTTTATTTTACCATTGGATTTCTGGCTAAGAACACTGGATTTGTGTATATATTTTGTCCTTAACAATAATGACATAACATTATTGACAAATATTTATTTGAAAGCTAGGTGATAGGTTTTGATTCTATGAGTTATTTGTGTGTGACGGGGCAACATCTTAGCCTCAGACTTTCATTGGTCCATTAAATTCCTAAAACATCCAGATTTTTAAATGTCAGTATGCCTTAATAAACTATCCCCTTTTGTTGGTTATCATGCTTTTTTGTGACTACGACCCTGACTTACCCAGCAGGTGCCCCTCTTAAGTATGCTACTCTGATACCGTAATACTTATATATCTAATGTGCTTTTCTTTTGAGTAACATAATGCTCGTAACAGTTACAGAGGAATTTCATCTAAAGTATTTAATTTTATGCGTTTGTGATGTTTACTGATATATTTAGCTGGGGGACAACTATAGTAAATAATTCCTGTAATTTGTGGTTATAAATTTTTGTGGGTTTCATTTCACAGGGACTAATTTTTAGTGTTATCTGATTCTCAGTGAATATTTTGGCATAATGTAGACTATTTTACAAGGTATAAACCTTGCATTTACGTGCTGAATAATCACAGATTGATAGTAAACTGGCAAATATATAAAATATCAAGGTCCAGGAATGGGTGTAGAATATTTTGTTGCTATGTAGCTTGTTTTTAAGATGGCTTGACATACCAGGTTTGGGCATCCAGATCCTGCCCCCTCATACTGGTGTGAGTTTCCTTTGGGCATTCTGGTGTCCTTCCATAGTCCAAAGATACTCAAACTGCCATCACTGAATCATTTAGCGTAGCTGCACTTATGCCGAGTCGGCGATTCGGCAGCTCGTACATTTGTAATGCGCTATTTGTCTCACTTGTATGATGCTTTGGACAAAAGCCTCTGATAAATAAAAATAAATGTTAATATACATTAGCCATTGTGTGTGTGTGTGTGTGTGTGTGTGTGTGCCATGTAATAGACTGCTATCCCACCCATGGTGTCCCCCAGTCCTTCTGCTCTACCGTGACTCGGATGGGCTCCTTATCCCCCAGCAACTCTTGTACTGTATAAGTGGTTGGGAGATAGATAGGCACATGTTTTTAGGAAAAGGAAATTAGTATAGCAACCCAATAACTAAAACAATCATTCTTTATTGGTTATAGACTGTTCTAAAGCTTTTTAAATAAGAACTTACTTGGCAAGGGCTTAGGTACCATATAATGAGTCATTTTAAAATGTAGGATGATCTGGATTCTCTGTTGCTGGTTGACAGAATCTTTCACTTCCTATCACTGGCAAACCGGATGTGAAGCCCTATACTATTCAGCAAAGCAGCATCGCCTTTTCAGAACATGAGTGAAGTACAAGCTACAAGCTCATTGTTTCTTGGCTCAATGGTTAGCATTTCAGCCTCACACCTCCAGGGCCCTGCGTTTGATTTCTGTCGCGGCTCTGTGTCCGTGGATTTTGCATGCTTTCTTTAAGACGGCATGCATTTCCTCTGGCTACCTGGTTTCCTCCTGCAGCACCAAAACTCCTCTGTGATTCTATAGTGTGTGCCCTGCGATGAACTGGCATCCTGTTCATGGTTTCCCCCGGCCTTGTGCCGTATGCTTACTGGGAATGGCTGCAGTCTCATTATCGCTTTGTACTGGACGGGTGAATAAATGAATGGATGGATTTCTTTTTTGGCTTTGTTTTTTCGCTCATAATAAATTTCACTCGTGATAAAGACATGCTTTTTCTAACTGGTTTGCTTATCTCCCAGAATACTTTGGTGGCACACATCATTGTTCACCAGGTGATTAGCTATGCCGTGATCCTGTTGTATTTAGCAGCACTTTGGCTGGTGATCCTCCAGGTGAGACGCTGTCATATCTTCTGCGTCTCTCTTTTGGTAAAGGTGCTGCCTTAAAAGTTCTTGAGTTTTAAATGTTATTCGTGCTCATCTGATTTTTAGTTAAGAAAATTTGCTCCTAAATTATATTACGTATCGACTCTTTCGTAATTTAGTGAAACATCTTTCAAGATCACATATTTTCGTGATAGTCCCTTGTAACCACAGGGAACAGCCCAACAACAGCTCATTATAAGCAATATTCCTAAGTAAACATGGTTCATTAAACAGCATCCTGTCCATAATATCCTTTTAATGAATTTTTTGTAATTAAATTAAATGGGTTAGTGGCATGCTCTAAATGGGTAGAAGTTTAGCTTTTGTTGAAGTTTGGCTTGAGATTAATGGCTTCAGGGTTCGTCTCCTCCTGCTTCATTAGAAATGACACATATGAGATAGACAAAACTTTCCCCTAAACAAAAAAGTATTCTGTTGTTTATTTGTATCGTCTGTACGGGTTCTGTGTTCTCGCAGGCAGTAAAGCACTCTTGCTTACTTTATTATATTTTTGAAAGGGAAACAAGTATTTTTAGTGTAATACAAATATTTGCACTAATTTTCCTTGCATTGTGACCTCTGAAAGCTGCAGCATGTAGTTCACAGTGCCAAAAATGTAGCATTACCTATATAATAAAATGTTTCCCAGCTGGGCACGCACCTGTCTCTCTGAAAGGATTTCTTCCACAAAAGCAAAACGAGAGAGGATTTTTGGGATCAGAGTCAGAGATTGACAAGGATGTGCATTTCCTTACATACTGTGAACATTTTAAGACTAGAAAATGCTACAAACATATATCCTTTTAATGGGTCGCACCCAAATTGCTCTCCCCCTACAACTTTTCATGCCACAATTTGGATGTTTTAAAACAATGATGTTTTTCAGATTGTAATTTAATTCTATTAAAAGTAATTGAAGTAGGTATGTTGTATGACCACCTGTTTGTTTTTAGTAACCACATACTGTGTTCGGGTCATGGTAATCCAGATCTGATTCCTGTTAGTCTGAAACCTGTCTGGCCCTGGGCACAGACACAAAGAGTCAAATTCACTTTAAAAGTCACACATGAAAAGCAATTTAATCACCAATCTACTGTGCAAGAAGGCATGTCCTTAAACGAAACATAGCCTTAAACAAATGATGGGAGCCCCTGTGTACGGGCTTGTTTTAGAAGAAAAACCTGTTTTATTGTCATGCTTTGAAAGGGCATTTTAAACATTACAAATGCAAACTAGGCACAGACAAGAGACATATTGTTTTTTTTTACACTTGAATTTTATGGTATGCTTGCATTCTGTACTGTGATTAGCTGCATCTTCATGAAACAACACATTTGAATTTTACGATCTCTTTGATGGTATGAGTTATAAAGAAAAATTTAAGGCAGTCACTTTTTTTGGGGGGGGGGATGTCTGTAAACACTAAGAGCACTTGGCTTTTGGCCCTCGTTTCTGTGAAAATCCACATTCGCAGTGACCTGAGGCACAGTTTGGAATCTGGCTTCCAGTGAAAATTAAGTGCTGTCTGGGAAAATGTATGGCAACCTGTCGTAATGCCCCGTGTCTTTTCAACTGCCAGCCCAGAGAGTTCAGGAGACAAAGGAGTGAAAACTTGCAGTTGCAAGGTGTGACTGTAGCCGGGGTCCCCACCCTGCCGAGTGCTTTTTTTAATCCTCCTCAGGATTTTCAGAAAGGAAGGAGGGATTTTGGGTGGATTAAGCCTCCTCACAGCTGGGTCCAGGTTTGTGTTTGTCATGCAATGTCAAATGTCATGCATGAATAGCAATTCTCTATTTTACACCCAGATGGAAAATTCTACCCCCACTGCAAGTAACAAAACAAAAACAAATAATTAACATATAAAAGGGGGGAAAACTAGCTTGCTTCATCACTCAGTGTTAATGGCATACTGAATAGTTTGTTTTACTACTGTACTTAGTACATTTTTAGTAAAAAAAAATAAATACATGATAAATAAAATAACAAAAATAGTGACCATGCCACTGAATTCACCACTATCACTATACATGAGCAGTTTCACTGTTTCACTGTCTGGTTTTTGCACCATCCTTTTATTCTATTTTTATTTTGTTTCTGGCCCACTGAAATCTGTGTGGCTGCAATAAGACTATGTTACGTTATCAGCAAAACATACAGAGACAGGAGGCTGGGAACGTTAATGCCTCAAGACAGAATAGCTAAAACTTATCAACCTTTTTTTCTGCTTGTCTTATCTGTGGATCATGGACCCCCCCCCCCCCCCCCCCCCCCC
>JAODJW010000033.1:8973616-9001165 GCA_026777045.1 Hyperopisus bebe | reverse complement strand
TTCAGACTCTACTTTTTTGATGAATGAATGGATTGGTAGTGGTCTAACCTGAGCTGACTTCAATAATAGAAAAGCATTGATCATTTGAACTCACTACAAGTAACCCAAAGATGGCTGCGTTTATAATGAGGTCAATGATTTTCTGATCTGCATACTAAGTGCTGATGATGGCACATTACACATCTTACTCCCTTTGCTCTTTTTGATTTATGAATGCATGGTAAGAATTACTTGATACACCTCAATGAGACTACATTTCAATTATCTGTGGAAACATGTGAGGCGGAAACAGTATGTGCATTAATTTAGGTCAAGGTTTTCGCTGGCAAATTTACATATAGCAGCTGACATCAGGTGCTAATGTGGAAGATTTATTTATTTCTTTGCTTGCTTGTTTGTTTTTGATCCTGTTTGTACTGTGTGGAGCATTTATTACCACAACCTCTTGGAGATGGCACCCAGTTCCAGTCGCCTTTGGGTTAATCTGCAGAATGATTGATAGGATTATGTGAATTTTTAAATACAGTACAAGCACACAGAAATTAATTATTTTGCGGATAGAAATCTCTTTTTCTTACATTCCAAGTTGGAGATATGACAGGGAAACTGAATATATTCATTCATATGCAAAAGTATTGCAAAATATACAAGACCTTGACATATTTGAAGGAATGCATCCTAGTTGGCTGTACTTGATGGAGTTCTTGCAGTCAACTCTATGCTTGGCGTTTGGTATTTTTGGTGAGAGGACATTTAGTATATTTCTCTGTCCTTATAAAATTTTGTGCATTTTTTTCATATTGATTTTAGTGACATTTTAGCTACTCATTCGGAGTCCCTCCTGGTTGTGATATTTGGTATTTCTGTTTTGAAGAGTTAACCTTCACTTCTACGTTAAATGTTTTAGGATTGTGTTATTGGGGTCCAGTTGCATGCTATATGTATATAGTGCATATGATGGTCATGGTGATGTTACACGTCATATGATGAGAAATACGTTGTGTGCTTTTCATAAACCTCTTCCCGGTTAAGGCGTGCATCTCTGACATTTTTTGTATTTATTCATGGGCATTTTTGAGAGCATTGGGAAACCATTGGTGACTAAGCTGGGATGAAGTGCAGGTGTTGTTTTTCAATACTACTTGGATGTTCAACCAATGTTTGGTTGTAGATCTTTTTTAAAAGCCTACTAATCTAAACAAATGTCGTGCTTTTGAAACAATGTGGCTGGCGACAGGAAAAAGCATGGGAAAAAGAGTAATGAAACTGGTGTATTTCAACAATTTCCCAAAAATGTTCATTATCATTGTAGATGAATGGTTACTGTATATATACTGTATAGCAGTTTTAAAATTAAGTAAGGTCTTCCAATATATGTGTAAAGAACACAGGCTTGCATTTATTTTCTTTTTTTATGACAATGTTACTCATTTGTTTAGCAAAATCCATGGATATTATTAGTGAAAGTCGTAAAGATGTTTTGAAAAGGTGATGATTTTCTCATGAAGGTTTCGTCCAGAACATTACCGCTCACAGCTACATTTAATAAGCTGAAAGGGAAGACCAGAACTGTCTTTTTTTGTTGTTATCAGTAGCCTGAATCACTGCAGTTCTTCGGAAGCATTGGGGTGGGTTGATTTGATGTATCGACTCCATTTGCCATCATAAGCTTTACAGACAAATGAGCACAGGAAAGCATCTTCTTATGCTTTATGGGAATAACCTACATATGTTGCATTGGGCTTTTTTTCATGGATTAATCAAAAAGACACAAAAAATTTTGGTCTCAAAGCAGCCCTACTGTAATACCACCCTTCTTGCGGGTAGATTCATGTTCACATCCCAGTGGCGCACACTGATGACAGCGCTGTTTATTTTACTTTTTTTCCATAGATGATTTAGTTAAAAAATGCACTGCAAAGGTAAAACGTCCTTTATGTTTTCAACATTGAATAATGCTTCTTGCTTACACTATTTATATCATTGACAGAACTGCTTGCACTGCTCTATATAGACCTTCATTGCTGCTGCCTGACAGCAGATACCTATATACTCACACTGTACATGAATATATGTATTTGTATATATTTAAAGTACTTCTGATTAAAATTTAATAACTCATTATTACTTTTGCCTCCAGACATAGAGTGGACTTGAATTCAGTAACCCTAACTGTTAACAAATGAAGCTCATAAACATTCGTTGTACATGTACAATGGCAATGACAATATTCTGTTCTATATAGTGTACTCCAGTAAAACAAAAAAAAAAACAAAAAAGAAAATCAATGAGCACCAACCATGAGATAAAGATATCGTCTGGATTATGAATTGAAATGGGGAATCAGTAATCACTATTGAATGGAATTGCTAGCAAATAAGAAGAATGTTTTACCTGCCAACAGTATTTTGCCTTAGAGAGGTCCGGCTGAGTATAATACTATGGATAATTTTCTCAAAGTTGGATTGTTATTAATAATGACAAAGATGAAAAGTATCTTAGTGCCAAGACTTTTTTTTCTCCTCAGCCCCTAAGAGCACAAGCCCTTAACAGTTTTTAAATGGCTGTTCCGACGTTTGAACTGCATTAACCTAGCTTCTTTAGCATTTGACAGTGATTAGGAGGGAAGGGATGCTTGCCTAAGGTTAGCTTATGCAAGAGTTGAATGTGATTTTTTTTCAGGCAGATCATTAGCTTCCACGTATGGTTTCGCTGGTATAAGGACACAGCATAACTTGGCTAACCGGAAGGAAACAATGAGTATTTCTAGCAGTCTTACAGGTTTGTTGAACTTGGCCTCACTTTTGATTTTTCAATGAAATGTGATCTATGTGGCTTGAGCACAGAGTGTTTGCTTTAATATTTGGCCATGAATCATCCATAAGCAATCCTGGATGTAAATTCTCTTCTGTGATGGATTTAACCCTGTCGTCTTGTCATTTCAAATCAGCGTTCTAAGGAATAATGTCATAAACAAGGCATTTTTGGAATTTAAGTGCATGAAAATATCTGAGGAAAATGTTTGAGGATATTGTTTATTAACCCGATGTACTTGTAATTATAAGGCCCGGTTTAAATTATATTACTTTGCATTTGCTTTCAATTGTAAAATATAAATATGTTCAACTGAATAACTTGGAAGCATGTAGTTTTCTTTGATTATGTACATTACGTACATTGTTACTATTTTGGTAATTCTCAGTAACCTTTTGTGCATTTCATGGCTAGGAATTTTTCATAATTATAAATAGTATTTATATGCAAAGATGTTAAATATGTGGTTTTAACACGTTATCAAAACTATCATCACTTAATATTTTCCTGTACTATTTATATATGTTTTTTTCAACACCTGTCAAGTCAGAAATGTTCATGGTGAGGAGACTTACTGGAAAATCAGATTAGACTGTTAGATCTGTATATCAGCCCAGATCAATATCTGGTCTTTTATTTCTCTGATATGATCTGATACAATGAAAACATGTTCTTAGTGTAGAATCTGAAAATAGCATTTCTTTTAGCTAAATTTTAGCTGAAGTGTTTGTAGAAAGCATGACTTGGGGAAATAGATTTTTATGCATTTGTTTTTTGTTACAAAATGGGGATGCATTTATATGGAACTGCATGAAATGTTTCAGTGTTCTCATAGAATGTTATAATGAATACTTTGATTTAAATGTGTCTTAAATACGGATTTAAATGTGTCTTATATACCAGCCAAAACATCATATAGTGTGAATCATTAATTGACCATCATTTAAATTTTCTCAATAGTACAAAGCATGCATTGTTATTCTATTTCATTAGTTATGTAAATTCTGCAGTCCTTCAATGTATGCTGCCAATATGTAATAAAAGTCCACCGTTAAGGTCAAACCCGAGGTATATTTTGTCTGGAAGAGGAAATCCCATGTTTAGCAAAAAAAACCTTATGATGCATTGCTTTTTGGCACTTCTTAGTCCAGTTGTTTAGACACAAATTATTAACCTGAAGTGGTGTGAACGTTCTGTTGAGACCTTTGCCCAATGAGCAGAGTAACGTGTAATGGGGATTGGTCTCCGTCAAATTTCACAACTGATTCCTTCTTACAACCACCCATCGATGTGTGTTACTATCCGATCTAATTTTACATAAGTTGCAGTTATTTTGGAAAAATATAATGTTTTAACGGCAGTACCGTGTACTCCAGGGTACCCTTGGTGTTATTGTGATGACCCAGTTTTAGCACTTAACCTTACTATAAAGCTAGAAATGAAAGAAGCAATAATGTCTTATTTATTTAGTCTTCCATATAAATCACCTATGGACATTGACAGACTTCGTGAGCATGAGAACCAGACACACTCAAACCAGGACCAAATCTAGCACAAACCCAACATTTCAACCTCTGCACCCACCGTCAAAAAATTGATGGAAATCCCTTCTAAACCCTCGCATTCAATATCAGCTTGTAGGTAACCTGAGAAAATTGCACCGAAACCATATATGATATATGAATGACAATATAGGTTTTACTCAAGCAAAACCATTAAACTTTTATGCGTGTGTCACCAACTTGATGCCAAGGGCATATGCATGACAACGCACACTGTATACTCAAGCTGTGCAACAGCATTCAGGGGGCTTATCATGACAAGCAATTTATGGGCCGCTGAAGACATGGTGTCTCTGTGGAACTCAATAAGACTTGTCAAATCTTACATAAGCTCAGTCATGCAGGAAAGTGGCTGACACATACCATACAAATGCTGTGCAAACTGGATCATTTGACAGAGTGAGGACTTCGATATGGTGAGAATTTGAGGTGAATTGGGGGTGCTAAACTGGGAGCTAAAATACCATGATGATCCAATCGATGGTCAGCCCTACGGGGAATTCTAAGGACTGATATTGTAGGATCCTATATTAAGTAATGGCTGAAGAGAAAAACTGTTTGGTTACTCTTTTGCTTGGTGAAACACAGAAGCAGACGTGCTTAGTGGCTGTAGCCTTTTATTTAGCATTAGCCCCGGAGAAGTTCTTGTTTTTTTTCCCTGCAGTCTGAGCTCAAGAGGTGTTAGGGAACAACAGCACTGGAGGCAGAACCAGAAAGGAAACAATGTTAACAAAGCAAAACCGGCAATAGGGCAAGACACTGCTGGTGAAGGTGGAAGCTTATGCAGATGATTACCATGCAAGCACGTGAATTCACAAAGCCATCATGTGCTATGGAGGAAAGAAAGAGTTCAACTGATTACTTAATAAATGCATGTAATATTCTTATTTTAATAATAAGTAATATTCGAGATTAAATGGTAAGAGAATCTAAGAATAAAGAAGAACATCATTGGATGTATCTGGCATATATTTAATTTTCTTTGATGTAGCTTTAGAAGTACTAGGACTAAAGTGGTCTTATATATTTTATTCACAATTAGAATAAATATGTGGTCTTGCACATCCCGTTCTGAAAATTCAGATCCTGTGCATTTGGGTATGGAGCTTGTCGGTTCTCCCGGGGTCTGTGTGGGTTTCCTCAGGGTACTGCAGTTTTCCTGCTGCATTTACGCGAACTGGTGACTCTACAGTATATTACCCATGGTATGTGAGTGTGTGCCTATGATGGGCTGACAGCCATGCATTGTGATCCCCCGTCTTGTGGTCTGTGCTTCCTGAGTTACACTCCCGGCTTGCCGTGACCATGATACAGTACATGATAAGCGGTGGATGGATGATGCCTCATCAGTCATTTTTATCAGCATAGTCATCTATGTGTTTTTTCAACCTGCGTTTGCACACTTATCAAAACATCAAAATCTGTTACTTAATACCTATAATTGTCTTGCTCCACCTCTGCACCATTGCAGATTGGCACCATCGTAAGACCCTGTGGCCTTGAGCATGAACTGAAGGAAACTGCAGCAATATCTAAAGGGTTTCAACGTTTTTTATTTATACTGACTAATAAAACACTGCAAATTGGGTTATATTCTCTATATCATACATCATTTGTGTGTGTGTGTGTGTGTGTGTGTGTGTGTGTGTGTGTGTGTGTGTGTGTGCGCGCGCGTGTTTTTGGGTTATGTATACATTTCATAGGGAGAACCAAATGTCCCCACAATGTGGAAAGAAAAATGTTATTTTAATGTGGTGGAGACCATTTTTTTCAGTCCCCCAAGGAGAAACTCAGAACGATAACATTTTTTGACCACTATCGAAAAACTAAAAATGTCAAAAGTTCTGTATTTTGTTTTGTTACTTATGGTTAAGGTTAGGGCTGGGTAGGGGTTAAGGTCGTCATTGTTGGGATTAAGGTTTTTTCCGATAGAAATGAATGTGGTCCCACAAAGATATAATTACAAATATGTGTGTGTGTGTGTGTGTGTGGGGGGGGGGGTGGTATTACAATATAATATGCATATATTTGTTTTTTGCATAAAGTTTTAAATAGGAATATAGAGATAAGTGAACAATGACATAAAGAAAAAATGCTCCAAATTCCATAACTGCCATTTTAACTTTTAAAATAGATAGAATTAGATAAATGTACGTTATAGCTATTTTTATTAATTATACATTTTCAGTGTTACATTCCTGAAATTGTTGTGACTCTATTTTTCATTTAATTGTTGGCTTGCTCATTTGACAGATTGAAGAAGCCATCCACCGTCATACAGTGCAGCTTTTAAATAAGAGGACAGGAAATGTGTGTTGGCTATTGGTCAAGACCCACATTCATCTAGGCTAAATTTCTTCATTTTAATGTAAAGGGTTTCTAGGTCACTTAATTTAGTACTGTGATCTTTTAATGCTGATAAAAACATTTTTTAATTAATGTAGAAATGGTGATTTAGAAACATCATTCTCTTAAAAAAGTCATTTCCATGCATTTCACTGGACCCGAGTGTTCAACATTATTCTTCTTGGATTGAATGAATGGTATAGAGGAGGATAAGGAGGAAACAAATGTGATAAACCTCCATGATTACATTTTCAATGATCTGTTGAAGAAACACTTTGGTGCATGACAAAAAGAAATATATTTTCTAGCCTCTGCTTAATCAGCAGAACAGTGCTATTGATTAGAAGCACTGTGCACTGCTGATTATGTGGACAGGAAAGAACTGTTAAAAGGGAGAGCTGCCTGCTTTTTCGGATAGATCAGGACACGTTCTGAGTGTAGTTGAAGCATATCTGACCCTGCAGTGAATGAATGTGAACAGTATTACATGGTGGCATATTGATTAGTCGAGCGAGGCTATGACACCACTCTGTGGGTATTTATGATGGAACACTACCTCCTATTTCTAGAAGTTCATGCAGCAACAACAGAAGAAGAAGAAAAAGCTGCACAAATGCCATTCCTCTATCTGTGACATTTTCTTTGCAAATAATTACATTTATCTGTTGAATGTATTGCTATTGTACTGTTTCACATCCTTTCCGTCTTCTTCATCTTAATCTCCAGGCCTAGAAGTGAGCCTAAATTGATAGGGATTTTTCTTTGGTTTTATTTAGAAATAGAATTCCAGAGCTGCATCCTTGTAACTTTGTCCGCTCAGAAAAAAATACTGTCTCCTATAATGACCATTAACTCAAACACCTCAGTGTGAATGCACGCCATACCTTTTGATTTTGAAAACTGAAACCTTAATCAAACGTAATCAGATGTTTTTTTCCCTCAAAAAACATTGTTAAAACAGCCAGAATTCATTTCAGACCGGCTGCCATAGTTTGATATCATTTCTCTGACTTATAATAAAATACTACTGATAAAATGTCACTCTATCCTTTCAATACCAGTAAAACAAGGGTTTGCTGTTGCAGTTAATTCTCACAAATCCATCATCCACTTTGAAGATGTTCAGATTAATATTGTTATTCTCCTTAACATTATGGCTGCCGGATTTTATGTTTACCGTTTTGTTGCTTTTTGTTTTGTGGTACCCCTACTGTTAATACTCTGTGCCACTTCACCTTGATTTTGGGAAGATGAATGAGGGATGAAGAGACCCGTAAATATTCCAAAGATTTGTTAACTCTTCAAATGAAAGAGTCAAGGGTGGATTCAATGGCGGCGACGCCCATGGTGGAGATTCAGCATTCTCCTATGCTCCTTTTTTTCAGGTGTAACAATCGGACCCAGTGTGTTGTGATTACTGGGTCAGATGTCTTCCCCGACCCCTGTCCAGGGACCTACAAATACCTAGAGGTCCAGTATGAATGTGTACCCTATAGTAAGTACAGACCTTCATTCAATATTTGCTATTTATTTGTGGATGATAAGACTAGTGATTCTCAGTATCCTGGGGTAATTGTTTCACATGTAGACATGTTGACTGTGCTGTTGTATTTTCAAATAAAAAAGACTTAATTTAATAATGTAATAAAAAGTAGTAGTAATAAAAATAAAGCTCAACTACAGTAAACTGGAACAATGAAAATCAAAATAATCTGCAGTGCATGTACCATTTCCATAAATAAGCACAAAAAAAATCCCTAATCCTAAATGTTAATATTGGCAAAAACTAGCTAATCTCCTTACCACTTCAAAGAAAGTGATACCTGGAAAATGCAGAGAAAAGGGCTATTGTAAAAAATCTATGAAATTACTGAATCATGCATTACTCCATCAGCTGGCGTGAGTAATCATAATCAGGTGAGCCCATACCTTGAGGCAGGGGACTGAGATGCAGATGATAGTACACTGGATCTTGCTAACATGTGGATACTTTGTCTAGATGCTGTCGCAAGCCATTTGGCTGAGAGCGTTTGATTTGTTAGCTGAGGGCCAGATGGCTTTAAGCAGGAGGCAGAAGGGGGAATCTATATAACGGAAGAACAAAAGATCAGGCTTCAAATTATGTTCATAAATAGATGCTATTGGAGGAGAGTTAACCAGGTGCAGTGTAAGTTTGTCACAAAGTCAGGTTTTCTGAGGTCACAAGGAAACCATAGCTGTTAGAAATTTGTTAATACTTTGCGAAAATAATGAATTACAGAACAAAATGAACTTTTTACTCCAAATTAGATATTATATATTATTTTGATGTTAATTATATGGCCATTACTTAATGGAGTTCTACTTAAGGCCAACAAAAATGTTAAAATACTTTAATATAGCATTTGACATTTAGCTAACTTTTACATCAAAGTACTACAAATAATTGGTGCAGTATTATAAATATCAAACAAGTTTTCACATAGTCATGGTGACATTCTAAATTATTTAAATATTAAATAACATAAAGTGTTCAATAAAGTAGTTCTGGGATTAGATACACCTGTACCTATACTGTTTTTCTTTGTCACCTAAAAAATCTCTAGGATGCTGATGCTTATATAGGAAATATATATAGGAGATATATACATATATAATATATATAGGTACATACATTTTTTTCCATTACAGTATATATGGATAACAGTGTAACTTCTTTTTAATCTGTAATGAATTTTATATGCCCATATGGAGGTTTACTGGTTCTAACATCAATCAATCATGTGTTAAAATGAAGTCTGTTAGGTTCGCGTTGCCAGGACAACAATATTTATTTGGTATAGGCTCATCTAAAACCAGGTTTGATATTATACGCAGGCATAATGAGTTTCATATTTACCATTATAAACATTTCTTCCGGCTGTCCATGACATTAATATTTGGCATCATCTTTCCTCCACTGTAAGATACTGTCAGTGATTTAACAGAAATCAGCACTAAACTCAGCACCTCGAGAGGAATTTTGAGGCTGTGTCATGCATATGGAACACACGAGCATCAGACAGAAATGGCAGAATGAGCTTATGATAGTCAAGTTAAGTACAAGTACAAGTACATCCCATCACCTATGAGAGTTTCAGAGCCACTTACATATATTGTTTCTCTTGAAAAACTTCACTAAACTCCTAGAAGAGTATTAGAAAGATACCACAGACACAACTGCATCTGTATTTGCAACATAGGTCTGTGGCAAGAGAGCCATGTACCAGATGGCAAAAGACAAGTTTAACAAACATAAAACCACATAAATCTTTGTTCAACAATGACCATCATTCTTCGAGTGAGATTAAGAAGCAGATTGCTTTATAGCTACATGATAAATGACACTTGGCAATGTGTATTTTGAAGCTCGGCTTTTACAGTTTGACAGCTATTGCACTTCTGCAGCTCAACAACCTACTATTATGAGAAAAATGGAAAAAGTTGCCATTACGATACTTGGATCACTTGGAGTGCCGGGTATCCATTTGCTTCCAGATGCCCTCCATGTACTCAGAAAAATCTTTGATTGGAACCACAGACTAATGATGACTGAACTTTCCTAGATTATACCTTTTTCGGTACATTTTAGATAAGATCCTAATTAAAGCAAAAAAACCCTGAGCCTGATGGTAGTAAATTAGGTTATGTACATTTCATCGGGGAGGGGCATGAACGTGATGGTATGAGGGTCTCAGCGACTTAGATGCAGGAGCTGAGGTGATGCAAAATTTAAAAAAAAAAAAAAAAACTTTCAGCTGACAGATAACTTCTTCCAACAAGACTAATGCAAATATTATGCTGTCCCCAGATAAGGATATAACGAGTAATCTTTAAAGCACATTCTTGTTTAAATTTGATGTTCACGAAGAGCGATGCATAAATTACTCATGTCAACTACATTGCCCCTGTTATTTTAAGTGTCTTGCCCATACTGTATTTGTCCATATAATTGTTGTTTTTTCTGCCTCTTACTCTAATCTTACTCAAATTGGGAGGCATTCTCGTTATGCAGACTGATACATCAATGAACCAATACCTGGGAATTTATCTTACCTGGATTCTAACAGGATTATCTGTATATTGAATGTATTACTTCAATTGCCTTATAATATGCTTCATAAAAGTGTTTCTCTGGATAATTCTGTGCTTCTCCAGGTAATGGTAAGACACTATTTTACAGTTGTATCATTTTTTTACAATTGTAAAAAAGTTTGCAAATCAAGTGGCATCATTTTTCTTTGCTATTATATATCGCAATACCCAGCTTCTGTAAGGCATGCCATGGGGAAATTAGAAATGGCATTTGCCATTTTTTTTAGCACATTAAACAGGCATGGTTGACTAATTGGCATTATCGACCAACTGAATTGCTGCCCAGCTGTCTATTACTGAGAAAACAACAGAGTACTTGTAAAGGGTGCCGCTGATTGAAAGCAGCCTGGTAGCACCTCAGTCTTGTCCAAGGAGCATGCAGCCTGCAGGGTCAGGGAATGCTGCCATCACCAAGCGAAATATTTGCATAATGAATGCTGAGCAAAACTAGAGCAGTACTGCACATTCACAAGCAGGTGTTTCCATAGATTACACTCAGCGTACATTTCAAATAATGACTAATAATGCCATATTTAATTGGCAACAGGATATATTGATTTTACTGTGTCCATACTTATTGCACGTTTAAATGTTGACGCAAAACATGTTTAGTTACAAGGGTCATGTATCGATAGAATAGTATACGATATATCTGAGCTAAATGACACGTAGCAGATTCATGGTTCGACACTGATTTGGGATTGCAAAAATCAAGGGTCTCATCTGTTCTGAATGCCTTTTTGACTCTTTTCTTTCCTTGTACAATCTACAGGAATTTCCATCTTGCCCTGATTTCTATGCTCTTTTCTTTCTGAAAACTTGAACTAACATCATCTCAGGTTAAACGTCTCACCTGCCCTCCTTTCCAGATTTCTATCATTCCTTTTTCTTGGCGTCTTTTTTTTCCTGTATAATCTGCTGTATGTTAATGTATTTCCTTCTATGTTTGATTTCTTAGGCTACGAGAATGCAGCTAACCCATAAATATGTCTCCCACCGGAGGTGATTATTGCCATTTAACATGGCACAATTGCAAACAAGGGCATTATTTGGGTGTTAATAATAAAATAATAATAATAATAATAATAATAATAATAACCTAAGGAAAAGAAAATGCATTCACTTTGATTTACCAGGTAAACATGGGAGCTAAACGGGCTGATTGCTAAAAATAGATAACATGACAAATCGTGCTGTGTTATACGACCTTATTTGTTTTACTAAACAAATAATACTGTAGCAGTATATAAACTGTTACATTTCTTTGTTCGGGGTGGCACCGTGGTTCAGTGGCTAGCATTCTCGTCTCCCCTCTTCGAGGGTCAGGAGTTTGAATGCCAGCTCTGCATCTGTTATCCCCATCTTATGTGGGCAGTATGACTTCCTCCCATAGTCCAAAGGCATGCAGTTAGGCTAAGCAGCTCTCTAAATCGGCCACAGTGTGTTTGCCCTGCAGTGGACAGACATTCTGTGTAGGGTATACCCCAGCCTTCTGTCCTGTGCAGTTGAAAGATGGATATTATTATTATTATTATTATTATTATTATTATTATTATTATTATTATTATTATTATTAGAGGTGGAACGTTCAGGTCCAGAAAGTACAAATCCCAACCAAGATTTTGTTTCAACTGCCCAGTTGAGCATAAAGAGTCACATTCACAGAGTACTTAACTGGTTGGTTGAAATCTTGGTCTGGATTTGCGCTTTCTGGACCTGAACTTTCCACCTCTATTATTATTACTTCACAAGGCAGAGATTTATGCATAAGCGATATGCAAGATCTTCGACAGTTTATGATTTTGTGAATCTTACATTATTTTCATTCAAGTCAACTACAACACTTTTATGGTGTTATTGTGCAAGAACTGCGCCTGACAGATTCCCTGTGTTGAATGCAAGACTGATTCATCAAAAACATGAATGTTCTCTGTGGTTTGTTACTTGCTATAGTGTAACCTGGAATATTTATAAAGCCTACGCATGAGACAAATACGTATCATAAAACCGCATACGGGAAAGTCTCTGCTTTTTATCTTTTTCTGTATGTAGTCATTTACATTAAGATAAATTTAAAACAAGACCAGAGGATTTTGAAACCGCTGTTAAACAGGAGATTTTGGTGGGTAATGCATTATGTTCGTTTTACCAGAAGAATACTGTCAGATTAGTTATTCAGAGAAGTCCTTATTGTTTTCTTTGATCAAAAAATATTTCTTTCTTTATAATTAACTCACTGATAATCAAACTGGATGTTGATGGACAATTTTCTGTGTATTAATAAGCATTTTAATTTTAAAGAAGTTGTTTTTCTTTTTTTGGATAGATTTACAAAATTTACAATCAATATTAAAGCTACTGACTGTCTCACATTTTCTGCAGCCTCACATTTGTTCAACATACTGAACTGAATGATGCAGTGCATGTTAACAATCAAGAAATATAATATGTGTGAACTGCTCCACTTGTAGGTCAGAGCATTATTTTTCTGCTACTAATAACACCCCTCCTGTGACTTAGAAGTCACTTAGACTAATTACCTGCCCTCTCAAAAGGAGGAAAAGATAGATAATGTTCAGTGAAGGACGTAAGAAATTGCATTGCATTGCTACTTTTTTTTTCATTGCACATCATGTTATACTGTTGGGCGTGCATGCTTAGTGCTAAGTAATAAAAGCACAATGCAATGACTCTAAGTCAGCAGCACTGACTCAGTGCATCGCTGTTTCTTAACAGGATTCGATGCTTTATTACCAGACCAGACCTCACCATATTATGGCTAATTTTAGTCTTTGAGTTGGGTGACTTGTGTGCATATAGTTACACTCAGTGACTAGTTTATTATGTACACCTGCTTGCTAACAGCCTGTTCCTTCTTGCAGCGAGTCATATGGCTGTGACTGAATGCATGCAGCAGGCAGGGTCAAGAAGTTCACTTGCTGTGTAGCTAAGCATTAGAACGGCCAGGCTCTGCCATTTTGAGCGTTATATGACTTTTGGTGCTATGCACCAAAAGAAACATCCACCCACCTGGGATTTTCACACTACAGAATGGTGTGATGAACAGAGAACATCCAGCCGAGGTCAGTTCTGTAGCTGAAAACATCTTGTTAATGAGTGAGGTCAGAGGAGAATGGGCAGACTTGTTAAAGCTAACAGGAAGGCCACCAGTGCAAAAACAAAAGCTCAGTATAAAACAGGGATGTGCAGAATGGTTTATCTGGGGACACAACACTGAAGAACCACAAGATTGGGTCCTTCATGGTACTAGCTAGGCGTACCTAATAAAGTGGCCACTGGGTGTATGTTTTGGTTTATGAAAAAAAAATCACAAATTTGACAGTTTCCTTTGTATGACATACAACAACAGTATTGAAACAAGCACATTTCCTGTCTGCTTTTCCAGCATGAATACCAGTAATGTGTTTTTATGCTTCATAATAATAATAACAAGGGTCATAAAGGGACAATGTGTTTTTCTTAGGGAAATAAAGGTCTTTTCTTAGGCAAATAACACCCGTTAAGTGACTGAATCCATCTTGAACCAGCATAAACCAATGATTATCAAACTGAGATGGCCAAATAGATTGCCAGTAGATTGACTGTTAGCTCTGCTAACAGTAAAATTTAGTCTTGTTAAAATGACAGCATTGTCCATTTACACCCTTTCGTCGTTATTTCTAACTTGTTCATTTCTTCAGGCTTTTCCTGGTATTTCTCATGTTTCTATCTTTCTTTCTTCCAGAATAGGTGTTCTTTATGTCCTTGTCTCATAACCTGTGCTACTGCCTATGTGACCATAGAGTTAATTCATATTGATCTCTTTTTTCCTTGCACCCTTTTCATTCTCTCTTCCAACGCTTAAAATAGAAGTGGAGCAAAAAGGTAAATAACTGACACAACCCAAACCCTAAGCTCCTTGTTTTTTGTGGCATATGGTTGTAAACCTTCCTATCCCCACTCCAGTGTTCTGATCCCAGCAGGCAATAGAAAAATCTCCTCATTACCGTTAAGGTCAGTAAACTGTAAAGACGGAAGCCGTTTTTATTAAAAACTGATACTCGCAGCTTAAGGATGTTAGTGGGCCATAGTGTCCAGGCTGCTTAGTTCTCTCCCTCCATGCCCCCGGGTGCCTTTTCTGAGAGCCCAATCTCATTTGCTTGGCCTCCCAAACCCTCTCCATAGCATGCCATGGTAACAGGGATTCTTAGCCTTTTAAACTTATGACTTCTACAGTATTCTCTCTCTCTCTGCCCTCTCCCTCCCTCCCGATTCCACCGCTCACTGTTCTTTCCACCCGTTTTTTGGTTTTCTTACTCCCCAAACAAAATTAACTTAGAGTTCTTTATTCATTTCGATTTTAATAGATGTGACATTTGCACCACCAGTAACACGAAGTCTCTGAGATCCTAGATAAAAGTGGTGAAACCAAGTGTCACAGGTTACTTATTCACAGACAAGCTGATTCCTGCTTCCATGTTAGTTTATTGCTTTCATTTACAGGATATATTTTCTTCCTGTCTTGCCCTTCCTATCCCTTTGTTTCAATTTACACTGTTTGTCTATGAAGCAGTGTTTCTGTCTTTTAAACGATCAAAGAGTTACTCAATATCATAGTTTGTTCAATTTTTTTGTTCATTTACTTATTTTGAGTACATACAAAACCAGTTTCCCTTTTTGCTTGAAAATGCCCTTTTTATGTTATTTTATTGTTATAATTTTTTTTAAGTCTTAACCACAAATGTGTGTCTGATCACCACGTTGCCTGGACAACCCATTTACCAAGACAATGTAAAAAATAGTATATGCTCTGTAATCTGTCTGCTTTGTGAGAGGTGTTTTGTCACTTTACATTTGGTCTGTTTGTTTATTACCTGTTTGTTTTGTTTTGTTACTCTTCCCCATTGCCAGTTTTTGTTTGCCCTGGGACCCTTAAAGCAGTCGGCGATGCTTCCTTTCTCTATGAAGCGGAACAGCAGGCGGGTGCATGGTGCAAAGACCCTCTCCAAGCAGGCGACAAAATCTATTTCATGCCCTGGACACCTTACCGCACTGATACTCTCATTGAGTATTCCTCACTCGAGGACTTCCAAAACACGCGTCAGACTATCACATACAAGCTCCCTCACCGTGTGGATGGCACTGGATTTGTAGTGTACGATGGCGCAGTGTTTTTTAACAAGGAAAGGACCCGAAATATTGTCAAGTTTGATCTTAGGACTAGGATTAAAAGTGGAGAGGCCATCATCAATAATGCCAACTACCACGACACCTCACCGTACAAGTGGGGTGGAAAGACGGACATCGACCTGGCTGTGGATGAGAACGGCCTGTGGGTTATTTATGCCACTGAGCAAAACAATGGGATGATTGTGATCAGTCAGTTGAACCCTTATACCCTGCGATTCGAGGCAACCTGGGAGACAGTTTATGACAAGCGGTCTGCCTCCAATGCCTTCATGATTTGTGGAGTGCTGTACGTGGTAAGATCCACATATGAAGAAAACGAGAGTGAAATCAGCAGAAGTATGATAGATTACATCTACAACACCAAACAAAACCGTGGGGAATTTGTGGATATTCAGTTTCCAAACCAGTACCAGTACATTGCAGCTGTGGAATACAATCCAAGAGACAACCAGCTTTATGTATGGAATAACTTTTACATATTAAGGTATAATCTGGAGTTTGGACCACCTGATCCTGCTCAAGGTAAGCAATATTTTGTTGTTGTTGTTGTTTGTTTTTTTTTTTTTACCTACATTATTACAGGGCAATGTGCAGTACAGTTTATTGTTCATATTCCTTTGATGTTGTTCAGCATATAGCAGCTGTTACAGATGACTGATCTTTAATTTATAATCTTAATAGGCATTAGATATTGAACTAAAGCTTTTTTATTTTCTTGAGTATGTGAAGTATCTCAGAGTAAAGCAGCACATATCCTGGCAGTAAACAAAATCATTATGTGAGTTAGCATATCATAAGGGATCACAGCCTGAGGATTTCAGCAGATTTACAGGGCTGCCAGCTCCCACGTTCCCTGCCCTAATGCCTGTGAGCCCATGTTATGAACTCCACTCTGAATGAGAAAAGAGGTTCCACCATCAACTGAATGCTACCTGTCTGAATACAGGGGCTACGAAAGATCACTCCCACAGGTCCAGTGTATGAAACTCCCTGTAGGTGCTTAAACACACCATTAATGTGTGATCGGTGGCATGAAGCATACCCTAAAGAAGAAGAGGCCATCGGTACTAAGAAATTAGATCAGTCAAGAAGGTTACGTAGAGAAGGAAGCTTTTAATTTGACTGTCAAGAACTGAAATAAAATGACCTTAACATGAAACTTAATATCTTCATATTGGGGGTTTAATATCCACAGTTACAGTAATCCCTACTTTAAGTTCTACATGATGCATCACATGATGTCGCTTCTGATGATCCTGGTGGTCAAGGAGCTTTGCACAAGTTACGACAGTTCAGAGCTGCTCATTTCCTACCTGCAATGTTATCAGACCTGAAGCGTCTACTTGAGTTCAAGTAGTTTAGCCTCAGAGCAAGATAGAACCATAATTCCTTTGTAGCTGAACAAAATAGAGTTGTGCAATGATCTCTGGGGCAAATTAATATTAATATTAATAACATTTATACGGTAAAAGTAGTTAGAATTGAGGTCAGTGGGAAGATGTGAAATCCAATTGCGTTTTCCTATTAAATGCCAGCTATTAAGATACATTTTTTGTAGCAAAACTAACCAGGATTCTCAACATTTCTTTTAGTTAATAACATTTTTTATTGTTCAGAGAATGAGAACAAGTAATTTTAATGTCTTAAAATGCCTTAAAATACAGGTTAAGGAAATTTTATCTATATCTGTTTTCCAATAACAGTCTTATCTGAAAACATTTCTGATTTTTTTGATGCAATGTGTGGCAAAGGATGTCCATTATCAACTATCAAGATAGCAATGTAGTTACATTTTGACCTCTAAATCAATCCATTTTAGACTGAAAACTCGATCTATTCATTGCTTAAATTATTTTAATATACATTCAATTGCAGTGGATATGTACCAAAAAGCACAAGTCACAGGGAAGGGCACATACTCTCACACACTGTAGGCAATGTGGATCAACAGTTTTGGAATGTGGAAATAAACTCACTCAAACATGGGAAGGCATGCACAATCAATCCCACAACCTTAGATGTTTGAGGCTTAACATGGGAAGGCATGCACAATCAATCCCACAATCCTAGATGTATGAGAGTTACCAATTGAACCACTGTGCCACATTTGATTTTACATGCAATATAATTAATGTATCCAGCTGGGGTTGAGTGATTTTCAAAGGTACAACAAAGGCATTTTAGTGGAACTTGAACAGACAGCTTTCGTGTAACAAGCCTTTGTCATTAACTACCACACCACGTTTGCTGTTATTGATTACTTACACTGGCTTGTAGCTGTTGATTACTTTTTCAATGAGAGCTATTGTCTGCATGGCCTTAATTCCAAGCATAGATGAGGTTTATTTCATGATGAGTTTTTTGATATAGGCATAAACATTTGTGATTCCTGATACAAAATTAGTAAACGTCTGACAGAATGTACAATTTATCAAGCAAAAAATAATTTTTGACAATAGCATCCATTTTAAACTAACCGAGCTGTACCTGTTGTACTGTGTAATGTTTTAGGTGGCTTAGCAAATTAACTTATCACTTTGTAAACATTTTGATTTTTGAAGTTTCTGCAATAGTAAAACGTGCACTTGCACCTTAAATTTGCACCTTTTACTGTTTAACCAATCTACCTCTGAGAGTGGCAATTAGCAACCACCAATGCTAATAAACGTCTGTTTTTAAAATGTTTTAACAGTGCAGCAGCAGTGCAAGTGCAAACATGAGAGACAGGTGCTGAAATGAGTTTGTACGATAAAACTGTCGGTGGTCTAAGGTGGTCTAAATTGGAATTGTAAATGACTGTCGTACATGCCCCAAGTTATTTCAGATCAAAGATCAAGGTCTTGTGGAAAATGTTAAAGATAATGCTGTTTGTTTTATGTGAAGGCGGGGAGCATCCAAGCACACACAATGTAAAAAGAATGTACTGATGTGGAAAATCACCATTGTTTTTTCCCCTACTATCCCTTTCTTTCTTCGCTCTCTGGTGTGTACATGTATCTGGGTTTGTGTCACAGCACATGTCGATAGGAGTCGTCATTGTTCTCAGCAGTCATCGCTGACTGTCCCCATGGATGAGTCCTGGCACACTGGCGGAGATCCCTTTCTGGCGTCTTATCAAAACAGACTTCAGGATACAGGCAGCCTCGGCAGGCTCCCGTTTGCTCCCCCGGTTACTGTTTCACACCAGATTCCACAAACTGACCTGTGCTTCCTCTCATCTGTGCGAGTAGTGAAGGAATTAATTACTTCCCCTGGTTTTCTGATTGGAGTAATCTCCCAATGGTGACTCCTTGACGTTTCATAGACATTGTTCCAGTGCATGTGCATGCAGTTGATGTAGCCTTATTTTTTGTGATTCAGTGTTATAGTCTGTTGTTGGGATATTGATCCAACATCACTGTCTTACAACACAAATACAATAACAGAGATAATATGCTATGAGTTAAGGTGTAATACAGCTATCATAACCCTAAAATTCTGATAAAACTATTTAGCTTAATATATTTTAAAATACCAGTTGGTTGTTGGATCATGAATACTGACACAGAAACACAAGCACAACAACTTAATCCCCTCTTTTTGGTACATTATGCCACAAATTACCTTCTTGATGTAAGGCAGGGACCACGAGTTGTAGGTCTACATAATAACCTTTATATAAGTATTATTATCTTGATATTTTATGTGTGTGTGTGTGTGTGTGTGTGTGTCTGCTAGCATATGTGAACAAACACTGTGACTTATTGGCTTTTAAAACATATTGGTTACATTTTCATGATGTTCTGAAGGGTTAATGCTTTCATTTATTTATTTATTTGTTTGTTTATTTTTAACAATGAATTGGTTCTGAAACAGATGGCAGATTAATTTGTTTCTCTGCTTGCTTTCTTTGGCTATCCCACAATGACTCCGTTTGGCTCCATTCTGATCCACAGAACAGGGGTTTAATTGTTTACATTGCTATCAGGTTATTTTGTTAGCTATTACTTTTCCATTAATAGGTAATTACCATCTGGGACATGTATTTCACAACTGATAAAAGGTTCATTTAAAGAATTTCTTCAGCTCAGCCAAGGAATGTTCTCTGTCATTGAATTGATTCTCAAGGTTTCTTAAAACGTGGTCATAGCAAATATAGGAATCTGCTGAAGAGTATTTAATACAGATTTCCTCATACTTATTTTGTTTGTGTAATAACTGTATCATTTATTTAAAGGTAATTTCAATTTGTCCAGATATAGCTGAACCAACAGTTGAAGCAAATAAAATATTACTTCCCTAAATCCCAGTCTAAACCTGTTGTGTACAATGGGCACTCTGTGTTAGGTCTGAATGTGGTTATGAATATGTCTGTTGTAAATGGTGAATGATGATTCTTTTTTTCATTCTGTGGCAATTACTTGATGTTCCCCATTTAGACGGAATGTGAGAAGGACATTAATTGGGGTAACATGTTTCTACAGGATGCTGTGTTTCAAACAAAAAAGGAAACTTCCTGATGGATATTGGCCAATGCGTACTTGATGGTGCTTAGAGTCACCTCATAAACTCATGTCCATATAGACGTTCTGTTGTTTTGTGAGGGTTGTTGTACATAAGAGTGCATTTCACTGCCTTCAGTTCCTCCTAGTTTTCAATGTCAGAAAGCAATGAGATTAAATGCTTGTTTCAGACTAACAGTGGAGCAGACTAATAGCAGAGGAAAAAGTCCCTATCTGTTGTACTGGGCACATATGCATAATGACATACTTTTTACTTCTAAGATGCATGCACAAAACTCACTCATGATATGGGATGTGCAAAACCTATTTAAGGAAAATAGGTGTCCAAACCTAGATTATTTAAATTTAAACTTGGTGGATGACTCATCACTTCACAGGTTCAATTAACCCACATCAAAAATCATAGAAGCAATTTTGTCATTTGAATTTGGTTTAAAGCTGCTAAACTGAAAAGTAGGCTGCAGACATGGATGCCAAGGACTGGAATTGTCCATTTTTCAACAAAGTAATTAAGAAGTTATTGTAGGCTAGTGTAGGTTGTCTTGTATAACTGTTTTTGTCAACGTGGCAATGCATACTCATTCTAAGTAATATTCACTGTAATTCCCATCACAACTGTAAGAGCTAAGCAGTAATATATTGTCCAATTTCTTAATCACTCTTCTCTCAGCTGAATAATATCATATTAGCCTGTCATTTTCAATAATAAGAATGGTAAAGAATAGCTCTCATCTCAGTGGTCCATGTATACATTTAATATGATTTTTGTTCTCTTGATTACCTGTCACAGAAATTATGGAGAATATAGTTGGAAAAGACTCCATTACTTGATGCATTGTAAAAATGGATTTTGCCTTAAGTAGTCAGTTTAGCCACCTGCAGAGCACAGGGAGTATAAAGAGAGTTTTGTATTCGGCAGACTGATAAGATGTAACCCTCTTCACTTTGTACTCCATCAGTGTGGGGGGGGTGTTATGAAAAGGTGTCAGGACTCACCACGTTTCTGTTGCTATAGAAAATTATTTAATGTTAGAAGTGGGAGATTTACAGACCACCCCACTCCCCGCCTTGGTGTCTACAAACAATTTGTTTTCCAGTCAGAAAAGAGTCTGGGAACATTTTCTTACTACATAAGAAAAAATAATAATATTTCTAGGTCTGACTAAAAACATCACGTTTTTCTTCTCAAATACCATAATATGTGTCCTTTTTTAATGTGTGCCATTTCTGAGCCAGAATTATGATTGACACATATATGCTTAGTATAAATAAGTTGTCAAAATAATGACTGCACACTCCAGAATTTGTAATGCATCATAATCTAGAATCAAATAAACACTCTTCAGCCCAAACAGTTTTATTTCTTGGCATTTCCATAGTTGTTTTATACTTGTAATTTATATGTAAACATCAGCTGAAAGCAAGCAAGGAAAAGGCTCAGATGATGAAACAACACATACAGGGCTTGTCTTTCTCTGTTGAGATTTAATCAGGGGTACTTCAACATTTCTGAAATACGGATGGCTGCCAGGCAGGAAGTAATTATTTCCTTATAGGCTACAGCCTTGTTGCCTAGAATAAGATATGGTTTGGGGAAAATGATAAATTTGCACATTGCAGCAGTTTTCCATAGCCTGTTGGTAATTTAGAAAAAAAATAGCCAGTGCTATGTAGGATGCTGCTCTCTCTCTCTCTCTCTCTCTCTCTCTCTTTAGGTCTCATTCATTGGTGATGAAGAAAGACCTGTATGATCACATGAACAATAATAAATTGTTACTTTGTCATCATTTCCAGTGCAAAGTTTCTCGGAAACGGCCGCCACATTCGAGCCCCTGAAGACCACCACCACTACGACCACAACGGCAGCTCCCCAGAAAGGCTTGGAGAACACCACGACAGCGTCTAGCCCAAAAGAAGGAAGCAGGGGACCTAAATCACCACCAGGCGCTCCTGAAACTGTGGCACCGATTGATTCCTTCCCCTTGCCAGAAAGGTTCTGTGAAAGCACAAAGAAAAGGGAGATATTATGGCCTCAGACACAGAGAGGAATGCTGGTAGAGAGACCTTGCCCTAAGGGAACCAGAGGTACTTCACACATTAGTTCATGGCTTCTACTTCTACTTTTGATTTGCTAAAGAACTTGATTCCGCTTTTTTTTTTTAAAGAAAATATTTTTATTACTCAATGTTGACACATTAATCCAAGATGAGATTAGTATATATTACCCTGCAGTATTTTTCAGCAGTTTATTTGGACATGTCTGCCTTGAATCAAAGTATATTACTGACTGAACAGCAGCAAGCACTGTAAAAAAAAGATTGTTATGATGATGCCAATTATAACCAGCATTCAAATGAATTAAATTTGTTTGAATGAATAAAAACATGCAAATCAACCTTATATTATCATGGTAATCAGTATGTGCTTATTTTTTTGTTTGTTCATTTATATAGGTACGGCTTCTTATTTGTGTGTTCTTGCCACGGGGGCTTGGCACCCAAAGGGACCCGATCTTAGTAACTGCACATCCCACTGGGTAAATCAAGTGGCACAAAAGGTTTGTGTGAACTACCCCTTACTCCCAGCCAATTTTCCAGTGAGTGTGTGTGTGTGTGTGTGTGTGCGTCACCTAACCTTATGAGGACACAATGTCCCCATAATGTGATAAATATCTATTTTATAAAAATCAGTGACTGCTATTAAAAAACTAAAAATGCAAAAACTCCTGTATTTTGCTTGGTTATGATTAGGGCTAAGGTTGTCATAGTTAGCGTTAGCATTTTTCCCATAGAAGTGAATGAGCAGGCCCCATAAGGATAGGTATACCCGACATGTGCGTGTGTGTGTGTGTGGACTGATCTCTGTATTTATTCATGAATTCACTAATTCAGGCCCTTTATTGGCCATCTGTTGGAATGAACATTCTTCAGTCTTGAACTAGTCTCGTCCTGACCGAGCCGAACGTGCGGTCGTATACTTACGCTTATTCATATCTGTATATCGCTCCAGATCAGAAGTGGGGAAAATGCAGCAAACCTCGCCAATGAGCTGGCCAAACACACCAAGGGGCCCATCTTCGCTGGCGACGTGAGCTCATCTGTGAGACTGATGGAGCAGCTGGTGGACATCTTGGATGCCCAACTCCAGGAGCTGAGGCCCAGCGAGAAGGACTCCGCAGGCCGGAGTTTCAACAAGGTCTTTTTCTTCTTCATTACCCAAAGCCACTCTGTCTTTCACATTTTTTGTATAGCTAGGCGGCGTCTTGACTTTTTATAGGTTTCGTAGAGCTTTCATGCTGCTCCAGGGAAAGTCTTTAAGTGAAGAGATAACTTTTACAGTTCATTTATAGCCAGAATAGCTTTTATTTTTATATACTATTTCTTTTTCCCAGGTTACATAAACATTATATAGAGCACTTTTTTACCAGAAAATATCCAGTAAAAGACCTTCTAATTAAATATAACTTTAGCTCTGAATTCATGGTGTGACTTGTAGTTTTACACTAGCATAATCTGTATTGTGCATCAGGTCATTGTGTGTTCAATTATATTTGGATCCAGCATACTGTCAATGTACAGACTAGCCCAAAACCTAAAACAGTGATTGAAATTAAACACCCATTTTTAAAATAAAGCCTTTAAAATAGATCAGTAAGCATATAATAATTTATTTTAACCTTTAAACCTGTAAATAAACGTAGTCTACAGCAATAATGCACCTAAAGAAATATCCTAGAAATATATTTTGCTATGGACTGGTTGAAAAGCATAACAATTGTCACATTTAGAAAAATGGATAATAAGTGATATGTGTAACAATAATAATATCTTTATTATATCAAAATTAAATCTGAAGCAAAAATTTTTGCATGCCTTTCTATAAAGCATGCGTAACTCATAGGAAGCAACAGACCTCGAGATGAGGCAGGTTTCAGTATCAGGTAAAGCGTGTTGTTAATCATATGCTTCTGTGTTTGATCTCTCATTTTTTTTAATGAAAAAGCTTCAAAAACGAGAAAGGACTTGCAGGGCATACATGAAGGTATGGTATAGTTATCAACCCGCTTTTCCGATCCCCCTGCCTGACCCTGCTCAGCAGCATGTTCTCTTTGTATTGCCCCTACCCTCACTCTGTGCTTCATGCATTTTTATGAATAATTCCTTTCCGACGGCAGTAATTGTGCCCTTCCTGGCAGTCAGAGTGGCTCGGCAATCACTTCCAGCTGCAAACATTTTTATAACAAAATCTTCGCAAAATATTGCCACACTTGTATGATTTTTTTTTTTTAATCCCCCGCCATTAAAGGACATTTGTATTTAATTTGTTTTTTTTTTTGTCCTCTTGTGTACCCTGTTATCCTTTAAAAAATCTATTAGTTCATACAGCATAATGTGTATTTCTGAGTGTCTTCTGAACCCTGTATTGTTTAACATTATGGTTTGCAAGCCTTTGCATCAGATACAGAAGGAATTTCTAATGGGATGATTATAGGGAAGGGGAGCATCCCGTTGATGATGCCCAGAAATTATTTAAGGGACCTAGAGCTCAAAGGGTTGAAGCAGTTTCTGGCTGATATCCTATGATTTTTTGCAACCTTAATCACTATTATCCATCCTTCCATTCATCCATCTCCCTGCCACTTATGCTGGGAAGGCTTATGGAATAGACACCTTTTTATAGATTGGTATATATAAGGGTGATGGAATTTTTTCTGCATAAGTTTTATATTCTATTAATTGGCACGTTTGTATTGCATTTTCATATATGATGCTTAGTAGGCTGTTAAGTTCATATGCTTGGTATGATTTTTTTTCTTTTCTTTTTTTTACTTCATGCCCTGTTAAAACGTGCATGTTCCATTCCATGTCCTGAACCCCTTACAATTTAAGAACAGTCATTTAACGGAATGCAGATTTTCATTTGTTTCATAAATTAGAAACAAAGTTGTGCATTTCTCGGTGACTAATAAGGCTGACCGGACCTAAGCTATTTGTGCCCCTGATATCTCCGACTCTTTTTTTTTCTAAGCATTTGGCTATTTTTAACTGGATGAAGACACTGAAACGTCTTCAACTGCAAGGTCAAGACAGGTTAAATTCAAATAGTGAGCAGGTGTGAAAATAGATTAAGTGAATTAATCCCTGGTTTATTTCTTGCTTTTCTTTTTTGTTTGTTTTTGATCAGTAATGTATTTTTGGTCCATTTGTACTTCAAATTCAGATGTTTTCCATGCTTTGTAGGCTTTTCACAGTTGATAGATAAGGTAATATTTGTCTGCCTAATGACACATTATGACCAGAGTGATGGAACTTGTGTGAAAGTGCAGAATCAGCAGTAGCTGACATATTTGATGCGAGGCTACATTATCTCTACATTAGCGGAAGAGCCATATACCCATTGATTGTCTGATTAGCTTCATTGATTTATTTTTTAAAGTGATTTCAACATTGTATCATCAAATTGCTATATTTACTGGTGCTAAGATAAGAAGCCAAACAAGTCTAATGACAAATATATGCAGATTCTCTTTTCCACCAAATATTTGTTTTAACTGTACAGGAAACATTAGAAAGTGATACACATGCAGATTTAATTTTGTAATAATGATATGTAAAAACTCTAGGTGTCAACACATTAAATACGATATAGCTTTCAACTTCAACTGTATTAGTTTAATCTGAAAAGTAATAAATTAATTAAGGGAAAAGTCTGAAATGCCCATATCTGGACATAATCGACCCCCCCAGATTTACAAAGCTAGGCATCAGTGTGTGTCTGTCCTTTTATTTTGATTTGACCCGAGTTTCCTTTCACGCCACTGGTTCTGATGCTGCTGGTCTTCCACTGCAGATATTTTGTCACTGGTTATGTTGACTAAAATGCTGACCAGGCTTCTGCTTTGGTGGCCACAGGCAATTGTGGATACAGTTGACAACCTACTGAGACCCGAAGCACTAAAATCCTGGCAGGATATGAACTCCACGGAGCAGACGCATGCTGCAACCATGCTGCTCGATACTCTGGAGGAGGGAGCCTTTGTCCTGGCTGACAATCTCATGGAACCGGCCATAGTGAAAGTACCTGCAGAAAACATAAGTAAGTGACTCGCTCCTGGTAAACTGACTACCAGCTTAACTGGGAATTATTGTCTGTTATTTTACTTTAGCTACTTTTTTGAACATTCAGTTTATTGTTTATCAACTGTTACAGTATAGTGAGACTGAAAAATTAATTAAATTATAATTAAAAGTAAAAATGACTTTATAAACATTCCATTGTTCAGCTACTGATTCCTTGGGGGGGGGATGCGGGGGGGTCACTTAGGCCATTACGTTTGGGAAGCAGCAGTATCCGTGATAGATATCATCAGAAGTGAAGGATGCCAGTTTTGAGTTAGATGGTGGTGAATTCGCTGATAAATGGTTACCTTTTGACCCAGGTAATTTCATGCATCAGAAAAGAGTTGAGTTTAGCCATGAAAAGGGCATTCAGAGGAGTCAGTTCTTGAAAGAGCTGTTACATATGGGGCTATCAACCATCAGTCCTGTGGGGACAAGAATGATTATATATTTTATACAATTTATTTATGATATTTTATACAGTAAATATACACTAAATGTTATATATTGTATACAGTGTATGTGTGTATATGTGTATATATATACGTATGTGTATATATATAAATTGTGTGTGTGTGTGTTAAGCTTGCCAGTATTTGAAAATACATTTGAACAACACAAACAGCACAAACAGATCACCACCCTAACATGTCTTTTATCAGTTACATGTTACCGGATGATGCTTCATTTCATTTTGGTTACTCAGAATGATGTACATAACACCATACTAAGATTTCGAAATGGAAACCCTTTCATTTTTAAGATTTAAACATGAAAACATGCACACAATAATAATTATTCTTTTATTCCCCCAAGTATTTAAGTCTAATATTATGTCAGGTTTTCAGAAATGCTAATGACTGAACTTTCAATAATGCCCAATATTGTCCTCTTCTTCTTCTT
>JAODJW010000033.1:8957333-8973516 GCA_026777045.1 Hyperopisus bebe | reverse complement strand
TAATATTATGTCAGGTTTTCAGAAATGCTAATGACTGAACTTTCAATAATGCCCAATATTGTCCTCTTCTTCTTCTTAATGAATTATCGGTTCATCCAGTCCTGGATGTTTACGTGCTCAGTACGGATGGTCAGGTGCAGGATTTCAGATTCCCACAGAGCAGTAAAGGTGGTGTTTCTGTCCAGCTCTCCTCTAACACAGTCAAGCTCAACAGCCGAAATGGTAAGTAAGGTTAGGACTGAATGTGCAGGTATGCGTACTGCTGTTTCTTTGGGGGCTTTTCTCTCAGTGTTCATGTGAGCTTTGGTTTATTTTTTTGTTCTTTTTAATGGGGGGAGGGGATGTGGCAGACAATTCTGTCAATGGCACTCTTTCGATCTGACAGTTCACTGTGATTACTTGTCAGCACTGTTAAAGAATTGGCTCTAAGCATTTGAATGATATACTAAAAGTTAAGATAGACTGTGGTTCAATTGCGGCTCAGAACTTATTTTGCCTTTTGTCTCCTACTCCATTGGTGAATATAAATGTTTTTATTTAATGCAATGGAACGTTTTCGGTCTTGTTGTCAGAGTTGTCCTTGAAAATAAGTGTTATTTTCTCTGTGTTTTTCTCACCGCTTTTTGCTTATGTATGTTGTTGTTTTTTTTTTTCCTTGTCTTTAGGTGTTGCAAAGTTGGTCTTTGTTCTTTACAAAAACCTGGGGCAGTTTCTCAGCACAGAAAATGCCACGATTAAATTTGGCAATGAGGCTAGCAGACAAAACCATTCTGTTGCTGTGAACTCACATATTATTTCAGCTTCGATCAACAAAGAGTCCAGTCGTGTGTTTATTACGGACCCTGTGATTTTTACCCTGGAGCACATTGATGTGAGTTCTCCTGATGAATTAATGGAAAGGTCATAAAACCAGTGAGAAAGAACAGCTAGGCAGACAGAATCCCTCCATTTGAATTGTAAATGCTTGGCTGGGTCACGGAAGAGTTTATTTAAGTCATTGAACATAAAATTAAATAAGTCTGCACCAATGGTTATTAGAACTTAAGTGAATTCTTAATGAAAACTGATTGTTTAATCAACATTAGAATGTAAATGATGCCATTTTCTTTAATTGTGGGAAATTAACTTGTAGATTAGCTATACAATGCATGTGACAATTTGTGGACCAATTACCCTCTGTCTTTTTAAAGTTCTGAAAAGGGATCATAGGCAGTCTCAGCTGATTCTCTTCTCTGTGTGGGAAATTGTGCAGACCTATTGATAAACCATTATGAAGTTTTTAAGGAGGCTGGTAATTAGCAATGCCAATGGCAGTCAGCTGTATAAAAAAACAAAAACAAGCTCACTGACTGTAACAGTATGTGTTTATATTGCATTTAATAGAGATCTTATACCTTAATTTTAACTGTTTTCAGACGGAGAACTATTTCAACTCAAACTGTTCCTTCTGGAACTATTCGGAGAGAAGCATGATGGGATACTGGTCCACTCAGGGCTGCAAACTCCTTAATGCAAATAAGACACACACAACATGTTCCTGTAGCCACCTCACCAACTTTGCCATACTCATGGCGCATCGAGAAATTGCGGTGAGTTGAATATTCAATCTCTGCAGCTCTGATTTATTGAAAGAGTAAGGTGAATTTTGTATTGCTCCTTCATTATAGCTTTTTTGGTGAATGTATAAGTCAGTCATAATGTCAGATTATGATACAAAATAACTGTTCCCATCCATGCCCATTGGATACCTGTGTTCCCATCCATATCCATTGGACACCTGTGTTTTATGGAAAAGAGGGAAATATTCATTTGTGCTGTGCTTTGTTTTTCAGGGCAAAGATGCAGTCCATGAGCTGCTATTGACAGTTATCACCCGGGTGGGGATAATCATCTCTCTGGTTTGCTTGGCCATCAGCATCTTCACTTTCTGCTTTTTCCGGGGCTTGCAGAGTGACCGCAATACCATCCACAAAAACCTGTGTGTCAATCTCTTCGTCGCTGAGTTAATTTTTCTAATTAGCATCGATATGACGGAACCGAGGGTAAGCACTAAGATTTTAGTATTGATTTTGTGATCCATTTCCTCTTTTCCTCACCAAAAATAAAAGCTCTCTATCTCACACTGATGAATTTAAACATGACTCTGCCTCTCAGGCTGAAACAGCATGGCTCAGTCAGCACCACGGATACAGATGAAAGAACCAAGGGCAGGGCTCTGCTTTCAGATTCCCTACTCTGTGTCACCCACGGTTATAGCCAGGTTGTGAACTTGTAGAAATGCAAGATGTAATTGAGAGATGTTCACTTTCACATCATTTAAAAAATACTTTACAGCAATTTAAAGTCCTTTTCTACCTTTTTATTAATGAGAGTTTGGTTTTTAACATTCTGTCAATTAACGTTTTCTTTTTTCCTTTCCTTCTTTGAAAATGTGGTCTATTTGGTTGTGTACGTGCCAAAATAATGAAACTGGGTGACATTTAAACCCTACAAGCTACACTAATAATATATATATACACACCAAAAGTTCAAATCTGTATATTAGTCGAAGTGTCATGAAAAGAAAATATTTTGTCCAGTATTGTTCAAAAGTGAAATTCAGAATATTTGCTAATTTAGGAAGCATAGTCTAATGCATAAATCCTGCTAATTTTTTTGTGTATACAAATATTAATTAATGAAAGCAATATTCATCCTATTTCTTATTATATTCCATTGCACGCATACAAATTGTATACGAGTCTCGGGCAATACAGTTATTTGGCTGATAACATTGTAGCCTCACATCTCCAGGGAGGTGGATCTGATTCCTGCGTCAGTGTGCATGTTCCCCGTTTTTATGTCTGCGTATGCTTCTGTGTCCTGTGATGCTCTGATATCCCTTCCAGGGTGTCATGCCCTGTGTTTGGGTTAGGCTCCAGTCTCGCCACAATCAGGCATTCGGGAAAATGGATGAGTGATACAAGATTAAATCAGTTATGGAACTTGATGTTTATGGAGATGTTTTTTTTTTCCTGTTTTATCACAGATCGGATGCTCCATTATAGCGGGGATTCTTCATTTTTTCTTCCTTGCTGCATTTTGCTGGATGTGTCTGGAGGGTGTGCAGCTTTACCTCATGCTGGTGGAGGTTTTTGAAAGTGAATATTCCCGTAAGAAGTACTATTACGTTTCTGGCTACCTTGTCCCAGCCATAGTGGTGGGTGTGTCTGCAGCCATCGACTACAGAAGTTATGGAACAAAAAAAGCGTAAGTTACGGAGTGGTTCACTGGATTTTTTTTTCACGCAGAAGAGTTAGAAAATGTTACATTGAACTAATTTCTTTAACTGCCCTTGATATGGGTGTATCACTGTTGCATTTCCTTCTGCATGTAAATATTACCATTGTCCCATGTGTGTGTAAAATGTACATAAAATTTGATTGCAATTGTGTTTGATTGCAGGTGCTGGTTAAGGGTTGACAATCACTTTATATGGAGCTTCATAGGTCCAGTGACATTTATCATTACGGTAATATTTTATGCTTTCACCATTATTTGTTTGATGATGTCACTCTGCTTCTCAATAGTTGCCTGAAGTAATAAGCAAAGTTTAATTAGAACTTGCACTTCTGTACACAGTTTGTGTGACAAGTAATTCCTGAGACAAATATTACCAATTATCGGCTTGTATAGCCCTTCTTGTAAAGTTAGGTTAATAGGATAATTTTTTCCTGAATTATTTATTTATCAGTTTTATTTAAACCATTATACATTATGCAGTATTCTTGTTTTTTTTTTGGATATTTTTTTAGTTGGGAATAAATAATTGTTTCCTTAATGAATGTTATTCTTATTGTCATGGCTTGCAATGCTACTAATTCATTTAGTTATTGTACATATATCCGTATGTGCTTATTTATTTCTAAGACAATGGACTTGAATATGTTTTTGTGTTCCTTTAATTGTAGATTAAACATGTAGCATCTACATGATAATTTTTCCACTAACAATAGACTGTATGATGTTGTTTTGCAGTTATCAAAGTACCCCATATTTAACTGTGGATTCCATCTGAGTTTAATATCTAAAAAGATTTATTTTGAAGTCTAACATGATTGCATATTATATTGACATACTATGTGTGTCATGCCGTGTTATTTTCTGGTCGTGACATCATTACCATGTAATCGGTGAGGCACATTGCTAAGACCTGGGGGAGTAGTGCTCCGTGCTTAAAAAAAAATTAAAGAGTCGGTAGCAATTTTTGGATGGACCCTTGGAGCTGTCTGCTTCACCATCTATTGCCTTGCCCTTCAAACTTTCACACTAGCATTTGATTAATGGTTCAGAAAATACTGTGTGTATTATCTTATTTGTGTCTTTCTCCAAGAATGCAGTCAATATTGCATAAGTACCGTCTCGCCATGTGAACTCGCTTGAGCGGCTGTATTGCATGATATAGACCTTCCGTTTTCCTCATATGGCAAACAGCTATTGAAAACTGTGATATTTTGCACATCTTTCATTGCGGGCTACATTTCTCATTTTCTTTTAAAATAAGTATTAAAACTACATTAGGCCCCGAAGATAATAAGAATCTCTTTTCTAGTTAACGGTGACATAAAACACAAGGCCATATTGAGTGATAATGATCGCAGAGTTAGAGATTCTGGGATTGATTTTTAGGTTGACTGATGACAAAAGATAAGTATGAATTTTTGCGAGGTGTGGACTTCTTGAACTTGACTATTGTTATGAGCAACTCTGGCTGCCTTCAGAAAACAGTGTAGCCAGCTGTGTAACATTCTGATAGACCTTGCAGTGCTTGTCGTTCATCTCAGAATAGCGTAAGCATTTCAAAACCAAAACTTCTTTAAGCTTGTTTGAAAACATTAGTTGCTCTGCCTCTGGCACAGGGGCTGTTAGCTCAATGAAAAAGGAATATGGGCGTAATGACTAGCAAGGCACCATTAACAAGCCTGAAATGCTTTAACACAACCTCAGATCGTGAAACGTCATGAGCTCTTCTCCTCATCCGGACAGTTCCATCTGCACCTTTAATATTTCATCCGGTTCATTTGAAGTTCAGCGTGCACGTGCGCTCACTCGAAAAGCTTTCTCCTCAGTCCCCGGGTAAAGGGGACTTCTGCATGGCTAACAGCGAGGTTTCTGAAAGGCGAGGCGAACTCTGAGGCATTTCTGCCGGGGTAACGGAAGCCCCAGGGGGGGCAAAAACACGGAGTGGGGGAAAACGTGCCGTGCCGCCGGCTCACTTTAGAGCCCTGTTTCTTCATTCTTCTGTCCCATCAGATCCGTGTCACTGTTGCAAGCTGTTTGAAAATGCATTTTGGCTGGCTTGACTTGAGCAAGGCAGTGGATGGTCTTAAGACAAAATGGGACGACTTTGTATACTATGATCCAAAGAGCCCTGTGCTATTTTTTCCCTTCCATACCTGCAACATTGTGTGGCTCCACTGGTTGGTGACTGGAAAGCGGGTATTGATTAATACGCTGTCTGGACGTCAGGGTGAAGACCACAGATATGATGGGATGATAAGGCCAGGAGTCTAGTCATGAGAAAATACACAAGCTCTGGCTATTTAGTTTCTTCTTGTGAGTGTTTGTTGATCTTAGCTGCTTGCCAAGAAAGACAAGATAGTAATACTGACTGAAAGTTTAGCCCTTGATTGTGAAGGAAATTGCAGCATTATTACACTTGTGCTTTTTTGTTAAGAATTTGCTTGTTTGTTTGTGCTGGAAAGAAGACCATATTAGTGTCAATGTCTAAGTCCGTATTAATCTCTAATTTCTAGGTAGTCTGGATTTATAACAAAAAAAAGCTTATGTACAGTGTATTCCAAATTTTAATAGAAAAACAGAAAAAGTATCTAATGTTTCATAAGGACAATAATATTATAGATGTATTTAGTGAGCTGCTATGTATTTCTCTTTTTTTTAGTAAAGCAAGGCATGATTATAAGCTTACAGTTTCAAAATTACAATGTTTGGTGTACAGTTGTACCAAAATTAACTTAGTTTATGCTTATTAGCTGCTGTTGGTGAAAGAAATTCAACTTTATTTCAAACTTAAAATTTCCCACACAGACTATAGTGTATGTGTCACTTATTCTTTTGCAGTTTTGTAAATGTGTCTCAGAAAATGGCAAAAACTAGAATTGTTGGGCTTGCAACTGTCATGGTCATGGTTAGCCCAATGAACCTTTAAATCATTACATCGATTTTAGGGAGTAAAAAAAACTGAAATCTGATGTTTTGTTACATAGTCTTTATCTGATATCGATGACTCAATTTATTAAATAAAATTTAATTTAATGTAATTTAAGATTTTATGTGGTATTAAAACAAGGCAACCAAACGAATGCAAATCAATTATGTGTCTGTAAGGAAGTGATTTTTTTTTCTTTTCCGGTCCCTGCTCAGAAATTTCCTGAATGTATAAAAGCTTTCATAGCTTTGAATATGTTATTGTTCTTTTCTCGTAAGAGACTTTTATTTTTTTGCCCACAATATCATGATCTCAGATTATTTTCTCTATGGTTTTTCACAGAGCTTTGCTTTTGCTGCATTTTTTTTTTACCTGCATTCAATTTTAATGCATTTTTATGCTCTTATTGATATAGAATGGGACTACATTTGGCACCGGGCTTCTTGTCTAAGTCTTGCAGCAGTGTAGATGTAAATTACAATACACAGTGATAGGGAGAAACTTAGAAAGATATTACTCTTTAAAAGGAAAACTGATCTTTTTTTTTCTTATTTTGACAGTTAAATCTCGTCTTCCTTCTAATAACCTTGTACAAAATGGTTAAGCATTCCACTTCACTGAAACCAGACTCCAGCCGGTTGGAAAATATTAAGTAAGTATGATTTTATGATGTTCATTTCATTGTTGGTGGGATGTATGTTAAAATGGGTGACTCAGTGTGCAGCACTGCAGCCTGGTATCTGCAGGGTTGGGGGGCTGAATCTCACACACGCTCTGTGTGCGGGGGCTTGCTTGCTCTGCCCATGTGACACAGGCTCTCCCTGGGTATCCAGCTTTCTTCCCACAGGCTAAAGACATGTAGTTAGGCTAATTTGTGTCTCAAAGTTTCCCATAGTGTGGGTCAGGGGAGTTTCTAGCTATTGAAAAGACCAAGGGCTAAGTCAAGTTTACCTGGGGCTTAACTTTTTTTTTTGAAGGAAGGAAGATTGGCATCGAGGCTGAATACTTGGGTTGGGGTTAAAATCCTGGGGGCTACAGCCCCAAGTGATCGGTGCTAACGACGCCCATAGTGCGGGTGTATGTGTCATGCACTGGATTGGCATCCCATCCAGGCTGCAACCAAGCCTTTTGCCCTATGCTGCCTGGATTAGCCCCCCCCCATACCCTGTACTAAATATGCAGCTGGTAATAGGATGGATGTTGAAATGGATTTCCTTATATAAGTTATATTCTTACTGCAATTACTAACAAGACATCCCCTCAAATAAATGCACTACAAACCAATATATTAGCCCTTCTGATGACTCCTTTCTTTTTTAATTTATTCTCCAAACTCTCCAGTTTTTGTCATTTCAGGGTGAGGTGCATCAATTATAAATGTCTTGTTAATGTTCTTGTTCTGAGAATGCTCTTGAAGTCCTCTTTCTCTGCGTATCACACTGTCGTCAAGAAATATTAACAAAGGTTTTATATGTAAAATGCAGTGATGCTGACAGTACGTTTTGCCCTTTCTTTAGATTCTTTATTTTATACCTCATTTTGAGTGGCCACGCAATTCTGCTGGCATGGCAGAATGTTTCTAGGACGCAGATTCTAACAGATGTTGGAAGGTGTTCTAGGCTGGGGATTTTAAAAAAAAAAAAAAAAGAAAAAAAACTTAATGCATTCAAGCACCTAGTGTGAGAATAACTCATTTAATTTTTCCCCTGACGAGTTCACTATTCCTATTTTTATCTGTCCTAGAAGGAATTGATTAAAATATAACTCATGAAGATATTTAACTAGGAATATAATAACGCGGGTTTATTATGATTAATAAATATCCACGGGACTGTGTAAGGAATGTGTAAGGAATGTGTAAGGAATGTTCATTCCCAGTAATGTGACTTTTGGAAAGAGTACCACAAACCCAACAATTTGTTTTGGTCTGTTTTTATATCTGGAAAAATGCAGTATGCTAGTAACACGTTCTAAATTAACAGTAATGAGATATGAATATCTAACAAATAATTATTATGCAAATAGTACTGGGGATGGATTTATATCTTATTTTTCCAGTGTTGTCAAGGTTCAGGGTCATCTAAATAATTTTAGTGCTATATCTCATTACTGTTTGAATGTTTTATCATAATTTGTGGGCACAAATGTGTCAATCTTTATATATATTTTAAGAGATGAATTTACATAATGTTTCACCAAGGAGCAAAAATAAGAGATCATATTTAATATTAAATGTGAAATTCATGTATATTTTAAGAACTTTTTTTTTTGTTGTCTTCCAATTGGTCTCACTGTTTTCAACAGAATCACTAGAAATGATCTAGAAAAAAAACACAATTAACAGCTTCATTTCAAACTGCATGTTGGAAGTAATAGCTAATCTGTAGTATATCTTTTTTCTTCTCATTTCTTCTCTCCTCCCTAACTTCTTGTTCACGCCAGTAATTACCGTGTTTGCGATGGCTACTATAATACCGATTTGCCTGGGTAAGCTACACTGAGTCTACATTCACAATTTGATTAATTAAACACTCTAGCTATACATTTGTTATAGTAACAATTCAGTGTCTGCACTGGCAAAACTGTAGTTCGTTAAGTTAAAAAGCAAAAAAAAAACAAAGACTTTCTTTTAATTACTTGCACTTGTCTCCTAATTTTATCTCTTAATTTTGACCCAGTTTCTCCAAGTTTATATTTTATCAATCTACTGTTACTAATTTGTACTCCTCATGGTCTAATTTGTGTTTCTCTTTCCTGCTTGTCATGCTTTCTAGCTATGAAGATAATAAGCCATTTATCAAGTAAGAACATTAGCGAGACATTTTGTTTTTCAGCTTGCGGCTGACCTTCATTGTACCTTTCGGTGTTGATTTCTTCCAAGTCACTAGTTCCAAGGTTTCTCATTCTCTGTTGTATGTATGCATCCTTCTCATGCTCATCTTAGTTTACATCTGATTTCTGAAAGTGTACGAAGGCTCCTGGGACCCTTCAAACACTTTGCGTGTGTCCTGTCTTTTCTAACTATCTCTGTACTTTCCCAGCTGTCGAAGTGATGTGCTGAGAGCATACTCAAACAAATAATGTAGTGAACTGGTTGGGATTATTATAGTGGGGAGATTTTATATATACTGTATAGATCTATCTACCTACCTAATCAGTTGGTATCTTGCCTTAAAATATGATGCAATAAATGAAACTTGTATTTTTTATGGATTTTAAAAGGTGTTGGCTCTCATTTTTATTTATTTATTTGTTTATTAACAATTATATTTGTTTGTTTGTTTATTTATTTGGGGGCGGGGCCCTGCGGGAGGAGGAAGGAGGGTTAAGAGCCTAATGGTTTTGCTTTGTTCCTATTTCAGGTCCTGGGTGATTGGTGCTTTTGCTTTACTCTGCCTGCTGGGCTTGACCTGGTCATTTGGCTTATTTTTTCTCAACGAATCCTCCGTGGTCATGGCTTATCTCTTTACAATATTCAACACCTTTCAGGGGATGTTCATCTTTATATTCCACTGCCTGCTGCAGAAAAAAGTAAGCACATATCATTTAATTTATTAAATACGTAGCATATGTCAAGCTGTAACATGACAATATCCGTCTGTTACTAGGTAGTCTGATCAAACTGGAAATTATCTGCATCTGGCTCTTCTTGCACATTCCACCAGCTGTAGGTCATCATTTTCATGCTATTAATTTAATTAATTTTGTCCTTTTTTTCCCTTGAACAGAAAACAAAGCACTGATCAATAACAAAATTTGGCACATAAAGTATGATAGTCTGAGTCTAAGGAAAGTGCTGTGAATCACCCTATTACATTATTTGTAGAAACATTTTCTTTTTTATTCCATAATTTATAATAACCTGTACAGGTCTACCATCAAATAAAATCAGCTGGTTGGGTTGACATCTATGCATGTTTATAAGTATACACAGCTATACCATGCACCGTAGTAGATGATGTTTTCAGTGTCATTTATAAAGCAGCTCCCAATTTCATTAATCGGAATTTCACTGTGTACTTTTCTAGAAACCTAAGATGTGTGATATTATATAATGGCCCTCAATGATTCAGAAATTGAAACCAATCAGAATTAATGTAATGCCATGACTCAATTAAGAGACTGGAATAGTCCTATACATCAGGCACATCAATCAGATCACAATGTCTTTATTTTCAAAAGTGAATAGGATTTGCTTAATATTGTGCAAAAACTTTGAAAAGGCATTACGTTTGGTTGGTGGCTCCCTTCAGTTTTACATATAACTATGCATTTTTTATTTTTAATTAAAAAAAACAAACGCAGTTATGATCATTATCTTTTCAACAAAGCAATATCACATTAAAAAGGTAAATTCTGAATGGACTTTTAATTTTATAAATTAAAAAAGCATTTTCTCCGAAACTACTTTACAAAATAAACCTAAAACACCATAATGGGACACCCTTAGCACCACAAATCATTACTTTTTTACAGAGCTCTTAGATGGGAGTTTAATATTTTAAATAGACTTACGTGGGTTATTGTAAACGTGGACATACGTGGTTTTCTTATCATACATTCCAATGGCCTTTAGTTATGTTTAGTTAGTTAAAATGCTAGTTTTAATGTTTGTACATAATCAGAGCTTTATCTTACTATCCTATCTGGCTGTTAATGTTAAGTTGATATAAAGTGATACAGTAATAAGAATTAATCCATATGAATAACCATCATGAATACAAATGTTAACTAGTACAAACATATAAATGATGTTTCCAGACACGAAAGCTTAGGGTGCCATTTTACCATGACAGTATCTGGCTCAAACAAACTGCAGCACAAGATTTCTTGCGGTGCGGAAGAAAAAGTTGTAGTAGCCCTGGGGAGGTGGGTAGTGGCATTACCGTCACTAGAACTTTTTGTCTCCGAACTTTTTCTTCCACACTGGTAAATTAGTTGGCGCTCTTCCAAAAACATGGTGGAAGATATGCAGTTTCGACGGACACTTCAGGCACACAATAGAGATACTAGTTAAGTATGTTAGTTCTTTGGTCAATTAGGTGTCAAACGCTATCAGTAGACAGAGGAAACAGCCGTATTCCATCTCTAGTAAAAACTCATCATCAATAAGTGGACATAGATGGTTTTCACTGGACACTGACAATAAAGAAGTAACATATTTATCTAATAATATCAATTTAATTTCATACTCAGTTACTTCAAATTTAATGCCAATGGAAATTAAAAAAAAAAAAAACAGAAAATATCTTAATTGGAAAATACTAACGGTACTGTCCAAGAAGACCTACAGGATGTTGCTGTGTACCAACTTGCTGTGCATTATGAAAATAGTTACATTGTGGTGATTTTATGTATTTGTTGGACCTGCTACATGACAAAGCTAAATTTGGAGCAAAGGATTCTTTGGTAGAATTGACCTTAGGTACACATGAAAATGAGTTCCACTTCAGACTGTAAAATAAAAGTCATTTCTTAGTAGAAATTAATTTGTCTTTTGCAGTAATTTTCAATGTATTGTTGGTTATGCTCAGTGTCTTCCACAATCTCTGACCCAATACTGGGTCTTGGGAAGCCTGGAGTCAATCCCTGGAAGCACAGGGCACAAGGCAGGGGACACCCTGGATATAGGGTTACCAAGAACCAAGCCAGACTGAATGTCTTCCTGTCTGGGGTACTTATGGGTTTACAGCTGCTGCAGTGACTGAACTTCAACTCTAAAAATAGCAAGTTACTCGCAGAACTTCCTGTATGCCTGCTAGCACAAGATTTTTGTGAAACAACCAGTCATACTGAATCTGCATAGTAAATCCAGATGTATGAAAGCCCTTTTCACGAATTTAGCCCCAGGGAAAATTAGAATCCGTTCATAAGCCATCTTTAGAGCTGATGTGGACGGCTGATTTCTTCACTTAGTATTAGACACGGATGGACGAGGAAGTCCACATTGTGCATGGGGCCAAAGATGACACTCTAGCAATGAATATGAATACTACCCTGTCTCGGAATTATAAATGTTTTAATCATGACAGTCCCTCTTTCCAAATGATTTCTTTACCCAGGTTCGTAAAGAGTACAGCAAATGCTTCCGCCACAACTACTGCTGTGGTAGATTGCCCACAGAGAGCTCCCACAGTTCAACAAAGACATCGACTACAAGGGCTAGTGCCCGCTACTCCTCCGGCACACAGGTAAACACAACTAAAGAAAAACGCATTTATCACCTTTAATGTAAGATCACGCAGAGTATATTTTAAGTTAGTAGCACAATGAAGGAATATTCTGTGTATTAATGGATCTATGCTTTCAAAATATATTAGTTATTTTTTTTTTTTTAAATATCCACATAGTCAACATGGCAGAATGGAGTATATAGTGTGTACTGAACATAGAAGGATCCTGATGCGGTGCCAAAGAACTGAAATTTTATATAGAAAATGACAAAATGAAGAAACTCCCCCAAAGAAAGGGAAACTGAGTACTATAAAGCCGTAGCTGTCTCTTAATAGTCCCTTAATGCTTATTGTACAGAGCCGTATCAGACGGATGTGGAATGACACCGTAAGGAAGCAATCTGAGTCTTCCTTTATCTCAGGTGACATCAACAGCACCTCTACCCTTAACCAAGGTCAGTCCTCTGCTTTTTTCTTCGGTTTGTTAAAAAGAAATCTCTCTTTATGTAGAAGTTACAGACAAATTTCAGAAATATTGAATGTTGATAAAGAACGTTACTATAAAACCTAGCTACTCAAAGTTTGTGGATTCCTCTATTATAAATCAGAAGGTTGGAGTAAATACTGGCTGCTGCTATTTATCAAGTTGTTGATTTCATAGTATTGAGTACAGTTTCACTGAACTGGCAATCTGAAAATGATTTTTTTTTTTTAAATTTGAAAGGAGGCAGGTAAGACGTGGTTAATGGACTTTTCTTTCATTGCTGTTAGCCTTCAAGGAATATAAATGAATATTGTAATATATTTCGTAAAAGAAAACCCTATTTCTCTGGGGATATAGCAGAATTTTTTTCTGATTTATTCGGTATATAGTACAACAAATGCCACAGAAAAATGTAAACCCTTTGACCCTTGAAATCACTAAAGATGAAATCTCCACTAGTTTATTATGCATTGTCACCTACAATATCTGAGAAGTGGAAAAATAAGTAAGTAAACTCTTTAAAAAAAATAATAAATGCACCTTTTGAATACCAAGCCAATTTCTCATTATGAAACAATTGCTCACCTTTATGCACTTATTCTTTGAAATGACTTTAAGAAGAGTTTCAACATGTAAACTTGAATAATACAGTAGCGGAAATACTTTGTGTGGCTTGTTTAATATGTTAAAATAGCTTTGGCAAAAACAGAAAACAGCTCTTAGGGCTGACTAAGGTGTTATTGAAGATACATTCAGGCTGTGTTTCAGCTATTTTCCACCCAGATAGGTAATATCCTGCATGTTTTATTCTGTCTTTGCAGTACGAAAAGAAAACAATAAAAAAACAATTATAAAAAATAGAAATACGTTTACCTTAGTACTTGTTTTTCTTTTATATTTCACAAATTTCCGTTCCTTACTATTTGATCTGCCATCACTAATACATTTCAAATAATTTTGTTTTTACTACTGCACATTCATTTGCCTTCAAAATTCTAATTTATTAACAAAAAAAAAAAAACCCTGACACCTCTTCCTAAAACAGCTTGTCACATATTATCATGATAGCAGAAACAGAGAAAATGTTCTCTTTCAATGTGAAATAGCGTTAAGAAGCCTCTTGTAGAATTAAAATGGATATTGTGTATTTGTTCAATGTCATTTGACACTATGGTCATGGGACACTTACTTCAGGAAGCAGTGCACTAATAGAACTTACCTGTCTTCTTCTGTCTCACTGCTCCAGGGATGACGGGCAATTATCTACTAACAAATCCTCTCCTTCGACCACAAGGCACTAACAACCCCTATAACACCTTACTCGCTGAAACTGTTGTATGTAACAGTCCCACCGCCCCAGTGTTTAACTCACCAGGTGTGCTTACTTACCACTTCAGAAAAGCATGTGTCTGTTGTGTTTTTTTTTGTAAAACTCTTGGCATTATTTCTGTGTTGAGGTGTATACAATGTAGTATCACTCCTTATAACAATAATTTTATATATAAGTCGTATACTTTTTGATGTGGCCTTTGTTATGAGACACCTGCATTGTGTAGAGTACCACCACCACACGTAGAGATGATCTCTGCCCTGGTAATTGTTAGAAAGGTGATACTGTATTGTATACATTTTAAAATATGCACTTTATTTAAGTCTCTGAACACAGTGATAAGTACATGAATTCACTGTTACCATCAAGAACAGTATTCTTAAAAATTGGACAAAATACCTATAAAAAAGTTTTGTTTTTTTTTAATTAAAGGTGTGTGTTTACAGTTTTTTATGCTATTTAACACAGAGAAGTGGAAGGTAAAATTTACCCCATCACCCTTTATTTTTCTTATTTATTCACTGTTAAAAGAAAATCTTTGACAAGGAGTATCTGATATTTGGGAATACCGAAATGCATGGCAATAGAGAAGAATGATAACGGCATTCAGTGTATCTAACTGCTGTTTTCACAAATGATTTCTTTCTTTTAACAGTGTTCTGAAATTTGCAAATAAATAAATCATATTATATTTATTTATATAAATTAAAATACAAAGCTGAGGACTTGTGATATATCTTTAGTATGCCAATTTGGAAAATGACATGTTAATATATATATATATATATTTGTTTGTTTGTTTGTTTGTTTATTTATTTGCTCTTTTCCTTATGCTTCCCTCTAGTGAACTACAGAGAGACAAGTATGGGAGTAAAACTTAACTTTGCCTATCAAATGTAAATTTTTTTCAGCATGGTTATTAAAAAACAACTTCCGGCATAATCAGTGGTTTACTTCAGATCATCAACATACACTCAGTGGGCAAGTGGTTCACAAAATGTTAGCTAAAGTACACCATATGAATACAGCTATATCAATAAATAGCATAAAAGTTTCACTATATTAATCTGTGCATGATTTAGAGGAAGTTTCTGGGAATTACCTCTGGAAGAAAATTCATATATACATATATATTTATGTTTACTAAATTCATTATATCTTCGGATTTAAACTTTTTTTACGTAGATTTAGTATATATAACATCGCATCGAATTTTCATGAGCAAATCTCCATTCTAAACTGGTAATATAGAATAACTATATTAAGGAAAATAAATAATACAGAACCATTTCTGAAACCTGTTGATTAACAGCAGAGTCTGCCTATTTTTTGTTCATTTTTTGACAGCGGGTTTTAGTGTTAGTTGGGCGAAACCGTAAACGTGTTAAATTTGATAGATGGCCGATGTAGTGCAGCAGTCTCGCAGTGTGCAGCTTCATTTCATTCGCATCACTTCCTCTTCTTCAGACATCACATTTCCTGAGTGACTGTTGTTTTTAATAGAAATTAGTAGTAAATATGCTAAGATTGTCACTATGATGGGTGTTCATTTTTTAACTACATTTGTCGTTTTCCTGATAAACCTTTATATGTTTTATGTTTGTTTGTCTACAAAGGGATTCCCTTATCAGAACAACAGCATGTCACCATAAAAGATCCATCCATTCCGTTTACTCCTCCCCTCCCTAATCCTCTTTATCATATGCCTGACAGGAACTTAACTTCTCTTGTCTTGCTGTGATTGACCTGCCATGATCAATACTGTATTCCTCTTTGTTCTTCTGCTCCTCTTATTCTTCTTTCACCAGTTTCACCCTCTGCTGATATTTTGTTTTAATCTTCTGCTCCTGAGCAACGTCCCATAGTTGTAGAAATTCCTTCCATTGCTGCATTTGACCTCTCCGACAGATTTTTTTTTTCCTGGTCCGCACCTGTAATAACTGCAGCTACATATGGACCTGTTTCTGTGACTGATGCAGGTGGTGGGG
>JAODJW010000033.1:8944886-8957327 GCA_026777045.1 Hyperopisus bebe | reverse complement strand
GGGGACCTTTTTAGGCCTTGGGTAGTAGCTGCCACATAAACACTGTAAAAGCATACATTCAGTCAGCTAATGATGAGGGGGAAAAATGACTTAATCAGAATCAGCTGATTGCTTGCTAATTTAATTTGCTGAACCCTTGCTCTTACTGTGCTTTTTTTATTTTGGTTTTTGTTCCTTCAGTGATTATTCATCGTGTTACAATAAATCATTTTACTTTCTTTTGTACATCAGCTACTCTTAGACCAGATAGCCTGAGCAGACAGACATGATGTGAGTTGTCTAAAGTGAGTCATTCCACCTGCTGTCTGTCGTGATGTTGGGTGATGCTTGTGAGACGCTGTAGTGAGAGAGATGGCTGTCTGTGTTGAACATAATTCTCTTTATAGGTCCATGAATGATCACGTCTTTTTTTCCTTTTTTACTTCACCTTCTCCAAAAAAAAAAAGAATCGTTCAAACTTCTGTTAATGGTAGTAGCTTGCCCGTTTGTGGCTACACATTTGTATATGTATTTCCGCTTTGTGTACGTGATGTTTACATATACCTTTAATGTTGTTCAGGACAAAGTTTTCAAGTTATAAATTGCAAGCTGGCTTGATTATTTATATTAGGTGGCAGTAATAGAGGTAATTTTAAGAACAGTTCTATTGTTTTTTACAAATTAAATTATTTTGCAAAGAACTGTCCAGTTGTTATTGTCGTAAAATAAGCATTATCTAAATTGTGCAATGCATGTAATTACACCAGTGTCCTAAACAGCATTAAACCAGTATTTCTTATTATTATTATTATTATTATTATTATTATTATTATTATTATTATTGTTAGTCCTTTAAGTCACATAAGGTAACTAATGTAAACCCTATCTAATGTTCTCTCATTCCAGGAAATTCCCTGAACAGTGCCAGGGATACAAATGCAATGGATACCCTACCGCTAAATGGTAATTTCAATAATAGTTACTCTCTTCGCAATGGGGACTACGGCGACAGTGTGCGAGTGGTGGACTGTGGGCTCAGCCTGGATGATGTGGCCTTTGAAAAAATGATCATCTCCGAGCTCGTGCACAATAACCTCAGGGCTTGCAGCAAGAGCCAGAACATGGACAGAACTTCGACCAAAGTGGCCGCGGGTGGCAGCAGCAGCGAAGACGACGCCATTGTAGCCGACGCTTCGTCTTTGGTGCACGGTGAAAACTCCAGCCTGGAGCCGCACCACAAGGAGCTGGAGGCTCCGCTCATCCCCCAACGGACTCACTCGCTTCTGTACCACCCGCAGAAGAAAGTGAAGACGGAGGGTATAGACAGCTACATGTCTCAGCTCACGGCTGAGGTGGAGGACAACCTTCAGTCCCCAAACAGAGACTCCCTGTACACTAGTATGCCTAATTTAAGAGACTCTCCCTACCCTGAGAGTAGCCCGGATGTAGAGGAGGACCTCTCTCCTTCTAAAAGGAGTGAAATTGACGATGTTTATTACAAAAGCATGCCTAATCTCGGAGCCGGACATCAGCTTCAGGCATACTACCAGATTAACAAAGGTAGTAGTGATGGGTATATTATTCCTATTAACAAAGAAGATTGCATCCCAGAAGGGGAGGAAGTGAGAGAAGGACAGATGCAGCTGGTGACAAGTCTCTAAATGTATTTAAGTCAAGTTACCTCCCGATTGAAACCCCCTGAAAGACATGAAATGTGTACTGGTGGGAAGTATTACCACAGAGCCTGGCATTTTGCTCTCTATCCCCCCCACCCTTATTTTTTCACAGACAGTCTGCAGTGCATGGAGGTTGTTCTGCATCGGCTTTGAAAATCGCTGTGAAGCTGTGAACAGACTCTGTACATACCAAGCAGAATTAAAAATAAATAAAGACAAGCCAACTATGTATTTAAATATGCTGCTGCTGTTGAACAACTGAAAAAAATAACAGAAGAACGGGCCATTCCAAATCAGCAGTTTCTGAACAATGATTGTACATACACTTCCATTACCCTTATCAAACCTGTTTTGTATTATATACAAAATCAAGTTCCAGGATCTGAACTGGAAAGACCTATGTGATGTTTTTTGATGTGTTCCCGGTAAGGCTATTATTATGAATATAAAAGTCCTGGATCCTAGAACAGTCACCCCTATCGTGGTGAAGATTGGACCTTGAAACCACTAGCAATCAAGCCCCAGGCCTTATGTTTTCTGAATTGTACATTAAAGTGTTGTTAAGGATAATGGCAAAAACAATATATAATATATATTTTGTTGTATTGCTAGTGTAAAATAAAATTCAAGGCAACCATAAATATAAAGACATTTTAATTAAAATTTTAGTTTGAAAAGGCTATTGTGTAAAAGTTGCACATATGTTACTCAAAGTGTTACACCTCATTCATTGGAGTATGTTTGAACAAGATAATGAAAGTAATTGTAAAGAAAAAGACCATGTCATGCTCACACTTTTCACTTGTGAACCGTGTTTTTTCTTGTATAACCCATATATCTTGACAACAATTCCGAACTTCATATTGCCAAAATATATTATTTTAGTATAGTGTGAATCGAACTCCCGAATTCAACAAATAATGCCTTGCACAAATTTGGTATTAATCATATCAGAGTAAATCTGTTTTACGATTAGGCATGAGACATTTGACATCAACTTTGTTTTTGTTTTAACGCCAGCGAGATTTTCATTTATCCCCGGTTCAGCCGTCTTGATTTGGCCTTTTATTTATATTATGATTTTAAACCCTTATGAGAATTTTAAAACGGTGTATGAGTTTTTCTGCCAGCACCTGTACGCTATTCTTTGTTGTTTAAAGCCATCATTTTAAGAAAAAAGCTGTAAAGTTCAACACTTGTTAAACAATAAATAAATGTCAAGATTTTTTTGTCAAATGTTTCCAAGCTGTTTTATTAATGACTTCTAATGGTATGATTTAAGCGACATAAAAATGAGGAAATCTGCACCTGTCCAGTCAGGCAATGCATATTCGTCATAAACACACTCATCCTCACCTGCCCCCCAGAATTGGTTAGCTAAGTGCAGTACTCTATCACTTTCACTCCATGAGATAACAGAGCAAACCCTTTTCATGCAATAAAACATAATAATGGGAGTCTTAGGTGAGGGGAAATTATTTTGTATATCATGTTCAGTATTGGGCCTCATTCCAATTTGAAAAACAAACACTTACTCAAGTTCACTCTCCCTCGCTTCGAGGGAGAAATTCCCATTAAGAAACCGATATAAAACGGTTGTCATTGGCAAGATTGTTCGTGACTCACATACATGAGGGATCAGCGACATCCCATTAATTTGTCATTTTTTAACGCAGAAATAATATAACCTGGAACATCCCACATTGGCCAATCATCTGTGGCATTTAAAAAAGAAAAGATTATTTCACACAAAACTTATACCTGTATTTTTTTTTTCTTTGCATTTTATTTTTTACATATGGCAGTTATTAGTGAAATTTAGGCACAAACAAATGTTTCTGTCATTTCAGGTTATGCACTTTAAAAATGAAATAAATGCAATACTGCAAGGTCGCTGGCTTAGTAGGATTTGAACAGTGATTGCACCTATATTGACTGTCCTGTTTCCCATCCTCTAAATATTAATATTTTATATTAGTCGGCTAGTATATTAGTGAATATTATCAATGTTGTTTTGCAAATGTCCATTGTTAATGCACTGAATGTACTGCATTTCTGCCACCTCGGCCATGTACATCCCTCTGGATAAGAGAATAAAATGTAATGTAAAATGTCGTGATTAACAAGGCTTAATGTATTGAAAAGAACGTGTAAAACCTTTATAGTTTTTAATGTACAGAATTAAAGAAGTACAAGCCATGAACAACTGACTTGCTTCATTATTAGCAAACTAATAGTGTAATAGTGCTACTCATAGGAGTACTTTTCACTTGTGGTTGGTGCGTATGGTAAATGTACACATTTAAGTATATAAATCATAGGGTCATTGGACAACCGTGTATTGTTGTCTAATTATGCTTTTTGGGTATTTGTATATAACTAGTGATATGCATATCAAGTTCAACGAAGATAAAGCTTTCAGGTGTGTTAAAATTTGACATTTATTTTTCCAAATCACAAAATACTTTCCACAAATAAAGTGCATAGTAGAAGTAGCGAAACTCAAAGTCCCCCCCCCCCCCAGACACACACACACACACACACACACACACACACACAAGTGTCTAACTGATATAAAATCAAAAACATGTTTTTGTCATTCCCTGTAACGGTTGCCTGACTTGTAAAGGATTGCACATATCATCAGTAAAACATCACAGTGCTCCTGAACGGTCAGTGGATTGGGGAATGGGCCATTGTGTACCTGGAAGAGGGCTGATGTGTTTGTTCCTGCTTCTTTAATATTTCAGTCATTTTGCTTAACTGCTTTAACCAGCTAGTACATTTCACTGTACTTATGTGTCACATCTTCATCTGAAATCAAAGAATTTGGCAGTTTTATATGCAACATTATGCAACCATAAAGTTAGACTAATTTTGAAGATACATTGATAATACTTGTTTTTATGTACATTTTTAGATGGCTGCTAGTGTTAATTGTCATAATTAACAATTAATTGTCATTCATGTCTAATGTAAACCAATTAATGTCATACACCATATATCCTACCTTTGACTTAAGGATCCTTTGGGTATTGATAACTGTCAAGAAATTTTAAGAGCAAGCTGGGTATTGCAGTGGAGGTCATTGCCCAGGGCTTTATGCCCCTGGTAGGGTCACCCAAGGCAAACAGGTCCTGGGTGAGGAACCAGACAAAGTGCGCTTCACAAGACCCCTAATGATGAGTACAAACATCGATCCACGATTTCCCTTGTCCGGACGCGGGTCACTGGGGCCCCTCCCTGGAGCCAGGCCTGGGGTGAGGCTCGATGGCGAGTGCCTGGTGGTCAGGCCTGCACCCATGGGGCATGGTCAGGCCCAGTCCGAACAAGGCACGCGGGTCCCCCCTCCAATGGGCTCACCACCTGTAGGAGGGGCCATAGGGGTCGGGTGCAGTGTGAGTTGGGCAGTGGCTGAAGGCGGGGACCTTGGCGATCCGATCCTCGGCTGCAGAAGCTAGCTCTAGGGACATGAGAGAAGTTAGCTGAGGGAAATGACCCAAAGTGGTGCTGCAAAGTTATTCTCGGCCTTTAGTTTTTATGTTAATATGCGCATAAGGAAAAACATGTTTACCTGAACCCCATGGTCATCTGACAGCAACTGTCCAACTGAAATGAACAGAATTTTCATTAAAAGTTACAATATATTCGAGGTTGAAAATGATGCATTTAGACTGGGAATCAGGATCTTTTCATCAGCAAATTCTACCAGAAAAAAAGTAGGTTTGCTCGATTTTTCTACTCATTAAACTTCAGTTACATTTTATGTGATATTTTTTATAACCATTAAAGACAACTTTTTTTTTTTTTTTTTAAATAATGACTAAGACTTTCTCGTTTGATGTTCCAAGACACCTTCTTCAGTACAACTCAGGTGAATCTGCCTTTTTATGTGTGTAATCATTACCCTTCTGTTACCCATGTTTAATTTTTCAGGGACATTCACTAGAATGATTGTTTAATTATGCAATATGGAACATATTGATTCTACGATATTTCATTCATCTTTGAAATATGTTTCTCATATGCTTTAATGCATAATTCAGAATGATATCACTGCATGTGGCTTGCAGTATTCTTTTCCTTTCATGATTTTAAAAGAAAAACTTTGCTTTTTGTCATTCACAACACTTTCATTTGGAAGAGTCAAGTGAAATAATGTGTAATACAGCAGGATATAATAAAGAACAAATGAACTCAATTCCAATGCAATAGTGTAATAAGCGTGGCTGGAATGCTTTAGCGGGAAGTTAAGAAATAGTTTATTTGTATTTCATTATTGTTACATTTTTCAATTGTTGGAATTTATGGCATGATCACATGCTCACATGAATAACGGGGGTAAGAGAGGGGTTTATATTATCTTCCCGATGTCAAATTAAAATATATATTGCACTGTACTGCATGCTGCTGGAGGAGTTAGAGAGTAACCGCAATATCAACATAAAACCTATATCCATGTTATTGGCTAAATCATTACACCTGTGACCAAAGTATTGTAAGTTCAAGGCAATTGCTATTATACCTCTGAGCAATATTCGGATCCTGATTTTCTTTTGTAGGTATGTGGCTATACAACACACTGCTGAACAGTTCAATAGTTCTTTAAAGTCAATCAAGATGTTTGTACTTATGCAGGTCTTTGGCTCTGTGATTTGGACTGTACTTTAAAATATTAAAGCACCTTTGTTTGAGAAACAGCATTCTGAAGCTGTTTTTTTGGTTAACATATGGCTTGCACCTAAATCCAGGGGGGGGAAAGCATTTCAAGTTACTGAGCAAGTAACATTTTCAGGTCGGTTCAGATTAGGATACTGAACATTTTGATTTCCAGAGATGGACATTTCAGGTCCAGAAAGTAAAAATCCAAACCAGGATTTTGTTTCAACCAACCAGTTGAGTACTCTGTGACTGTGACTCAAATATTAGCATGTGACCCCCATTGAAAGTTTTCTTATGTGTATATATTAGGCCTTTAAAGCTAATGACCTGATTGTAAGGTTCAAAATCTACTGAGAGCACAGCATCTTTAAAGTCAGCGCTGTTGCTGTTCCATAAGATTCCTTGCCAAAGGTAGATATCAAGATTAAATGTCACCTGTAAAATGTTTTTACATAAAAAAGGTGTACACATGCTGCCAGGATGAATATTGTGGTACAGTCACTTTATTTTTAAAAACTAAAACTGATCTTTTATTTTTTTATTACTATCCAGTGATGAAGAGTAGACTCCTTTGGAACTATATTGACTATAACAAATCCTTGGGTAACGCTGCTTTGACTTTGTGTCGAGTGAGCAGTTGCTAGAGGATTCCCGAATGAAGCATATTACCTGCATTGTGCTGGAGCATCAGTCATGGCACCATAGCCATGTGGTGTATTTTCCGGGCGGAGATCCGGAGAGCGGCTGGATCAGGCCAAGGGAACGCCCACATAACACCTGGCTGCAGCAGATAGACGGCCATTTCCGGAGGGTAGGAGTGGACCACATGTCATCCTGGTCGCCCACCAGGATCCCGAGGTGTTTCGTCATGTGGTGGGTGTGGCAACGCGCTGTACGAGAGCATGCTCCCCAACCTGACCGGACCTGTAATTCAGCTAACCTACAAAGTAGAAAACATTGTATTTTGAACTTTTAGACTGTATTGCAAGTCTGTTCATGAGTTCTATAAATTCTACTGGTCTTCCTTAGGAGAGAAAAAAAAAAGAAAAAAATCAATCAAAAAAGTGTGTAATCAGCATTAGTCAGTCGTCTGAAGAGCTTCAATTAGGCATCAATTCTTGCCACAGCACATTTTCCCTTTTAAATTTAGATTTGGTTATGACAAGGATATATTAAGTATGTCTTGAATGCCTTCATATCCATATCCATATTTCCTATTTTAATCTGTAGTATCTTAAAAAAGACTGATCTGACAGCTTTAAATTATATATAGTAAGTTCTTTCAAAAACACACTGAGTTTAATGCATACTGAACACGAATTTTTGAACACATACTTCCCATAAACATTACCATTTTCAAATGTTACTGGAAATCACAGTCACATTTGCTTTCGAGCGTGGCCCCCCATGGAGAAAGCTATCCCCCTCTGAATTCCTGCCACTCTTCAAAAATATAAAATTCTTCAATAAAAAAATTTAATGCTACATTTGCTGTAGCTCTTTATACCAGTTTAGCTTTGTGTATTTGTGTATATACATGCTGCATTAAGCACTTATCGCCTATTTGTCTCAATTAGCGTACATCTCTTTCTTAGGACGTAATAATACATTAAATGTGGAGTAAGACTTTGCTTAACTTACTGAACTCTGAGTGCTTTTGACATCGGTCATTTGGTTATTCACTGTACACGTGTGATCAGAACCCGTTGCTTTGCACAAAATATCTACTGAAACTGAAATATCATAAATGCTTGAATATAATGCCTAAAACGTTCACTTTCCATCTTTTTAATAAGCTCATGGTGGAAGTCTGTTTCACTCACTGACCGAATGGCTAATTGCAAACTGGTCAGTGCATGCACGGTTTTCTTTAGAAAAGAAAAATGATCTTTTGTAAATATACAGCGCTGGTGAGTACAATATTTACACATTTGATGACATTTGTTTACGTGTTATTGTCAAGGTAAACTGGAAAATGATAGAAATGGCAATTGATTCCTTGCTTTATTAACAAGAGTTTGTACAGGTTGCCATTACTGAAAGAGTGAGTTAAGGCTCTGCTCTTCTTGCGTAGTGTGTGGCCTTCTCAATGTCTGTAAGCTTCAATAACTCCCACGTGTGCAGCAGGAGAGAGCAACTCTTTGTCAAACATTGATTTAGAAATAGGCCAGGAGCTGAGGGACTAGTACCTCTACTGCTCCCAGTGTGGAAAGTGCAGCACAGTGAGAAAATAACATTCTCACAAAGCCTGTTTACATTCACATGAGCATTAGCTTGTTATTAATTGCCACAATTAAACATTGCTTAATTTAAAAATAGTAAGATGATAGGGATTATACAAACAGTACTTACACAGCAGCAAACCTTCATTCAAAAACCCGCCTAATAAAAATATTCTCCTTCTCTAGACAGGGGACATTTGCTAGAGCAATGATGTGGTATTTGTTATTAAATTAATAGGGTGATTTAAACGTCTCTGGCATGTTTGAGACAGCCCAGTATGTTATATCAGATATGGATAATTATTTATTAAATGTCAGCAGTTACCTAGTTACCTAGTGCCCGGCGGAAGAAAAGGCTGTTTCGCAAGAAATATACATAATTAAACTGAGAAAACCATTACCTTCAATAAGGTGATCTGAAATGGCTTATTATTTGAATGTGAGTAATGGAAATGAAGACAAAAGCTGGGGAAAAAAGGAAGAGAAATGACTCATTATGAGATAGTTAAAAAAATCACTTTACAATCATGTAAAGTATAGTGTCAGGTGAAAATTCCCTTTTCCTGTTAAATGCTTGTCAGTTTATTGTAATGTCTTGTGCTTAATTCTGTCTAGGTGGGCTGTGTTTACAAGAAATTACGTTAGGAGGCAGAACACAGAGGCTGGTCATCAAGACAAGGACATAACTTTGGATTGAGCATCGGGGGCATTGAGGTCCCACCCCATCCATCATGACCATATCCTTACGGGGGAGCTTAAGTTTCACAACAACATTTTTACTTTGCCGCAGGACACAAATCTTCGCAAGCAGTGCAATTTTAATTCCTTTTCAAAGATTATCTAGTATATGTTGAAAACCAGACGTGTAGATTTCAGGTCCAGAGAGTACAAATCCAGACCAAGATTTTGTTTCAACCAACCAATTGAGTACTCTGTGACTGTGACTCTTTATACTGAACTGGTTGGTTGAAACAAAATCTAGGTCTGGATTTGTACTCTCTGGACCTGAAATCTCCACATCTGTTTAAGACATCAGTTGAAAGATAACCGCCACTGCTTTTACATGAGCTCTGCATGTGCTCTCCAAGCCAATAATAATCATTTTGATTCTTGCTGTTTAAATCATTCCCAGAGAGGTTTATGAGTAACTGATTTTTAATTCCTTTTTGCTTTATAAATATCCCAATATTTATTACAACAAAATCAAATTGATGTATTTGAATCTTTTTCCAGTATTATGTTATAGCAGAGGCCTTTTTATTTCTTTCTTCATTACCCATCCAGATCTTCTTTTGATTCTTCTGACCAGATAGCTTTAACCATGGCTTGTCTATACACAGGCCTACATTATCATAATTTTTCTTGCTTTGTTTTTCATTGCTTTCTGAATTTGTAACTTTTTTCAAGAATTTATATTGTGTTTCAGAGGCAAGCTATTTGCATAACCAGCCGACGGTGAACGCAGTTGCAAGTCCCACCCAAAATTCTTGAAGTACCAAAAAGTACTCCAGTTGCTTTGAAACTTTGGATTCTGGAACTTTTGGCACACGTAACATGGAAAAGGGAAAGCACCAAAAGTACTTTACCAAAAGTACAGTACCTGGTGCAAATCTCCTTCTCACCTGTATTTGTGTCTGTTTTATAGGTGCGCAAGTTGGGATATGCGAAAATTAAAGACTTCCTTTGTACCATTATTCATCTTTGTATAACAGCAAATAAAGTGTCATTATCATTATTACCATGATTTTAAATCAATGTTTAAAAACATTTACTGTGCTGTTTATCTCCACAAAGATACTGAAAGAACTGCCAGAGAAAGGACCTGTTACAATTTACTCATCCATAAATTGCAATGTTATATGTTTCAGGATTAAGTTGCATTGAACTGTTGAATACGATAACTTTATCAGAATTCTTCATCTGTCTTCACTTTTTCTTCAGGCCTTTCTGCTTTAGTACAAACGCGTATATTTGTTCTGAGACAAGAAGTAAATTCTGTTCCACAGAGGTGAAACCCCAATTAGCCCGCCGCTCCAGCTGCTCTCTCGATAATCCCTCCTAATAATTAAGGAATTACTGGATCCTGGATTTCAAATGAATTGGATGAGTGTGACTGTGAGAGTAAATTATTTCCAAGCAAGCCTTTGAGAAGTCAAATTAAAACTGTTGCAATGGCAGTGGTAAAGTGGCACTAGTGGTAAATGTACCTACATTGAGTATTATTATGTTGGTATTAAAGGAAACCACTGCAACAAATGTAACTCAAAGTCCAAAGTACAGGTCATATCCTGTATTATTTAAATAATACACATGAAAACCAGAAATAAGAAGTTTTCCATATGCAGTTAGGCCTCTCAGTTTAAAGGAGCTGTAAACTTCTTGCAACCTCGTTGTTTCCTGCAACAAAAGTTTTAATCCAGAACTCATATTACTGTCTAACTTGATGATGACAGCAGTCCATCATGAATTTTTATGTCAAAAGGAAAACAGAGAAGGAAGCTCTGTTCAAGATGGAATAACAGGTTAGAAAATCTTAACCCCGCGACAAAATGTAATGAAGTTTTAGAAATAGAAAACGATATTTGAATATTCGTTTAAAATTCATATAACACCGTTCCCTGTCATAGCTGCCTCAAACAGCATGAGCCATAAATCTGTAAAGGCCATGAAGTTAAAAAGTACTGGTGTTTATCCACCCATTCATTTCTCCGCTGCTTTTCCAGGACTGGGTCATCGCGTGGGGGAGGGGCTGTGGCTTATTCCAGGCAGCATAGGGCACAGGGCATGTGTACACCCTGGATGGGATGCCAGTCCATTACAGGACACACACACACACATACTATGGGCAATTTAGAAATGCTAATTAGCCTAACTGCATGTCGTTGGACTGCCGGTGGAAACCCGCACGACACAGAAATAACATGGTTCCTACTGAGCCGCTGGGCCTATTGGCTTCTATGCTGCTCATTTACAGTAGCACTATTTATTTCCGCCTCTTGTGTTTGTATGTTTCTTTAGATAAGTACAACTGGCAGGTGAATAAAGTTCAAGTTCAAAATAGAATATATAAAGTTATGGAGCAGGCGTCACAGAAACATGAAACGCTTAATAAGACTTTGAGGCCAAAGCTCGTTTTCTTACATGTGTGTGTAAAATGTTGTGTAATTCTGTCAAAAAAAGCACTTTAAAAAGTTGTGCGCTTTTGAGTTACAAGAAAAAGGAGTTATGCTTTTATTCAACAAGCAAATGTGGAACATAGACTATTTGGTTTACATTGTGATGCTAATTGAAAGCTTCTCTGGAGAAACCCTATTATTTTAAAAATGAAAGCACGGCAGTAGCTTACTATGCGTGTATTTCGTCATTCTCACAAACATGAGAATCCTTCAATAAAAATGAAACGCAACAGGGTTTGAATTTTCAGCAGTGCAATTAACATTACCTTATTAGGAAGCCTATATTAAAAGGTAATTTATAGCTCTGACTTTAATGATAATCAAACAGCAAAAAAAACTGTATAAAATGTCTTTAAGTCTGTTCATCCATCCATCCATCCAGCAGAGATGCCCAGACCTCTCTTTCCCCCGCCACTTCTTAAATAGCTCCTCTGGAGAAATACCAAGGCATTCCTAGGCCAGCTGGGAGATATAATCTCTTCAGCATGTCATTGGTCTGCCCCAGGATCTCAAGTACATGCAATCTTAAGCTGCAGTATGAGAACACGCTACTTCCTTTGAACTAATTCATTCATTTTATTAGAATTTTTTTTTTTTAATCAACCAGCCATTAATTGATTTTAATTGAGTATGCGGCAGTCCTGTGGGTGAAAATGCCTTGTTGATGCTAGAGGTCAGAGGAGAATGGGCTGACTGATTCAAGCTGATAGAAGAGCAACTTTGACT
>JAODJW010000033.1:8918822-8937902 GCA_026777045.1 Hyperopisus bebe | reverse complement strand
TGCGGACCGATCGGGTATTTCTCAGTCAACACTAAGTCGCTCCATGCCAGCTGTATAGGACGGCATAATCCGCTTGTCACCCAGATATATAAAATTTCCTTACACTGTGGTTGAACAGGTAAACATTAAAGCGCAATTTGCAGCGATGTCCGGTTTTCCCAATGAAATCAGAGCCATCGACTGCACGCACATTGCTATAAAGGCACCTTCAGAGAATGAATTTGCTTATGTACATAGAAAGCACTCTATTAATGTGCAAATTATGTGCGATTCAAACATGCGGGTCATTGTTATGGCTAGATGGCCTGGATCAATCCATGATTCGTTCATTCTCAGAAACAGTGGTGCTGGAAACAAACTTGCACACTGGCATAAAACTAATATTCTTTGTTAAATGTGGGGGGTCCAAACGAATAATTATGAAATGTAAGGGGGACAACGTCCCCCTCAGATTTAATGGCAGTGACGCACATGCCAAGTACACCCCATCATGGCAATAATATTCCCCAATGGCAGTGGCCTCTTTCAGCAGGATAATGCACCCTGCCACACTGCAAAAATTGTTCAGGAATGGTTTGAGGAACATGAAAATTGAGTTCATGGTGGCAATTCCCCTGATCTTGATCAAACATCTATGGGATATGCTGAACAAACAAGTCCAATTCAGGGAGGCCCCACCCTGCAGCTTACAGGACTTAACGGATCTGCTGCTAATGTCTTGGGGTCAGATACCAGAGGACACCTTCAGAGGTCTTGTGAAGTCCATGCCTCAACAGGTAGGAGCTGTTTTCGCAGCCTGAGGGAGACCTACACAATATTAGGTGGTTTTAATGTTATGGTTGATATATCTATATACCTAAGTTTGGTATTAATATGTATTATTAAATGGGTTATATGGATTTAGTCTTCACTTTCTGTTCTGCTAACTCAGTTTCATATAGTGTGATCCTTTACATCAGTGTTTCCCAACCTATTCCTTGGGGACCCCCAGACAGTCTATATTTTGCTTCCTCTCAGCCTGAGCACACCTGAATCAAACAATAAAGAACACCGAATACCTGGTACAGGTGTGCTGGGAGCTGGGTTGAGAAATACAGCTTTACATCATTCTTACCTGTTTTTTTTTTTTTTTTTTTTTTTTTTTTGAAACTGACAAATAAATGCAGACATTCTCCTTGAAACCAAAACCATGGTGACAGACCTAACATATTGGTCTCAAGGCAGGGGTGCATAGATCTTGGATATCCTCAGGCTATGTCTCAGATGTCTCCAAATTAAGCAAATCTGACAGTGCAGTAGGTTGTAGAATAAAGTAAATGACACAAAAACAAAGTACACCTATGAAGAATATTTTTGTTTCACCTTTATTTTTATATTCTTGAAGATTTGTTCCACAGCAATACATGTGAATTACTTAAGCCATTAAGCCATTAGCATGTTTCTAATATTAAATCTGGTTCATGTTGTTTTTTTTTAATCAGCAGAAATCATTACCATCACAAGGTTTAACCTACATTTGTTGCACATAGGGACAAAAAGATTGGCTATTTCGAGATATGTACCACAGATTACCATTTCAGTGACCCCTTGCAAGATGACTTCATCTCTACACTCGAGAATCATGTCAGCAGTTTAAACTGTTACTTCTTCAACAGGTTCAAACTCTCATTGTAACAGAACCGCATTGTCTTGTTGAAAACCCAGCAAGGTGGGGGGGGGGGGGGGGTGGGCTCTTAAATCCATCTCTGTCATTTCTTCCACATAATCTGTAAAGCGTGAGCTATTCCAATGGTCCTTTTCATTGAGTCTGAGACTTTCAAAGCAAAACGATTGAGTTGCCATGATAGGAATTCTCAACGATTTCAGTTGAAATACACAAATGGCAAATGCATTCATCATGCTCAGGAACATTCGTTTCTGACAGCACATTCCTACGTTTCTATCATTTTTTTCCCTCTAATGTACCATGACTGTTCTTCCTTCTTACTCCAAACTCATAACTTAAATTTACGGTAAGTATTCATATACCATGCAAACCACTACAGAAGCAAGAATATCTTTGCTTCAAGGAAAGAAAGGAGTTTGTGCTTGGAGCAGGATGATTAAATGCACTGGCAACAGAAGAGTTTCTCAGTGCTGAATGAAGTTATGTTTCAGATGAATTTCCAGACTCAGCTCAAAAGCTCATATACATTTTCACTGCACAATATGTAAAAGAGTAAGAAGTACGAAACACTTTTTACAAACAAATCAAATTACTACGCAACCGGGAGGCTTATGAAAGTTTGAATCTCTGTCAAAACCAACTGAAAGAAGGGAGTATAATACTTGAATCTTTAATCCTTTCAGATTCCTCAATACTTCTATATTTGGGAAGCTACTTCTGTGCCCGAGAAAATTAATTAGTAAGGGTAAGTGTGGATGGAGTTGGTATGAGGGGTCTTTGTAACCCGAAGTGATTTCTAAAGTGAAACAGCATCTTAAGTGGCTAAGGACTGTGGGAATTGAACTACATGCACTCATGAGTGGGTTTTAGAGGTGGTCAAACCACTAAGCTTAGGGAGGGCAGCCAAAATGAGGTTTCCACACGCACATAGACTGGGTCCGCATCATTAAGTTTCTGCTAAGCCTGGGACAGAAATTGCAAGTTACTGTAATCCTCTAGAAGTATAACAGGACCGTTTCAAAGCCTTTTGTTTTTAAGGAAATACTTTCGTTTCTTTTTCTTGTAGGCGATAAGCTTTAAGCTAGAACATTTCAAAAACTAAAACTATTTTTGGAACAAACACGTTTTGTGAGGACATTTGAACAACTATTCAGTTTTCAGATATCCATTTGACAATTTTGCTTTATAGCAAATAATATGAAATAATCATATTCAATATAAATGTTAATGCATGGAAAGGTCAATCCAGAAAAATTATGCATTCAAATAGTTACATCCTTGTAACACTGCTGACCTTGAGTTAAACGTTTTAACATTCAAATGTGTATAAGGGTAAAGGTTACGATAGTGTATATATATATATATTACTGAAGGGAAGATGCAATAAGAAAATCACTACGTTAAGGAGAAGACTTAGAAATTACTGTCGTATGCTGAGTTGTAATTATGTATAACAAGAAACTAATATGTTTGGGGATTTAGTGATCTGATTGGATATGGTCGATTAATTTCTCACTGTGTTCAGTACTTGTAGTCAAACTATTATTTACAAAAAAATGCCATTTAGTTTCAGGTATAGAGGATCAAGGAAGACTCAGTTGAAAAGGCTATGTGGACAATGGGAAATTCTGTTCCCTTTTACTAAATTTAGTCATTTGGTTCAGTTCAGTTTAAAGATGCAGTTCATGATTGATTTATGAGATTCATTTTGATCACTGGCTCATGGCCGGCCTGCATCATATCTGAATCTATGAATCACTGCATTAAAAGGAAAACCAAATGTGGCTCCAATCATGGGCTAAAGAGCTCGCTTGTAACTTTTCTTGTGAGAGAAAATGCTTCTGACTGGTTTGATATCTGATTGGCAAAAAACTCAGCACATACTCAGCACTGGAGTTTGAACAGTTGTTTCACACGGACAACTAAAAGAAAGCTTTCAGAATAAAACAATTCATTCATAGCTGTACATTTTAGGCACTAACTTGAGAATATCCCTACACCATCCATTCATGCTCAGTTCATTAACAGAAATACACATTTTGAAAGGCACACTTCTTAATGAATAACAAATCTTATCTGTCTAGTCTTGCCATTTCGTAAAATGATACACTGAAGTACATTGTAAAACGTTACAATGATACATTGTAAGTCTACCGTGCAGCTATCTTTGGCAGCAGCGTACTAGCATAAGTCAGTTTATGCTCCTATCCTCACCTATAGTTGAGAGCTTTTAGTAAAGTCTGAATAAACAATGCTGCAGGTAGACTTGAGATTTCCTTTTCAGATCTGCTTGGGCTCACAATCATGCATAGGGTGAGGAGTTCAGCAAGCTCGGAGTGGCCTGGAACAGAGTTGCTGGTCCTCTGTATTAAGAGCAGCCTGCTGACGAGATTTGGGCACCCGTTAGGAGACTGTCATTTTAGGGCTTTCAGGCACAGAGCACCCAGCGGAGACTAAGGGATTACATCTCTCAGCTGGCCTAGGTGCCTGCTGGAATCCCCTGGAGGAGCAAGACTCCACTGCCAGGAAATATGAGGTCTGCTTGCTATGCCCTGCTTCAATTTCTCCCATCCTGACCCTAAACTAAATAAGAGCCACAGTAGGTGGATGGATAGATGGACATATGGATGGATGCTTAAAAACTTTTGTTCTCTGCGTCTTAATGTCAGTACAGTCTTTTAAATGTTGCATGTTCTACATTTAAAAGAACTTTGGAATCACTTATATTCAGGGGGCGCCGTAAAGGGGAGGAGTCATAATGATTGCAGGGGGCCCCTGAGTAACAGAAGCCCTAAAAAATTTGGAGCAATTTGGATTGGTCAGGGTTGGGGGTCCAATACGATGTGCTTTCGTGGAGCCCAAAATCACTAGCGGTTCCCCTGCTTATATTTAAAGAAATTAATATTGTATTGCTAAAATTTTGTCAGTTAATGGACAATTACTGAAGGTAAAATTTCTATGTTTATTATGACCGTGTTGTATTTTGACCAAACAAAGGGTTGAAAAGAAATAATTAAAAGCAATGGATCAAGAAGCTCCTCTTCCTTCCTTCATTTTACTTGGTACAGCCCATTTCAAATCAGAGTCATTATGGGTATTTGTGTCGCCACATAGGATGAGTGAATGTAAAGGGAGATTCAGCTACTACTACTACTGTACTACTACTAATACTAATAATAATAATAATAAAACACCCCTTACATGTCACGATTGTGCTGGTAAGCGAGCTGGGAAGCAGGCGAGTCAACACGGTAGTAGGGACGAACGGGGTTTATTCACAGGATCGGGGTACACCAGGCAAACGAGTACTAGACAATACAATGACAGATCTGGGGAATACTGACTGAGACACGAACTAAATACACATGACAGGCTAAACTGAACAAGCAACAGGTGAGTACAATCAGGAATTAACATGGGGTAACGAGGGGGGCGTGGGACACACGAGGATCGTACGAGCCGGGCGTGACATTACATTACTTTTAAAAAAGGTAGCAAAAAGGTAGCTTTCTACTCAGGAAAACAATACAATTAATTTAAAAGACACTTGCAAAACATCTACTTTGTTATATGCTCTATGCTGAATTGGGAAATGATACTTAGGTACAGTTGGGCTAAAGCAGATAACTGGTCAAGATTATGCAAGGGACATCTGAAATAAATCCAGTGATTAATTGATGGTTATTGATGTTTGGGAAGTCAGTAAAAAGCTATTGATGAAGAAGTTGCCATCTAAACGAACACATCTGGTATTCATTTGAGGAAAAAGGTAACAGATGTAGTCAGTCAGATACTGTGAATCAAAATTAACAAAATATTTATCCCTTTCCTTATGCAGCTGAGAAATTCCTCACTTTCCTAATAGGGAATTCTTATATTTTAGCCATCAATACCTCAATATTGATATTATCATCAATAATATGTTATAGTACTATTATTGTGGTTATTTTTTAGTTTACATTAAGTTGCTATTCATGTAAATGGTATTCTTATCAAGATTATTATTATAGTTATTTAAACTATCACTTTAGGTTGAACAATCCTGTTACCTATTTACATTGCAAAGGCAGTGGCAGAATATATGAATATATCACAAAAAAAATAATAAAATAAAAATGTCAATGTAAATGCACCCCATGCAAAATGTGCAGGTTGTGGACTGTATTTCTGCATGTGTTTCATGTTCTCAAGTTCAGAGTCTTTGTCACCGGTGTCAGTTATACAGTTTTCACCCCACTGCCATCAGACCCTTGGGTACAGACTGAAAATGTGTTCATCTTAACAATACACAGTGTCACTCAATGGATTCTATTAGAAGGCCTTCAGGGTCATCCATGCTGACATGGAGTGGCTCTCTGGCAGGAATCCCCTTGCCTTTGCCTACAGATATAATTCTCTGAGGATTGTCTCATCTCAAAGCCTGCATAATTTTAAACACAGAGACAGGTTATATATGGGTAACACACTTACTGACTTGCAGGCTGAAACCTTGTGACTTTTAACTCACAGCAGGTCCCCAGATAGCACAATGTTTTAATAATCTATTCATCCATCCATCCATCCATCCATCCATTCATCCATTTTACATAACCGCTTATCCCACAGCGCGTATGGGGAGTCTGCCCACTGCTGGCCAACATCATAAAAATACATTCTTTTGTGTCCCTTATCAGTTAAAAAAGGGTACAAATTGCATATTTTTTTTTAAAAGTATTATCTTGATACAGGTTAGAATTATAATAACCTTTAATCCACCCCACCATAATAGTTTATTTTAAGACAATGGAAAATATTTAGCAGAAAGTGTGATTTTACAAGATGAGGCCCCCGGGAGGTAGCCTTAGCGCATTCGTGTCTGTCTGTTACGTACGAAAGGAGTGAGATCCTGTGTGTCACAAGCTTATTACCACCGTGGGTGGAGTTTGGGGGGCAGGGGGACATTGCCCCCGTAGCCGCCTGAGTGGAAATTGCTATTAATTGGCTAGGCCAACATTGCACTATGTTGCAATTAATTGGCAAGACCAGCACAGTACTGACACTTTGCACCACTGCATAAGCAGCTTCTTGGTACCTGTACAAAATAATACGTAATGAGTGGATCAAATATGCTAATTAACACATAAGGTAAGAAAGATGTATCCCCCCCCCCCAAGTGGAAACATGAAACTCCACCACATCTATGGCAAACACTAATAACCACCTGGGAACAAACACATGAAGATCATGATCCCATTCTCTGTCAGAGAAAAATATGTTTTTATATTACCCAGAGATGGTGCAGTAATGTGTTTAAGAAAATCACGATCTCTTGAGCAAGGAATTTGAATTATCAACTGTAAGCCATCCTACTCTCCCAGTGAACGTTCCTCTGTGGTGCTTGTCTGGGTGTGCAGTACATCCACCTAATGGCCAATTTACACATTACACAGCAACATCTGGCTCACCAGATTGTGGTGGTAGACAAGACAAACACCAGGACTCTCCAGTTACCAACACAGGAGACCATTCCAACCTGAGTGTTGAATAACTAAATATATACAACTGATAAGAAGCCACCAAGGACAGCAAAGCCCTACATCAGTGCTACAGCATCATCAAGGATGCATGCCAGGCAATCATCTCCATCCTACTGGGAAACTGATCATTCCCTTATCCACCTCACCCCCTCATACAGACCAAAGCTTAAAGCACTAAACCTGAAGAAAAATAATAAAGAGCATCATTAACTGAAGCCACAGAACCTCCAAGAGACTCTGCTTAGACTCCAGTGACTGGGGTGCTTTCAAACCACTACTGACAGCCTGGATGATTGTGCTGTTGCAGTCACAGCAAACATCAGTTTTTCTGAGGAGACCTGCATCAAAAAGAAAGACAGGAACAAATTAGACTGGCGCCTGTCCTCCAGTGGCTGTTTCTCTATATATCTGGAGGGAACTCTAGAGCAATAATAATTATAAGCCCAAACCTGCAAGTACCGAGGCAAACCCTTTTCTCCCAAACTAGCTTAACATTTTTTATTCAATATTTGAAAGACCAAGAATCAAAGAACTGCTGCCGTGTCCTTTACCTCCCCCCCCCCCACCATGCCCTAATCACAATCATCCCTTGACACCTTGTTTACATCCCCTCCTCCTTCCACTTCCGCTCCTTGCCACTTCAAAGGCACCTACAGTCCTATCCTCTCGCCCACTCAAATCACCATCACAGAACAACTGGTCAGATGTATGGTCAGGAAATAGCAGATTAGGAAGGAAGCTGGCCTTGATTGTGTCTCACCAGAAATACTCGGTCATACTCAGATATTCTCAGGCTCTATGTTGATCATCTGTCAGCCATCTTTGCTGGCCATTTCCACTGGAGTCTGAATGACTACAGTCGCCAATCAACAGAAGACCTCCTGCCTGAATAATGACAGACCAGTGGCCCTTACCTTTGTAGTTCTGGTGTGCATTGAGAAAGTTTTCCAACAATTTCTCAAAACCATAACTGAGGTCTCCAAAATACTGTACATTTTGTATACAGCGGTAACAGGTCTGTAGATTATGTCATAAATCTGACTATTCAATATGTTTTCCTAAGGTGATAATACACAGGCCAACTCTTTCAGCAATGTTGCCAGACAACTGCCAACCAGGTGGGTATGGGTCAGGTACGGCTTGCATAATTTACAAAGGAAAACCGTCTCTTTGTGCTTTGGCTTGGGAAAAGCTTGGTTCTCAGTGGCAGTGGAAAAGCAGCATAACTGAAGACTATTAAAGGCTACTGTGTGAAGTGCATAGAATGGCATTGGCTGATGGCTCTCCCTTGAAGACCTGCACTCGTCAAGGATGAGGGAAGAATGAGAAAAATCATGTCTGATGCATCACACTCTGGCCACTCCCACTTCCATTGTTTCCTTGCATAATGAAAGCTTAGAATAAGAGCCCTAAAGACTAGGAATAATGATCACCTGTGCAGCTTCTTTCCTCAAGCCCTAAGCCTCATAAATAAGGACCCCCTCATTGACTAACCACACACTAGGATTTTAATGGTACTTACCTCTTTGATTTATATTTTAACAGTACATAACACTCGCTGGACACACTATACATCTTCACTGTCACATTAACGGCTCATTTGCACATATTCTTTATTTGTTCTCTATTTGTAACTTAGGTTTATTTGTATTTTCCCAAGTTAAATTTTACTCATTTATCTATTGTTACATGTATATTTATAGCTGTTTTTTTTCTCTCATGGGGGTGTATGTTGTCACCTGTAAAAAGACAAATTCCTAGTACATCATGAACTGTACCTGGCAAATAAATGATTACGATTCTAACACACTAAGTGTTTCACAGGAGGTCACAGCTAACTGTGTTAAGGGAATAAATGTGTGCATGTACATTTGCAAAAACAAATACTCCCCAACAAGTATTAGCTGATCAGGTTTGAACAATACTGTAGAGAGCGGAACCAAACAGGAGAGATGAGACAAAACTGAATAAATGTAGGAGTAAGAATAGAAGTGAAGGAAAATCCCATGTTTCAGTCATGATGGAATTCAAACACTAACTGGTTTGTTACAAACACACACAAGGTGAGCAGCTGCCCCCAGTCAATGGGGAGTAATTTGAAGTTGGAAACAAATTGGAAAAAAATGTGCCTGTTAAATGACTGGCTAAAGATTAGGTCCTGATATCTGGTGACTCACTTGGTGGTGACACTTGATTCTTTATTGGTTAGAGATTATTTCAGCCTAAACCTACCATTTCCCCCCCTAAAATTATGTACTTAGTTAAAACTTTTGCTGAGAAAGGTATTTGAATGGAATTAAGATCATAAAGTCGAAAAAGTATCAAATGCTTAGAGTGGAGTACCAAGGAGTTACTTGTACTTTACTATAAATGTTTCGAAAAATAACTTGCTAATGAATAAATAGGAAATGTATTTCACATCATTTATTAATAAATGTATGCATGTGTGTCTATTCCTTTCAGACAGCAGAAACATGGCCTCACATTTAATGGGATGTGGATTTGAATCCTTTCCCTGGCGCTTGATGTGTTTTTTCAAGTTCTCTATATATTCATGCTGTTTACAGTTTTTGTTTTCCTCCCGCAGTCCCAAAAACACATAGATGAATGAATATCTTTAAATATCCCAAATACCACTTGATTCTTTCCTTCATGTTTGGACAGGCATCCCATCCAGGATTTCCCCTTGCTCTCTTTTATATGCCTCTACTGGATAAGGAAAATAGAAAATATACATATAAATATTCTGTGCTGAAGATATTGCCTAGCTACAGAAATTAACATTAATTAGGCTGTATATGATGCATTTATGGGTGGCATGTGGCTGCCATAGTTAGAACAGCCATCTCACACCTCTGGGACCAGGGTTCGAGGCTACACCATGGTTCTGTGTGTGTTTTTCCCTCTTCCACAGTCCAGAAATATGCTAAGGTGAATCGTAGTGGCCAGATTGGCCATAGATGTGTGTGGGTGTGTCCTGCAATGGGTCGGCGCCCTGTCCTGGGGTGTTCTCTGCCTTTTGCCCCTTGTTCCAGACTCCTGTGACCCCGCACAGAAAAAGTGAGAATGGAAAATGAATGACGACAACATACACCCCAGGAGAGAAAAAAACAGCTAATAATATTATGAACTGTGTCAAATCCACAGATTCCTAAGCTATCAAAACTATTGTTTAAATTCATTAATTTAATTAATGTCGATTATTGGTATATTTAGGCTTTGGATGTTGTTGCTGTGAATATTTCCTCTGTGCCTAACGCATCAAACAGGTGCAGTCGCTTGAAACCCATGCCACTAACTGAGACAAACATCAGGGCTGAAATTCATTTCTTTGCAGTTCAACTAGCACAAGATGGGTTTTTTTCTGACAGGTTGGTTACGTTGGGGGCCGCTGTTTGGTTGCAGTCAACGTTGTGTAAATGAGTTTTTCTGAGCCATTTTTTTACGACTGCGGAAAAAATCCTGTATATGAAACAAGCAGGTTTTTATGTCCTGGCAGCACAGCAATACTTTACTGTTAATTGTTTACATGAAGGTAACATGGGTTTTGTTAAATTTTATTGAAAATATTTTTTGACAGAGTAAGAAAGAATATATAAATTCCCAGGAACATTAATTGCCTTTAATAAGAGGTCATGCACAAACCTCTTCTGATGCGATGTCATAGAGCATAGAGCATTTTTTAAACCTTTTATTGCATATTTTTGAAAGTATATCGCTATCTGATGTATAATTTCATCCACTGATTTAAATTTTACAATGTTTACATTGCTTTGGAGAAATGGCAGTAAAACTGCCAGACCTATCGACTAATGAGACTGAAATTAAATTTTCTTAAATTAAGTCTCTGTGGGCATTCACAGTGGTCCCATGTTCTTCTACTGAAAAGCAGATGAGCAGTAGTTTTTTCCATATTTAATGTCAGTCTTATAATTGTTTATGCCCTTAGAGCAGAAGTTGCCTGAGACCGAGAGCAGTATTTTCTGACATTGCCATAGGAGGTATGATACTGTGGCAAGGAAAACTAATTTAGTAGCATTCGCACCATTGGAATCTACCATGTGAAACTGGATCGGGTCACCAGATAAAAGGTATTCTGTGTACTTCAATTCAGTGCATCTGCTCACTGAAATGACTGCAGCCTGTGGGATCTGCTCACCTAGAACTCAGAGCAGCAGGAGGGAGTCTCGTATGAAAATGGTCTGTCATTGCCATTCTTCATGAAACGGAAAGGGGAATAAAAAAAGAATACCTTTATATTGGTCTGGTTACTTTTCTGCCAGATTTAAATATATTCACATTGTGCTATGCAGTGCAAGTGGACAAACCGCCCTAAAGACTGATTCATTGATAGAGCATTCATTAGTTAGCTTCAGTAAACTTGAAAAAAAATCATCTGTCTGGATGGAAGCAGGAATATTCTTTCCCAGTATAACCGTTATTTGAAGTTGACCTAATGTAGACTAAAAAAAACAAAAAGAAAAATTTCACTGTCTTATAACAGCACAAATGTTCAGTTTGTGTAAATGACCTTTTTTGCGATTCATTTCCCATGGAGAGTAATGGTGTTTGGCCAATCAGGATTAATTATTAAGGTGAGCCAACAGCCACTTGGGTTAAATTGGTGACACTGAATTATTTGTCTTGTGGGCAGGAAGCCATCCCTTTAAGTGAGAATCAATAGGCGCAAAGAGGATTGGTGGGGGAAGATGACAGCAGTGACAAATACAAAGACTCTTTACATGGACAGCGGCAGTGGGGAGAAGCGGTGGTACCAAGACTGACAGATGACATTAAACCTTCCCGGCTGCAAATGATTACAGCATCTTGTTTACCTCAGGTGTCACTCCCAAAGGCACAGAACTTTAGCGGGACAAGGTGAACAAAGATTAGCTCCAGTTTCATTTATAAATAACTTTATTTTCTTTATTTGCAGGTGTGGTGATTCTTTTTTTTTTCTTCTTCAAAATTGTGTGCCTCTCCCCCACCTGTACCAGTCCCCTTTGTGTTGTGGGTTTGCCTTCTTAACTTGCTGCAGTGCAAGAGACTTAACCCAGAAATGTGGTTACACTGAAGAAACGTGGGAATGGTCTTTAATCAGCCCAATGAATTGTAGCTGAATGTATCTTTCATGTCCGCTAATGTGTGCATAAATAATGCAAGTCCATTTTACGATTGGGAACATGCATGTGGAAGGTACACATTAAACATCCAAATGTTGTGCTATTGCAGCAGCGGGCTGCTGTATTTTCACTTTGCCGCGGAATTTTTCAAGTTCTCAAAATGGCATTTTCAAAAGACCTTTAGACTTTTTCACATTTTAAAGAAGCACATAGTTTTCAGATTACCACCACTAAAACATCTAAACAGGGAAAACCTTATCAGGTAAATAAACTGGTGTGAGTGATGCCGCATCTGTATTTGGAAATAGGTGGATGATGTTTTCTATATTCCATTTCTATTAGACTTATGAAAATTTGAAATTTAAATATTTTCTTTAAAGTGTTGTACTTAAAATTCCAGAAATTAACTAATAGCAATTAAGAAAAAAATTATGGGGTTATCTGTTTATAATTTGAGTGCTTTATTTCAGTTAAATATGAATATTTTCATTCTTTTACTTTAGGATTACTTTTAATCAATCTGTCCGGTTATATTGGTTAAAACATAAACGTGATTATTTGTTCACAGTATGCATACATTTTAATAGAACAGAAAATGATTGATCACAGTAGCGAGCATTTATTTTACATCCATAAGAAATAAGGTTAACGGCTTTGTTGTTTACTGAAACTATGACCCACTTTCCTTTTTGATATCACGCAGTTTTGCCAGATACCTGTCAACCTAACATGGGTCCTCAGCAGCTGTCAGTAACGAAAGGAATCCAGTGAGTAAAGGTGCTGGTTTGACTGGCTGATCCAGAGAAATGGATGATCCCCAGGCCTGGGGCGCCCAAGCGTTTGGCCCGGGTCATGTACAAACCCGCTAGGCCCTGACACAGCTTGCCGGGGCCCTGACACAGCTTGCGGGGGGGGCACTGACCCTGACGGCGCGTCTCCCTTCCTCAGTTTTGAGCTGAACATGAGCAGTGCTCCGTACCCCAGGAACATGCGTTTTTGACAGAATGGACATTCCTTTCTTTTTTTGTGCACGGAATTTACCAGTTTTCTTCATTCCTGAAAACCATAAATCATCTGGCATTTTCTTCTCTGGTTTATATAATTACATCCATCCATCCATCCGTTCTCCAACCAGTTATCTTGGCCTGGAGCCTGTAACTGATTATCTCATACTATTTTTATTGTATATTTAATATTAGGTAAATATTTACAGATTTAACTCATATACAGTGCATGTATGTGTGTGTGTGTACACACACACACATATAATATAAATATAAACAAAAATACAGATGTTAAGCACTGTCTAAAACCAACCTGTTCTACAACTGAGACTGATTAAGCAAGTGGGGTTTGGGGAGACTAATCGTCTGATGACTTGTGCAGCTGTGCCATTTCGTATAACATTTAGCAGCAGTTATATATGGGAGATGATATAATCATCTGTATTCATTTCAGTAGTGCTGCTAATTTTTCCTGGACACATCTGGTTTTTCACTGCACGTTTTTCCCCTTATTTCAGTGCACACTATGAATACATAAGACATCATCTTTCCAGATTTTCCCCAGATATTTCAAAGCATACATTAAGATTTAGAAATCAGTGAATACTGAATAATATCATGTTACTTGAAATTCTTCAGATTGTTTGACTAAATATTTAAATATCCTCCTCCAAACGTGTTTCATGGGTGATGGAAATATTTATTTACATAATTATTTGTTAACAAGCTGTGGAGGCTCTGGACAGGGATAAGGAACCTGTTCGTAGACAGACAAAGATGCCTGTGGCAAGAATCGTCTGTGTCCATGGTAAAAAAACTATGTAGAATACATTTTTAAATACCATATCTGCGGTAAACTGCATTTTGATCAAAAGGTCCATCAGAATCCACTATGGCATGGACCCCTTGCTCCGCATTTCACCACATTTGCTGTTGCTAGATGTCAACTACAAATCAATGCACATTTTGTTTCCGTAGCCCCGAATAAGTGTTAATACTGTGACAGCAACTCTAATTGGAAGTACAGCAAGTGCAGCTTTTTTTGTGATGAACAATGCACTTCTGTCAGTGACCCAGATATTGCCAGAGATGCAGTTATCACAGTTAAAAAAGTCAGAGTGAGTGGGAAGAATGATGAGAAATGGCACATTATTCATTATCCTGACAAATGTATAAATGTCCGATTCAGAGACCCTGCACTTCTGTGTTTTGGGTGAGGTAATCAGCAATGGACAAGTAATCAGGCCAACAAGTAATCTGATTATTTAAAAAAAAAGCCTCAGGACAAGTGGTTTACAGATTTTATAAATTTAAAGACATTGAGATTCAAGGAGGCTTAAGGGTGGCTAGTCTAAGCTCTTAAACCTCCTATACAGTTTGTTTCCTTTCATTTACAACCTAGCTATGACCTTAAACGTCACTGTATTTCCATAGCGATTAGAGCAATTTTATTACTTTTAACCGATTTTTAAAGATCACACAATAAGATTAATGCTGCCCATCTGTGTGCATTAAGTGTTTCACATGATTTAATAAAACACACAAGTCTCTGTAAGGTCACACAGCTTGTTAGTGCATACCACAGCAATGAAGTTGTCGAAAAGTTCACGCATGAGGGGTCTGGTGCTTCATGCGGGAAAAAAAAAATCCTGCTTGGAATTTGGGAAATTGACGCAAAGCTGCAATGGAAAAAAACGTTTTGAAAGGTTAATTCCAGTAAAATATAAATTGGGGAAAAAATGCAACTCACACTTAAACCTCGACCCAGTGCAAAGATGAGGTAATACAATCCCTTATCATTATTCATTATGGTGAAAGAAGTTATAGGAAAGCTGTTCAGGAGACATACAAAATAAAACAACAAACACACAGAAAATACGCAAGTGGATGTTCCCAAGAACACCATGGAGAAACCAGAAAAAAAACCTGTGGGAAGCCTCGATGATTAAGGTCCACTGATGAAAAATTTAGCAGTAAAAAAGTTGATACTGCATGGTGTCAATACTTGACTATTAGCTTTACAAGTCCTTTTATACTAACAATTAACTGAATGTCTGTTTTGCTTAAATATACATTTCAAGTGCCTATGTTTTGCATGTTTCAATTGGCATACAAATGTGGATGACATCATATCCAGAAGAATAAACAAAATAACTATAGAAGCTTTATTTCAGAGCCTCAAGACTTAACAGATTTTACCCCAATGCAGTAACAAGGCTAAACCAGGCACTAAAGGACTTTCAAAGCCCCCATGCACCACAGCTTTTTATAATACTTAATTTGTCACATATTTATTCACTATTTTGCACATTTTGTTACAAATTACATGCCTTGCCTTGTGTTTTCATTTGCACCGCTCGGGAAGTTGCTATCCCAGTGTCATTGTGCTATCATGCACAATGATGATAATGAACTGAATCTTGAATCAAGAAATCAAACTCTGTTGCTGACATGCATATAGTGAACCAATACTTAATTGACACAGCTCAGGCTTTAATGAAAACAATGGGAATCATCATAAATTGCACAAGTTACTCAAAAAAAGAACTGAATATTTAATATAAACCGGAACAGAACTCAGTAGGTTCTCCTATGATATAGTACCCATCTCTGCTGCCTCTTCTGAACTACAGAATTACCCATATTCAAGGTTTTACTGTACTTTACAGGAACCTTAAGATATTTAAAAGCATAATGCTCAGAACCCTAATTCCCAATTAAAGGATTGAACACATCCCAATCCATTACAGCTACAATCGGATAGCATTAAATGGTGTGTTTTTGGTTTTGCCATGGCCGATGTGATCGTTTTCAAGGCTTACGCTGCAGGCAGATCTATAACAGATTACTCTGTTTACTATGCCAAATACTACAACTCCAGCAAAGGAAGAGAAAGGTAAAAGATGTCTACTTTGGTAGGTTAATTGCAATGGATTTTAAAGGCAAGCTTCCACCAGGGATGCGTCAATCTATTTGTCAGCATGTTCCGTTCAGCCAACTATTTGACCACAGAAGTAGCAGAAAACTAATCAGTAAAGTGTTTGTCAAAAAAAAAGTTGATATACAGGTACAGCACTTTTTATATGGGAAATCAAAAATACAGGTATAAAGAACATTCTCTTTACTTCAATATTCTCCAAGAAACTGATAACATCTATCCCCAGGATAGACAGAATATTTACACAAAGAAATAAAGCATTTACTTTTCAATATTTTAATAAATGCTGTATACTTTCAAGAAAAGAGCTCTTTTAAAGTGAACATATGTAAACAAACAGCATTAATAATGAAAAACCAATAAACCGCATGTGTTGCATACAAGCACACTGTCATTTATCTGTAGTCTTGACAAAATCAAGACATTCCCTTTTTTTAATTTAATTCAATCAACACTACTGTAAAATAAATATGGTAAGCAGACAGGGCACTAAGTTACTACTGAAGTGCAAACCTTGAACCAATATAGCAGGTACTTGAGAAAAAAGTCACAATTCATTAATGAAGAACAAGCATGAAATCAGTATTTCACTCATGTTATTCATGACTTGTTCCTCAAGTAGTTCCTTAGTAGTTCCTTGAGGAGTTCACAAAGATTTACATACATTTGGATTTGCCTTAAAGTTGAGTTGCACTCAAAAAAACTCATTTAATTTCTGGGAACCGGTAGAGTGCTAAAGAGCATTTCACCCTATTCTGATGGTTGTAGATAGTTTTGTAAGTTTGTCTCATGGGAGGGCTTTAGGCCAAACACAACAAAAATTGAAAGAGGTTAACCTAAAGAAACTGTTAAGCTTGAGAATGTAAAGCAAATAAAACCACAGCATACGCTACATCCTAAACCTCTTGGTGATGGGGGACCAGCCACTTCCCTGAACACATCTCAAGCATGCTCATTTCTCCTGAATCCACACAGCTGACCCTGTTTAAAGCCCAACAAGGCGATTAGCTCAATCTGGAGCAGCTGGGTTTGATTAGCTTTCCTTAAGTGTGGGGTTGGTGACCAGTCACCATATAAACATAAGAGATCAATTGCACTTAGCCCTATGCTGCTACTATACATCAAGCCGGCTTAAAAATGATATGTTGCAAGAACAATAATAAACTGTGATAGAGTTAAAGACAAAAACTGTTGTAACATGCTGCTACTATTCATGTATTATTTGCTACCTAAAGTAGCTCACCACATGCTGGCCGTCGCAAACATGATGAAGAAAAGTGGTTGCAGTAGCACTGCGATGTTTTAACGCTATTGTCAGCATTATGGAATCAGCTGTTGACTCTAGTGTCTGGTAGAATGCTTCATCAAAACTGGAAAGTTAAGAATTTTTGAATGTTTTGAATGCTATTATGGCTTAGTAAAATTTAGATGACGTTAATGTACAGTTTTGGCAATATGGCTGAGTGTGCTGCTCTAGGAAAGAAATCATTCCAAAAAAAAGAATGAAGGTCATATTTTTCACCGGTGCAAAGCACAACACAAAATGGTTTTGCTAGTTTTGGACCAGCGCGTTGCTCATTTTCACTCCATGCACGTATGTCATCAACACTATTTAAGCGGCAAATTTTAGAAACGCCTGAAGTGCATTAATGTTTTGTTTATTCTTTTATTTTATTTATAGACATTTCACATATGATAAAGTATATCTGGCCCTTTCTTGAAATAGTACTGTGTAATGAAACGCCAAAAGAAAAACACATCGGACTATCCATCCAAACCTTCCGTATACCCAGAAAATTCAGTCCATAACCAATATACTTTAGTCTAATATCGCTGGTGCCAGCAGTGGATCAGGAACCTTTTCGTAGCTAGCCAGCTTATTAGCGGAATAAATTTGCATTGTAAACCATGCTGCAGGTCTAATAAATAAAATATTGTGGCTGTCATGCCCACACAGGCGAAACATAGCAGCTGCAGGCAATTCCCCCTTGTTAGCTTCGCTTCTTAAAGTGGATGATTCCTCGCATATGTTGCTAAGTATTGTTGCCTTGTTTAGAAGCATTACCAAGCATTCCATTGTCTTTTGTCTTTCCCGCTTGCCTTGCCTGCTGCATCCTGCCTGCTGTGTCCTGCCTGCTTGTCTCACCTGCCCTGCCTGCCTGCCTACCCTCTCTCGCCTGCCTGCCCTGTCCTGTGCTCCTGACCCATCTCCATTGATCCTCTTTCCCCTTCATCGTCTCGTCCTGTGCCTACCTGTAGGACTGACTTCCCCAGCTTTCGACCTCTTGCTTCTGTCCTGATCACAACTTTGGATTCCCAACTTAGCTTTGTCTGCACCTGGATCAATGTTGGGCTTTCTTAATGCAGTGTGTGCTTTTCATTGAAGAACATCCTGACCATTTCATGGATGATGCCGCTCGTGTTCGCTTCGTCATATCATTATTGACCGGATGAGCATGCGAATGGGCCACTGCCTTATGGACTGATGACAGCTCCCTTTTGGATTCAGCGCGAGACTTCCAAAAGGCGTTTACTGAGATCTTCGATCACCTCATGATGGGAAAAAGCCTGGGTGAATATTTATTCAACCTTAAGCAAGGCACAAAGTCAGTAGCAGAATTCTCCCTTGAGTTCCGCACCATTGCTGCCAGTCTGTGCTAGCCAGAGGACTTCCTCTGGATAATGTACCGATGCGCCTTGAAACCAAAGACTCAAGACGAGGTGGCCACCTGTGGTACCATGCTCTCTTTCAAGAATTAACCCTCTGGGGTCGAGTGCATCGTCGGCGATGCAGCGTATTTTTTGCGTCTATTTCAGTTTATATCTCGCTGAA
>JAODJW010000033.1:8879721-8917415 GCA_026777045.1 Hyperopisus bebe | reverse complement strand
TATTTGAAGAAATGTGTGATCATGCCCCAGTCAGTGAAAGTGTGTTTCCTACCCCTAGACCCCAGAGGGTTAAATTCGGTTGTCAGTAACCTTAGACAATGCCGTAAGGGAGCGCCATCACCGACAAACCCGCCCAGAAGCAATGCCTGTGGCCCGTTCACCCACGGATGATCGCACAGAACCCATGTAGCTCGGGTGCTCTCCCCTCACCATAGCTGAGAGGCACCATCACACAATACACGGACTCTGCCTGTACTGCTGAGAGCCAGGAGGCGCTATCTGGACCTGCCCCAATTTGGCCATCGCGCCCAGAACACTACATTAAGGTAGGCATATCTGCTCTTGTGAGCGTGTCCCAGGTTCAATTTACCGTGCCCATTGTTATCACCTAGAGCACTGCTGGATTTGGGATCAGCAGGAAATTTAATGGACCTTACCATAGCCTGACAATTAAAGATCCCCAGGCAGGCACTCTCAACTCCTGTTGCAGTCCTGGGCGTAAGTGGAGAGCCCCTGCATGGAGGGAGGGTCACCCATCGCACAGGATCATTGACCTTGAGAGTGGGGGTCCACTGACTTACTGGTACTTCACAATACTAGGGACCCTTTAATCCTGGGCCACCTGTAGTACATCAACTAATGTGTACGGGTGAGCTGCCTGGTCGGTCAGGTGTTTCTCTCGATGTCTTTCCCTACATTGCTGTGCGTCTTTGGTGGAGGACCTATCCATCATTCCGGCCGAATACATGGACTTCATTGATGTTTTTAGTAAAACTGTCTCCTTTCACCTACCCCCTCATAGGGAATGTGACTGTGCCATCGACCTCCTAGAGGAGGCGCCACTCCCTAAAGGTCACCTCTACCCCTTGTCCCTAAACAAGGAAGAAGCTACGGATGCCTATATCTGTGAGGGCCTGAAACAAGCTATCATCCGTCCGTCAACTTCTCCAGTGACAGCAGGGTTCTTTGTGAAGGAGGACAGGGGACTATGCCTGTGCATTGATTACCGGGCGCTCAATGCCATCACCATTAAGTGCCGTGAACCATTGCCCTTGATCTCCTCAGCATTGGAACAACTCCGTGAGGCAAATGTGTTCACAAAGCTAGACCTGTGCAGTGCCTATAATCTGGTCTGGATTCAACAAGGGGATGAATGGAAGACCTTCATCACCAACACGGGGCAGTATGAATATCGGTTCATCACGTATACTGTTTTCAAAGACATGGTATACCGGTTTGTGGTGGTCTATCGACGACATCCTGATTTACTCACCATTCTTTTCCTCAGCACATTGAACACGTTCCCCTGGTTTTTCAGCGATTGCGAGCACCATTTGCGACAAATGTGAGTTTCACTGGACCCAGGTAAAATTCCTAGGCTACCTCATTGAGCCAGGAGCAGTTGCTATGGATAATGGAAAGGTCACCGGCATTAAGGAGTGGGTTTGCCAACTTCTACCGCAGACTTGGCTTTGTCTGCACCCGGCTATCTAATAAAGCTCCTGTTCCCCTGCAATATGGGGTCTGCCTCCTGTCTGCTTTCTGATCACTACAGTGGCGCTCGAGTGGCAAAGAGATTCTGAGGCGGACTGCAAAGTTCAGTTAGTAGCAGACTCTTCTATTGCGTAATTGAGTGGTAAAACAGTGAGTTTATTCTCGCTAACACAAAGAGGGGAGACAAAAGTGGATACAGGCAATACAGAGATATAGCGCAGGGAGTCATATTTTGAAAACATTTTTGGTTTGACATTATAAAAACTTAAAATCCAAAAAAAGATCAAAATACTGTAAATCCAACAAAACAGAATAAATATGAACCTTTCCATTGCTCTCACTTTTGCCTACATTCATTTTTTATATTGGTGAAATTGGTGGAACCACGGGTAGGATCGCAAAAGGCACCAAGCAAGAACCAGACCAGCACCATGCTGGTGGAAATGAGGCAAATGTTATGAGACGAGCCTGCTGTTTTAAAAGAACATGGCATTCTGGGCGCACACAGGTGTGGGCACACGAAAAAAAAAAAAAGAGCTGTGCTGTTCAACTGTGGTGTTGAGTAGCCCCTATCGTAATGGTGAGAAAGAAGGACCAGAGTGCACAGCTATATGCGGATTACAGGGATTTAAATGAGCGCACCTCAAAAGACACTTTCCCCCTGCCACACATTCGAGATATACTAGACACACTTTCCACTGCCTAACATAAGGATACTGGCAGGTGGAAATGACCCCTAGGGGTCGCAAAACACCCGAAAGGGTCTTTATTAGTGGAATGTGATGCCCTTTGGTCTCTGCAATGCACCAGGCACATTCCAGAAGCTGATGGATTGTGTGCTCGAGGAGTTGCAGTAGGAGATATGCCTAGTATAGCTTGATAGGATGGGAGGTGCATCGAATGTTGAAGAGCCTGGGGCAGGTGTTTGTTAGATTATGCAAGGCTAACCTTAAACTGAAGCCATCTAAATGTTGCCTGTTTATGGAACAGGTAGCATATCTGGTGAACATTGTTTCAGCCCAGGGTGTGGCCACTGACCCCCAGAGAGTCCAGGAGGTAAGGGAGTGGCCCACACCATGGAACATTAGTGGGGTTCACCAGTTCATCAGCCTGGCATCCTATTACAGGTGGTTAAAAAAAGATTTTGCCACTATAGCCCTGACTGGACGGTGGAATGCCAGGAGGCCTTTGAGGATCTGAAAGGGAGGTTGACCTCACCACCAGTCTTGGGTTAGCCTCTGGAAGATGGCGAGATGCTCTTGGACACTAATGCCAATGACTTTGGGATCAGGCCGGTGCTCTCTTAGCAGCAAGCAGGTGAGGAGAGGGTGTTAGCTGATGGGAGTAGGAGATTAACAACCAACAAACAAAATTATGACTACTGGGTAATCTACCCCTCAGGTCACCAGCGCCAGAATGCAGATACCTTGTCCAGAAGGCCCTGCTGGCCATCATGCCCTTGTGCCATATTAGAACCTAGTCCTAGCGAACATCAGCCACTGCACAAGGCTATACAGTGTGACCTATATACGGAGCCTTCCGCTATGGCCCCTGAGCTAGCACGAGTGGTGGTAGTAGGTGCTTTGTATAACAAGCTATCTGACTTTCCCAGGGAAATTCTAATAGAGGACAACCAACAGCCTCACACTAGCATAAGCAGTCTGGCTGAGGCAGGTAGCATTCTACTTTTCCAGGGATGGACCCAGGAGCAATTAAGGAGTGCCCAAAGACCTGCCCTAGGAAGATCACACATGCTGCCATGGGCAGCATTCAGGTCAGGGCACCTATGGAAAGAATTGCTGCCCACCTTATGGGGCCTTTGAATGAGACAGTGAAATATAATTGATACATATTAGTAGTTCAGGACTATTTCAGTAAGTGGGTGGAAGCATATCCAATTAGCAGAGCGGAGAAGATAACAGCTGAGTGGGTGTACAGGTATGGGGCTCCTCATACCAGACACAATGACTAGGGCACTAATTTTGAGTCTGGAGTATTCTAGGGAATGTGCAAACTGCTTAGCCAATGGCCAAGTTGAATGGTTTGATGCTACCCTTCCTCTGGACAGCACAGCAGGGAGGTGTCCCTGGGATTGGGATGTAATGATAACCGTACGCCTTAAGAGAATACCAGGCAACCAGACATAGTTCAACTGGCCTCTCACCCAACATGATGCTCTTTGGCTACGAGTTGATAAAACCCATAGATCTGGTTATTCGACTGCTTCCAGAGGATGAAACTACCAAAGCTCTCCCCAGTACGTCGTGGAGCTGCAGGAGAGGTTGGAGCTCTTACATCAGCTGGCCAGGGATGCTCTGGGTAAATCTGTGGAGCATGCAAAGAAACAATGTGACAAAAACATCTGTCAGGTCCGATATAAGGTTAGTGTCGCAGTGTGGGATTTTGTGAAGGGTACCAAAATGGTAAAAAATTAGGTTCGCAAGTTTCTGTCTGCCTATGCAGGGTCATATTTTGTAGATTATTTAGTCTACTGTATCCAGAGTAGCTCCAGGGCTGATGCCAAAGTGGTCCACCATGACATGCTGAAACCCTACCACTCCAGGCTGTGGCTGGACTGCAGCTGGGCTCTACAGGGCGCCAATGCCTGGGCACCAGTGAAGGTACCGCCATCCACACCCAATGAAGATCCGTCTGACAGCCACCTTACGCCGCTGAACTTGTGGGACGAGGTATCACAACAAGGGGACCTGGAGTCCCTGCTCATTGATCCCCATCTCTGCATGGGGACTGCGCAGTCGCCTCAAGCCACAGCTGACAAACAGTTCTCCATTTCTGCTTGTTTGATGCCCTCAAAGTCGGTGGACTCAAAGGGTTCCTGTCAAGCTTGGTGATTGGATCTAGTGCTGGAACCTCTAGGAGTGCATGATGGTGCAGAAAAGATGCTGTTTTTCCTGAAAAAAAAGAAAAAGTGCTTTGTACTGCTATTGCTTAGGCCTGCTTGATTAGATTTAATATGCAGTGTTTGATCTTAGGTTTACCTACCGGGTTGAATTTATGCTACTGTTTTACTATTTTAACTTCCTGGTGTGCCCTATGGCTCTCGCTTGAGTTTATTTACAATGATCTCTGTTTTCTAGAGTGACTCTCTGAATGATGCGCAAACTAAATTTTACTACCTTCTGTGGAATTAATGTGACTTGATAGAACTGTGGGTAAACAGGGATTTATACTGTAATTCCTTTCAACACTGTTCCGTTATTGTCAATGTTAACTATGCTAGGATGACGTTAAGGTGCTAATCATCATCCAGAGTGGGGGTAGTGTTATGAGATGAGCCTATTGCTTTAAAATAACATAGCATTCTGGGGCTGGGGATGCGCAGGTGCGGACGTGAGAAAAACAACGAAAAAAGAAGAGCTGTGCTGTTCAAGTGTGCTGTTGTTTTTCCAGTTTTTGGTTTTGTCGACTGTTGGACTAAGAGTAAGCAGAATAAAAACCCTTGTTCCCTACCAAATTGTTTTACTGGACCTGCTTGTTGCCGAGTGGAGTAAGACACAGGCAGACCTGCATCTCCTGAACCACAGTACGGAGGTGCAGCAGGATCAGGATCGGGAAGGCAACACATATGTAATGTTTTTTAGATGCACCTGTAATGCGGAGTGATAAAGCTGATGTGAAAAGTCTGATTCTGATAACAGCACTCATGGAATGCCTCTTGTAATTGAATATATATATATATATATATATATATATATATTCGTAAATGGTGCTATCTGTCTGGAAGTTGGAAGGATACGTCTCAGCCATTGAGAATCAAATCTATATATAGCCCCGTACCAAAGTACAATGTCACCTCTGAGACAGGCAGGTGTCTCTTACTGTAACATGGACAGCAGACAACTGGGGAAAAGAAAACAAACAAAAAAAACCTTATCTCTGGCAATTCAGTCATTCATGTTCAATCCAACACTTTTTATTCAGTTCTATCTTGAGGTTTCACATAAAACTCAGTTATCCCTTAAATGGCACATTTTGCTAAACATTATAATAGCACGATAAATTTATTTATAAATGGCTTACTTCTCTATATCTTGTGCTATTAGAGTGCAGCCACTCATGATGGTGAGCCTGGTTCCAATTCAGGAAATTGTACTTTTGCAGCCGAAGATTTTCTACTCGGTGCATATCTAAATGATCACCTAGGGAGATGCATGCATATCATCTACATCTGGCTCAAAGTTACTGTTTAATAAATTGCGAGGAGAGGAATCTGCCAATTGTTATACTAAGGTGCCAATGAATCAATGTGTATTAGTCTGGAAATGAAATATGTTATAAGCAGCTTCGCAAGAACCTCCTGGGACGACCACAAATAGCCAAATAGTGTAAAATTCTGTACGTTTCATGAACATTATCCTACCTAAGGGTATTTCTATGACACATTTCTTTTTGCTTTCAATTTAATACAAATTATTACGGTAAACGTAATATCATTCAGAATTCATCATTCAACCCTTGAACAATCATGTCATCTCATATATGCAGCTGTACAAAACACCATCTTCACCTATTCTGATCAGCCAAAACATTAAAACCACTGACGGGTGAAGTGAATAACACAATCATCTCTTTGCAAATGGCACCTGTCAAGGGTGTCGTTATATATGAGGTGAACTGTCAGTTCCTGAAGCTGATGTGTTGGAAGCAGGACAAATGAGCAAGTATATGGATCTAAGTGACATTGACAAGGGCCAAATTATGATGGCTAGATGACTACCTCAAAGCATCTGCAAAACAATAGGTCTTGGAAGTGTTCCTGATTTGCAGTGGTCAGTCCCTACCAAAAGTGGTCCCAGAAGGCCAACCCAGTGTACCAGTAACAGGGTCATACTGTAGGTGTCCAAGGCTTATTGATGCACATGGGGAGTAAATGCTAGCTCGCCTGGTTCAATCCCACAGAAGAGCTACTGTAGTACAAACTGCTGAAAAAGTGAAAACCGACTGTGATAGAAAGGTGTCAGAACACACAGTGCATCACAGCTTGCTGTGTATGGGGCGGCCTAGCTCTAGACTGGTCAGAGTGCTCGTGCTGACCCCTGTCCACCACCAAAAGCACCTACAATGGGCGCATAAGCATCAGAACTAGACCATGGAGCCAGGGATGAAGGTGGCATGGTCTGATGAGTCACGTTTTCTGTTACATCATGTGGATGGTCAGGTGCGTGTGTGTCATTTACTTGGGGAAGAGATGCACAATAGGAAGAATGCAAACCAGTGGTGGAGGTGGGCAATGTTTTGCTGGGAAGACCTGGGTCCTTGCATTTATGCGGATGTTACTTTGACCTGTTCCAACTATCTAAACATTGTTGCAGACCAAGTACACCCCTTCGTGGCAAAAGTACCGATAGCAATGCCGTCTTTCAGCAGGATACTGTGCCCAGCCATGCTGCAAAAATTGTTCAGGAATGGTTTGAGGAATACGAAAAGGAGTTAAAGGTGTTGGCTTGGCCTCCAAATAACCCAGAATTCAATCCTATTGAGCATCTGTGGGATGTTGCTGGGCAAACAAGTCCCATCCATGGAGAGTCCCATCACCTCACACCAGGACTTAAAAGGTCTGCTGCTAACATCTTAGCGCCAGATACCACAGGACCCTTCAGAGATCTTTTGGAAGCCATGCCTTGATGAATCAGAGCTGTTTTGGAGGGGGGACCTACACAATATTAGGCAGGTGATTTTAATGTCATGGCTGATCGTTGTATATCATTACTTTTTAGGGGGAAAAAACAGGAGACAGGACATTATTAAAATTAAAATTTCAAAGAAAATTGAAGAATCGAAAAGCTTGAAAATAGGTAGAATGTTTTGTTGGAAATCTTAGAATGATTTTATTTGGTTTAATGTCCTTTGTTCAGTCTCAATCCAACAATCTATACCCCAATTAGTGAGAAATGAATAAAGATCAAGGAATAAGGTTGGGTTTTTGCTTCACTTCATTAAATATCTTGGAGCATCTAAAGCTTAATGCTATACCTGTCACCTTTACATGTCAGTAGATTCCTGCTGAACATCTGGTCTGTACTTCTGTCTGGGATCTTGTTCCCATTTTCCCCACTCTCTGTCAACTGATTGTAATGGCTTAATTTGTACGTGACATTACTATGACAAATTGCATCTGGACATTCAAATCAGCTCTCATTTTAAATTAGCCACTGGACCAATGGGGATGGACGGAATAAGGTTGCCCAATAAGGTTTATTTCTGCACACTTGATTTGCCTTCAGGGAGTTCTTTTTTCAGGTGTTTCGCCCCTGGCTTGCCACAGGGGACTTTCAGCTACTTCCTTCCTAATATCTACGTCATATTTAAGTAGTTTAACCACAAATCGTACAGATAGAGGTTTTATGTCAAAATAATACAAATGTCATTAAATAATTTAATCTCTGTACCTGTAACTGTGGTAACCTGTCTCCCAACACTGTAAGCCATGGATTTCTGCATGTTTATTTGCATAAGCTGGATGAAATTGTGGATTTTGAGTTTCCAAGATTCCAAGTAATACTTTCAGTTGAACGCCCGGGAAAAAAAGGGAAAAAATAACTTGTAGGGATGAAAATGACCAGTGTACCTATTTCAAACATTTCACTGTATATTATCATTCATAAACAAGTACATGTAATACATTTACCATCGAGAGTGAAGTTTAAATCAATTTTGTTTAAACCACTTCCAGAGCTGAAGTAGAATTGTCCAGGATGTGTCCCATTTATTCTTTGCATAGTATACTTCTACACTCCAACAGGACAATATGGCACATGAAGGTTCACATGATTCAAAGAGGTTGCCCGTGTGGTTGCCATTTTGTTGACTTTGCTTGCTGATGAAAATTAGCTTTACTGTTCTATATTTGCATTTTAACTAAAATTCTATCTTGTAATATTCTCTCATCTCCACCCCCTCTACTGTCATCCTGTCTTCCACCCTCCAAATTTATGGACAAGATCACAAGTTTAATCACCATTGAATTAAGTTAATTTAACTGTTGATTAGCTGACTAAATACTGTGTCATGACAGCAATGGTAGAATTAACTATAACAAAGCTTTAATGAAATTAAGTATGTCACACATTGTGAAGCCCATTTAATCAATACTGTCAAATGTAAATTTGGAAAAAATTATATACCATAGAATTATGGAATGGGGAAATGTTTATGGTCCGATTGTTATGAATCATATTCTCAGAAGTATCTTATATATATTTGAACTAGTGAATTCATTCACATATTTTTTTAAAAATTGGTCATGTAAGCAAAAAGTCCACTGTTTTTATAATCACATTTCCAATTTCCATGCCAACACTGCAGTTGCCTCAAAAGACATAAACATGGCATGTGTAGATGTCTCACTTTATGCTAACTTTTGCATTAATATTATTCATATAATTGTCATTGTTTTTATGAACTGCTCTAATTTGCAATCACATCTGCTGCTTAGTGTAGCAAAAAACTGAAGCATAGGGATAGCAGGAATTCTCATCTTACTTCTTTCAGCTCCAAACAAGTGGAAAAACAATGAAATATTAGCCACATGGTGCCATTACATTGGAAAATCCAATATCCTCTTGGTTATTTGCTAAATAACTCGTAAAATATCTAAAACCACCATAGCAAGGAATAATTTGAAGTTTTCAAATGGAATTAACTGGTTTATTTTCAGTAATTCAGATGAAATATTTGCTTTTTAAAGGTCTGCTTCAAAAATCAACTAGAACATGACAATTCTGGTTTATTCTGGGGCCTGAATTCTAATAACTATTCAGAAATTCAGACCGTGTATTTTGGCACTAAGCTTTTTTTCCTCCATTCAAAAAGTAAATGTCACAGAATACACCCCCAAAAGGCAATCTACTAATGCTTAGCTGAAAGAACTAATGATACACTGCCAGATAAAAAGGCCAGATTGAATGGAGACGGTCATAGCAACCTACAGCATATTTTGTGATACCACAGATAACACTCCCCAAAGCATTTAGAATAATCACCTTATAACATTAACAATGGACATATTGTAGCTATCTAATGAAAATGGCCCATGTCCATTTTTCTGGTGATTGTGATTTTTTTACTGTAGATAGAATATGCGCATTCTCCCCTGTCTATTGATAGCGTTTGACATCTAAATGACCAAAGAAAAGATATTTTTTGGAGTCCTATCCATTCATCTAATATTTATTTGTACTAGTTATTTGTGTCAGTCAGTATGCATTGCTTTATATTGCTAATATTAACGACAACATTGGTAGATAGCCAGCTAACTAGCATCATCGTTAATTGTCAATGTCAAGCAAGATTAGTTTGTATCCTGTTGAAAGTGACATATTTGCCACACTGACAACAGTCCACATAAGTCCATTTGAAACATTAAACCAATCACTGATGACTGTGTAAAAATAAGTTTTGATTTCTGGTGCTAAGGGTCATTACATTGTTTTAGGTTCATTTTGTAATTTTTAAGAAAAAAAAATTATGAATGTAAAATTATGGATTTTTTGAGATGCAAGTTTTTCATTGGACAGCAATGATATGCAAAAACAAAGCATATTGTGCTGCTAATATGCCTTCCATTATGAAGGCACACAAAAAAAAACACAAAGCATGTAATGATTCAAGCAAATCTCTTTGCCGTTAAATGAATGCTTTTCTCATACTTGGAAGGATACAGTTCCCAAGTCAGCTTTGGCTCCACACAATGTTGGTGTGTATAACACAGTCTTGTGCAGGCTAAATGTTTTGCCTTGATCCCACCAGACACCAAGACCTACAAAATGTGTTGGTAGTCTATTGCAGTACTGTCATTGTCTATACAGTAGTTAATTCTATATTGTGCATACACATGATTCACTGTGTTCAATACATAGCTGTTGGCCTACTTAACAAAATGAATATGCTTTCGGGCATATCCACTCGGTCTACCCTGAATATGAAGGTTTTCCAGCCAACCACCTTGAAATACGGGGATTACCGACCCACCATTTTGATGGACCTCCTGGCCACCAAATAACTGCAGCTCCTTGAAACAGGAAGAAACTAATACTCTGGAATGAGATGAGTTTAATGACAAATATCACAAGTCCCATCTTGTTTTAATACCATGCTGCACAACAGCTTTATGGTGACATGGGTAGTGGCCTAGACTTAGAATACACAACCATGAATGAAATTAAGCAGAAAACACTTTTAATTTAAGAACATATAAGACAGTTTTTTTATGCTTTTATTTGCTGTTTCCAAGACTGGGTAAACAGAAGATCCTGTGGGAAAAACTGGTGACATGTCACCATCGCTGAACCGATCAAGACAAGGTTTATATCAATTCTTCCCAAGCGTCTGAGCTTTCAAAATGTTGTGCTTCATCAGGGAGAGAAGTCTCAAAAATGCTTATAATGCCAAGGGAAATCCATGTTAATATGTCTTTGAGTGTGAATTTGTGTACAATTCCAGTTAATCCGCGTGAGTATAAATTGGTTTATTTTTGGTTAGCATCTCATGACTGTCAGAATTTAAGCTAAAACATGTTTGGCATCTTTGTGAGTGGTTTGGGTGTTTTGAACTTTTCCTTTAGGGAAAGTCCAACTGCTCATGCTCTTTTCAAATAGGGGGAATGGGCTAAAACTTTCCTTGAAGACAAAAGACCCCCATTCCCATATAACTCAGCATCTATTACAGGCATTGAGAGAACAACTAGCAGATGCCCTCTGTAAGGAAGAGTCCTTTCTGCTACCCTATTCCATGGTGACAGCACAAGGAACAAAAATTATATTTTAATTCTACTTTACTTGCCCTGAGTATGATGATAAACTCCATCCAGCCTTGGAAGCATTCCTTCAACTTGCAGGGAAAAAATTTGGGGGTTGGTGGCAGGAAGAAAAACTTCACAACACTCTAAGATCAGGCTGTTTCTAAGGAGTTTACACACTTTTTGTGAGGAACTTGCAGTCTTGGGTGCGAGTGCTGATTCTAATGTGATGTGGGAGACCTGAAGGTTGCTGAGGGTGGTGCTGGTGTTGCCAGTGTTTCCAGAAGGAGGTGTTTCATCTTACAGGGTACCCTGGATATTCTCGAGAGGAGTCACAGTGCATTGCTTGATGGCAACTCCAGTCTGTATCGGGAACTGAAAAGGATGGTTGCGAGGGCTCTGGGGGCAGATATGGAGACGTTTGTTAGAAGAATCTGTGGGCAAGTGACACACCATCTATGGTTCAGCGACCCATGTCCTGAGGAATCAAAGCATTATGAACATCCAAAACTGTTCCTTGGAGAGTCGCAGTCAGGGCAGGTGATGGAACTGTCCTTATAGATGACACTCATACTTTGAGGAGTTGCTTAAACCTGATCCTCTGGCTAAGACATTGAACTTCAATGGGTCCACACTTCTTGAAGGTGATCTTCTGATTAGTTGTGAGCCACCCAATCTCACAGGCACACAGGTGGTGAACCAGCAGGAGGTAGGGAAGGGTGCAGGCATCTGTGGTATCTGGGGTTAACTTCTCCAGGCTGGTGGTAAGGCTGTCATTCTGGCATTGCAAGCAGTCTTTGCTTCCATTTGGGAGACAGGTATCATCTCAGCTGACTGGAAACAGGACTTGTTGTCCCTATCTGGAAAGGGAAGGGTGATCACCTGGATTGCGGCAAGTATATTGGGATAACACCGATCTCAGTGCCAGGTAAGGTACTTGCAAGGGTCATCCTGAACAGGATCCGTGGTCACTTGCTTGCCTACCAGCAAACGGAAGGCAATCTATCTAAGAAGTCTACCATTGACCACATCTTGGTACTGAGAGTTTGCCTCGAGCACAAATGTATATATCGGCAGTGTTTCTTTGTAGCCTTTGTCGATTTTCATAAGGCCTTCGACTCATTTGATCAAGTTGCCCTGTCAAAAAAAGTCTGTCAGATTGTAGATCTTTTTGAGTAACCAGAGCTGTTGGGTCCATAAGTACAATGATGGATAGAGAGAGATAGCATACCCCTGGTGACCCCCACATATAAACAATAAGGTTAGACTGGTCATGATGTGCACCTGTCTTCCCACACAGATGCTTCTGATGTGGTGATGTGAAGGCTTGTTTGTTGAGTGAGCTAGTCCTCACTAATTAATCTACTCACACTCCCTCTCAGCAGGCTAGTTGGTCAGGAATTGCAATTATGCAGGACAAGCTGAACTACTTCCTTCTAACTGAGATCCTCTCCACCTAAGTACATGCAAGTTATAGGCAATATTCAGGTTCAATTCCTTTATCCTCAACCTAGGTCTTTGACCAATAGTTCCACCTTCTCCTCATTCCCACAGTGACACAATAGCATAGTAGCATCAACTTTAACTAGGTGTGACATTTTTATTCCAGAGTAAATCATTCCACTTTGACTGCTTTTACTACAAACTTACCAATGATTTTTTTAGACATTGTTCTCAAATCAGTCATCCATAGCGCAACTGATGCCCACATTCTTGGCTGACTTAAAGGAAACATTCTTGTGCACAATACCAGTGACTCCAACTCATGCTAAAAAAGAAGCCTTACGGAGAATAAATATGGAGCAGTGGGCTAACCTCATCTTTATTCTGCAGGTAGAAGAGGTCCCTATTGTCAGACAAATCTGATCTCAGGGTCTGATTTACTTTTATTTCGTTCAAATGTTCTAAGCTAAAACCCGTCTAATAGAAACTACTCTTTGGGAAAACTGAAATACTAAGTCTTGCATTATAGCCTAAAAATCATAATGTTCTAGAGGTGGATTTTTGTTAATTTTTTTTAAGAACTTTAGTAGATGACAGGACATTTCAAAGCCGATTCATCAAAATAAATATGGCAATATTGTACGTATGAAGATAGAATATTGGCATGCTCTTTCTTGGAACTTCCTTGGTGTGTGAGCACTTAAATTTACACAATTTTCACTATTTTTGTGGATTCTTATATTTTGCATCAGTCACCTCAAGACAAATCAGTCAGTACATTTACATGCACACTAACAAAATCGAATTATTGTGTTAGTCTGAATAAAACTAGACTTTTAAAGTACATGTAAACCTGTTGGTCTGACTGAAATCACACTAAATCGAATTTCTCAAAGTCGGACTAAGACACTCATATAATGCAATTGGGAGTCTGCATGTATACGTTCATACGGACTCAAACTATCCTAGGCGTTCTGTGCATGCTCCAGTCCCTCCCCTCCCCCCCGCGGGCTTTGACCCAAAAGTAAAAGAAGAAGCCGATACACAGCAGAAGCTTGGAGCACAGCAGAGGTTGCATTGTTGCCGCACTCCAGCACCATACAGGGTGTCTTCTGCTTTTGGGTAACACCATAGCCAGAAGGAATAGCATGCATCTCATTTGTAAATAAATACATAAATACAACATACAGTACCTACGAAGAGGTACCAAAAGTACGGTATGATTCCGGTATGATGGTTATGCTTTTTGTTATTAAAAGCGATGCTGTCCATCATAGGGCATATATCCACTACAGGGAATTTAGAGACGTCAATTAGCTCAACTATACGTCTTTGGGCTGCAGCAGGAAGCCAGAGCACCTGGGGAGGACCTATGCAATTCGGGAGAGAAACATGCAAACTACAAACACATAAGGTGGTGGCCGGACTGAAATGCCCAACCCTGGAGGTGTGAGGTAACAGTGATACCTACTGAGCCAGTATGCTGCCCACTAGAGCAACACATGTTATGCAAAATGTATGAACAACTTCCAGATGAAAGTATTTTTCCACATACCTAACATATCTTTCAGTCTACCTTTAAGTGTACCTAAATAAAGCAGTTGTTGGCTTTTTAATGTAGTAATGTGAATGAGAGGTCTTTGATGTATTACTTGAATGTTTTCTACAGATGGGTAGTCGCTAGGTTGCAGCATGAATGTTTAATGATGTGAAAGCTATAGAGCCGTTTTGGAATATGTTCAAGAAGGGAAGATAGACAGCATTAGCAATAAATTCAAGTCTTGATCATGTCATATAGTATTGTCAATGTATTGGAGCTTGAACGAAAAGGTACAAGGTAAAAATAAAACAAATCTTTAGCAGATATTTTTAAATGAATCCTTTTTTAGTGTTTAATATCTATTGGCGTAGCTTGTGTCCATTGGAACAGGAACAGTAACCCAGTTTTTGGTTCAAAGTGACAAGTTTTCCTGATGTTCCCAGAATGTTATCCAACTAGCACTACAATTATGAATAACAATGCAAAACCAAATGAAGGGTACGGTGAAGCAGCAGGTATCAGTGTCGCTTTGCACCTCTGAGGTCATGTGGTCAATGTTAGAGGGTGTTTTCACAGTATACACATACTTAAAATATAAATTGTGGAAATAACTTTCCATTAATGTTACTGTAAGAACATTCTCTGCCAACTTTAAGAAGACCTTTAAATAACACTAGCTAAAGTTCTGGGAACGTTCCGTGTTGGCTGGGAAGATGCCAGGGGTTTGGCATACTGATTATTTTCCCCTGTTGAGTTCTGTTTCTTTCACCACTACAACCTAAAGCTTAGCCGCAGTTTGGTGGATTTACCCGCCTGAGTGTGTTTTTTCTTCTTATCTCTGCTGCTTTATTTTTCATGTTCTTGGTGTTACATAGCTGAATTCCCTGCTCAGACCCTGTTACTGAATGAAACCTCAGTGAGACGCCCTGGTTTTGTATGCTGCATGCATGGTATAATAGACGTTACCACGCATTTGTGTGTCCATACTCTTATGTAGTATAGTGTGGTATGAGCCTTACCAAGGAAACACAGGCCACAAGCCAGGAAAACACCAGGGACAAGTCAGTCCTTTGCTGGACACACAATCACACGATATAATAAATTCAGAGGTGCAATTTAGGCTAACTGTATATTTTGGGTGGAGCTAGAATCCTGGTACACAGATACAGTACTGTATAAAAGTCTTAAGTCAAAGTGACTGATGTTCAAATGATCTTCCTTTTGGTGTAAAAGTGTGGTTTTATATCTGTCAAAGTGTGCCAGCTTAGCCACTTCAAAACCTCTCCTAAAGTCACCCCAGTATTTACAGTAACTATCTAATACACTCACGTATTTCTTGGCTCAACCACTAGCACACCATTTTTGGGTAATCGATACCTCATATAGGCATTTAGCTAAATAAAATAATTAGCTGGTGGTCAGGTTGAACAAATACATGGAATGGCTTTGTTCTTCTAGCCATCCAACAAGATACCAGTAACCTTTAGAACAGAAGATAACCTTGTTCATTCTTATTGTGTTATAGTTGATTTGGTATACATTTATTTTTTTCTAAGCAAAAATATTATTGATACCCAGATAAATGGCTTTAGTCATTATCTTTGACTGCATAGGACTTGGGCACGATGCTGTATTTATACACTATCTACAAGTATGAAAATGGTAGCATAATGCACGTTTCTATATATTCATAATCTCAAATTGGTATTCATAATCTCAAATTGCATAAATTCTTCTTGAAAAATAAATACAAAATAAGTAAATACCACTGGATTTAGAATTCCTTGACTCTATCCTTGACTACTTATTAACTTTCAATGATGAGTTTAAGCCACATGAATATCTTTGTCTTTAACTGTATGCAGTTTCCTGGAGAACAACTAAGGTGTTGTAGGTGAATGGATTCAGGGAGTTTCAAAATAATTGTCCCGAGTTGGAACAAATGCAATAAATGATTGCACAGAGATGACAATTCATCATTAGTAATTGACCTACAAACCTCTGAATATTAGAATAGATGTTGGCTGAAATAAAAGGAAAAACAAATTAGTCATTTGTAAATGTTATATATTACATTTAGAAGAGAATATTCATCCATGAAATATTTGGAGCTGTTTCCACTGCGTCTTCACTGAGTATGGGAACTATAGAAGTTAAAAATTTTCAAATGAAACCTATTAAAATATATAAATAATGAATTAAATAAAGCATATGCTACAAAACCTAAATGTGTATGTAGACAAAAAAGAATTTGTCTTTCTTGGATATTTGCCTAACATTTACAGTATAGGTAAAAAAGTCATTCCTTAATAAAGTTATGCATTCATTTCATTATGTGGGATCCCATTAATCTACTCAAAATGAGCTAAAATTTTAGGAAGAAAAATATACCTTTAACATTGCTATAAATATGTGGTAGGCATTTTGTAACGGCAGCAAGGCGCCTAAGGTTGTGATATGTATCGTGTTGTGTTCTGTGCTTCTTCCTCAACAACTGACCTTTAACTGTAACTATATTCACAATATTCCACAAGATTCTTTGGATTTATTACTTTAATACATCAAAGCAAAAATAAAACAACTGTTTCACTTTCAGTTCTCATTCCTTTGTCCTATTTAACAGCTGCTTTACATCTTTTTTCAACTCGAATTACCATATAAGAAAAAGAAACACAACACTCCATGAACCTATTAAAATATGGGTGTTTAAGGAGAATGTGTATTATAATTATATTTTCAATTATATAATATATAATTAATATATTTATAATTGAATCTAATATATTTTTAAGTCAATATATATGAAAACATTAATTTGATGTGCTATAAACATACACACGCGCGCACACACACACACAAACACACAGTTTGTCTGTTACTATATATTGATTGACTTGCTTTTGATAATGCTTAGCATTTCCTGACTGAGCTGATTTAAAGTAAAGATGCTGACCCCTTTTTATCTCTGTATCCGCTGTTATGATCTTCAGTAGTCCTTTCGGGTCAAAACAGATTTTCCTTTTTTTTGATGGGATATTTTTCTGCTATATGGGAATTTCTCCACTAATGTAACAGAGGATAATGTTCACTATACTTTCTTATGTCACTCTAGAATCTCAGCATCCTGTCCCTTCTCATAATATCCTGGTATTCTCAGGTATTATAAATCATAAACAGAGTATATAACTTGTGCAGCTAACAGAAATGCATGTTCTTTAAGCCAATCATCCAAACCTTGCCACAAAGATAAGCTGTTGCTCTTCTGAAGTATCTACTTATAGATTACAAATTTTTAATATGACCAAGTCAAATAAGTGGTTTTGCTTCGGGTGGCTTAAGTGACTTTCGGTGACTTCCCAACTAATCTACATATGAGTGAAAATAAAAATAAATACCTAGTAAATTTTTGACAGCAAAATATGAAACAAATCAAGGGAACTATATTACATCACTTTCTGCATCTTTCATTTTGGGATCTGATAAAAATAAATATAAAGATTTCTGCAAAACGGAATCGAATACTAGTCGTAAACCCCCCAAACTTTCACTGTCTTAATCAGTCACAGCCCCGTCATTGACGGCTAACAGTCCTGCTAAGAAGTTTGTCATCAAAGTGAGAGGGCCATCTGGATGGTGGCACTCCTCTCTGCTTTCTCTCAGCACGGGTGATCTCACCGCAAGGCCTGGGTGTCTGCCAGCTCTTCTCTGGGGAGACAGGAATGAGCAGCGGAGTGTACTCAGTCAAAATTTATGTGCTAGAATTGAAGGGGCCTGTTCAACTGTAAAAGAAAAAAGGTGATAACATGAATTTATAAATATCTTGGGAGATGGAGTGTCACCACAGATGGCCACCAGCTTCTTCTAGTGTTCAAGACTGTACTTCATAATTTAGGAACATTAGACTAAACACAGTCCCTTGGGGGTGTCTTCTTCCAATAATTACTTGGATTGTCATTTAATATTACCTGACTGTACAGATTTGGCATATGGAAGATCACTCTTGTGAACTTGAAAAGACTGTCATACCAGCAAGTTGCCGAAGTTACCTGGTAAAAATAAATTATGAGATAGACGGTAAAGTGGACAGTCTAATGCCAGGTTCTCATGTGGCTGACTGGTCAGCAGACACAACCATCTGATGTATCTAAATTGAAATTCAAAGCTATTAGAGGCTTCCTTAAATTGTGGCATCAGGCAATGTTCTGAGAGGGGGGCCTGATTTTAGCCAGTCAGCATATGAATGCGTTGCATGTATTATGAAGAGAGAGGCTTTTAAAAATTTCATGGAAAAAAACCTCAGAAAACATAAAATGAACCAAGGAAAGTGGAGCAGACATGCGGATACTGTGCAATGCAGTTTGTTTAATAAAGCCTTTTATTGCAATAAGATAATATATATAAAATTAGACTAGTAGAATGGGTGGATTTATTCGATAATGGTACCCTAAGCTCCAAGTGCTGGCTTGAAAAAAAATGAAATGGGTTTCACAACTAGTGTGTCTAGATAGCAAAGTCATATCTGCCAACCATCTGGTTGTCTACAACAATTTGCACAAGACAGAATTACATGTTTTGAGAATTTTAAACATTTCCCTTCTTGAAAATACACATATTGGCAGAACAACACCCACAATAGGATGTTTCTTCTATATACTTTATAAGTTAGCATTGGTCAGCCTATAAAAATGTTGTGTAAAAATGACAAAGCATATGGCTTGAATGACATAGATGGATTCATCTGATATATTAAAATGCTTTCTGCTTTTAATATTTGCAGAATAATCAGTTGTGTTTGCAATTTCAGACTAAGATAGTCTCATTAAATATGCTATAAGTAAGGTCATATGTATCAAGAGCTACTCAAAAAGTAGCATGTGTATGCTAATACAGAAAGTTGCACATATGTTTCAATCAATTTCAAACAGGCTATGATGGACTGAAATCCATCCATCCATCCATTTTCCAGAACTGAACTTCAATATAGGGTCACAAGCCTGGATCCTATCCCAGGAAGCACCATGTATGAGGACACCCTGAATCGGATGCCATTGCATGACAGGGTACACACTCACAGGGTATACACTGACAGGGTATACACTCACATACACAAGTACAAAAAATGGGCAATTTACAGAAACCATTGGCCTGAAACCAAAAGGCAAAAGTGTATTTTAGAGGCATCATGTGTTTCATTAATTCATGAATGCAAATCATTAGTTAGTCATTTTAAAGATCATGCAATAATACCACATAAAAACTAAAATGATAATTTTATATCTGACCACAGAATCTGCGATGCCTTACTAGTTTTAAGCAATAATTTTATACCATTGCCAAATTAACTCCTACAAAGTTTTGGCCCTTGACCAAAATTCCCTGCCCCTTAATTTCATATTCTAGTTAGAGGCAAATATATGTATGAGTGTACATCCTTAAGGATTATACATCTGAAAATGAGTGTGAGTTGTCTGCATTTGGGCGGTAGGTGCTTTTACTCATTCAAAGAAAGTTGCCAGGTGAGTGACCGTGAAAGTACTTCTGCAGTGTGTATTTTACATCGTTCTTTTTATTTAATTTTTTTTCCCATCGAGATTTTAGTTCCTTGACTTTATTATTGTCTGTTTGACGTGGTCAGTATTCATTGATCATTTTTGTAATAGAGGAATTAAAAAATATTACTCTCAAATAAAATTAAAACACACAAAATAATAAAAAAATTGCCATGCCAAATGTTATTAAATATTTAAAAGCAATACATGGTTACAATACATCTCAAAGTATTTTTTTTTATTACATATTACATATCCTTACAATATGCATGCCATATAAGAGGCAGGAATAATAAATATATGGAATATATGGAATTGCTACTTTTTAAAAACAGTTTATTTTTAATACAGTTTTACAAATATGTACATACAGCAATTTTTCAGCTGTCGCTACCTCTAAAAAAAAAGCAGATTCACTTTATTAGAAAAGACACAATAGATGTTGCTAAAATTCATTTTTGACTTCAGTACAATATAAATAATGTTGCTTACACAAGAACAAAAATGAAAAAGGAACATAAAGGAATAAAAATATTTCTTTTTTCTTCTTCTTTTATTTCTTTTTTTTAAAAAAATAAACCACATGTGGGGAATTTTTGATCTTGAATAAAAAAAAATCATAAAATGTTTCCAGATGTTTCACATGGAAAATGTGGCTGAAACATACAGGAAAGATTTTACTGTATGTACCTGTAAGTGTTATCATCTGACATAATGTGGCTTGGATTACAAGTTAATAATATAGATTAACCCTGTATGGGATAAGCAGGTATGGAAAATGGATGGATGGAAATGTTAATTGGCTTATAGAAAATTTTCATTAAAAGAACTTGGGATTCCACTTGCTTTCATAAATTCTAGTCACAATAATTCTGTCTTAAATGTGTATCATTTCAATAATTAAATATTAGGTTTTATTTTGTGCTACTTAAAAATTAGTAAAAGAGTATTTCTGTTGTCTTTTAGCACAGACATGCTATATTTCTTGCATTTTTGTTTTAAATTCATATTTCTTACAATATATATGCATCATTAATAATTCTCCTAAACCAACATACTTTTATTTTGTGTTAACAAGTGTCCAGGTTTACCTGCTCCAAATAATCTATCTAGAAACTGTATGTCAGCTACGATTAAAAAATCCTGGTTATATTTTTCACCATACACACACACACACACACACACACACACACAAACAGTATATAGCGATACTGTATTATTTAAAAAAAAAAAACTTAACCGCCTACTACATTTACAACAGCTGGAAGTTGAGTATGTTTTGTTTGATGGCAGATCTAATAGTTCAGAATCAGTTTACACTGGAGCAATAGCAGTTAGGTGAGAATATTTACAACACATGTTTCTTTATTGCCCACATCTGTATAATTTTAAATGAAGCACTTCATTAATGAAAATAGATGTGCAGTGCCTTTAAGAGAAAAATTAAACTAAAGTGAAATGATGCCAATTTGCATACGAGTATTATATTACTCTTCATATTGTCATAATCAAAAATGTGTGAAACCTGCTTTTCCCCATTGTAAAAGTATATTAAAGAGATGTGATATTTCCATCCTTTCCGTAGATTCGTATTTAACTAAATGCATTTTTTGGCAGGTGACCAGTGTATAAAAATTATTTTTGCTATGTAAGCTGTCATTGCTGTGTAGCCAATATTTAAAGAAATCAAAGAAGAATTGGATCTTTAAAACTCAGTGAAACAAATTTTACATGAATTATAAATTTGTCAAGGAATACACACCAGCACTAATCAAACCGGTGATGAAAGACTCTCATCTAAATATCTGTTCTGTAACAGAGAGTTTTCAGAAAGTGATTAGTACTGGGTGTTGTGATAAACAGATAGCAAAGTATGTAACTGATTAATTTTAGAAGTATTTTGTTCATTGCTCATTGCTGTAATCATATTCTTCAAATAGTTTGTGGAGTTTTATGAGTAATGATTTAGGTAGGTAGTCCTATATAGTTTCCAAGAACATTTAAAGCTATATTGATTTAAAAAGTAGGATTAGCCAGACAGAGATTAACATACCAGAAAACAAAAGGCATCCAGTGCAGTACATAAATATGAACTTAATAAATTCTCATTCCATTCGAATTTTAGATAATAATTACATTAGCAAAGCAAAAGTATTTAGTACAGCCTTAAGTCTTTGAAGCATTACAGGAATTTGTACATAACTTCTGAATAATAAGATGTTATATAATACGGGTATAAAAACTAAGACAGCATGACATGGCATGTAATCTAGAAAGACCTTGTAGCACGTCATTGATGGTTAAGAACAATTATTAGATAATGAAAGCATAAGAACTGTCTGCAAAAATAAGAAACCTTCTGTAACATTAATCTGTACCACAAATAAATATCTTAGAATATTCTTTTATTCTTTTACCTTTATAGTTCTATTTATATTTACATACACTGTAAACAAACAAGGTAATTCATTGTGTCCTATAAATTTAGGTTCTAGTAACTTTGTAGCTATCTTTATTCACATAATTTAGTTTTGCCTGTAAACCAGCACTTTTTTCCATTGTATAAACAATAATTGTAGGTGGGAGTATCTGCTAAATTGACCAATCAACAAACAGTTTATAATACTTATTACGCATGAAAACTAGGAATCTGCCCAATGCAAATGTAACTCATATCAAAATAATAGTCAAAATATTGTTTGTTTAAAATTACAGGGCCTTGAAGTGCAAATATGCAAAAAAATGAGTGTAGGTGCAATAAAATAACAATGGCAGGCCTTTACACAGCAAGCAGATAAACCAAAACTAATTAATCATCATTAACCAATTGATGGAATAGGGCCTGATTTCAAGTCAAATGAGACAATATTTTAATATTATAGTATTTGATGGCTGTAATGTGGATTACTGCAGTTATTTTATATTGATTATACTGGCATTTACAGAAGGTTAGGAATGTTCTTCTGTCCAAGGAAAAAATATTTAAATTGTTTCATTGGTCAGATTGTAAAATGTTAATTTTGTTTTGGGAACATATTGAAGGGTCAATTCAAATTACTCATAATTAAATAAGTATCAACCAAACAAATGTGCATGTACAAAACATGACTTGTAATGTTTTTTTTTTTTTTTTACATTTATCATTGGTAAATTCTGGTGTTTGGAGCAAGTATTGTAGTGTCTGTGTGGTCGACTTTATTCTAATTCAAATGTAATTTTAATCTTTCATAAGCCATGAAAATTAATTCTATACAGGTTTCTTTGTTTATTAAGTAACTATGTATCCCTATTGCCAATACTAAATCTGCTTCCCCAGCATCTCAGCATGTACCTGTATTTAGTAGAATTATTACTTTGTTTTATGGTCGCTAATTTCCCATGCCAAGGTCAAGGGAAATAAAGAGTGAATTAAAACCTAATTATTGGAGTTTTAGAAACAGCATGAACCCACATAAAAATAAACAAATCCCCGAATGGTGTTCTGTTTCATGAAGTTTCATATGAAGATGCTGGGTAATTTAGCAAGAGTTTTGATCCCCTGACTGGTGTAACTTTTACTCTAAAATGACTAAATACCTGAGAATTGCTAAAGTATTATTTCAACATGGTGTTGTTTTTAAATTTAAAAATGAGAAAGGTAGTATGTCCTCTTACACAACTCATCACGTTTGCAGAGAATGATGTCAATATCTACATGGGTATAGCACATATGACTAAGAAATATATGATGATGGTGATGATTTCATTTAACTCCACTTTTACTTGAGATTTAATTCATAGTTAATCGAGCAACATAATGCTTACACATTACCTGGCTACAAATACTCATTAAAAAAACCATATGCTAATTAACCACATTTTGCCTTGTAAAATGGCGATCTTGTAAAATGGCGATCTTTAAATGCACACACGCACACAAACATACATGCTTGTATGCATGTCTTTGTGGGGACCATACATTCATTTATATAGGAAAAAACCCTAATCCCAACTATGACAACCTTAACCTCTACCCAGCCACAACTTTAATCAAAAGTAAAAAAATAAAATACTAAAAGACTTTTGGATATTTTAGTTGTTTTAGTTTTTTTGATTGTAGTCACAGATTTTTATAAAAATGAGTTTCCCCTTGTGGGGACTAAAAAATGGTTCCCACAACATCAAAATAACAGGTTTTTATCACAATGTGGGGACATTTGGTTCCCACATTGTAGTATATACATAATCCAGACACACACACACACACACACACACACACACACACACACACTGATTTCCTTGAAAAAGAAGCAATTTAAAAATGTCCAAAATTGCACATTAACCCCTAGAAGAAACATTGAATATGGGTTAGCATGTTAGCATGAAATCAAACAGTTTATAAAATTCACACATTGAAGGCTGTTTTTGTTCACTTTTTAATATAAACATAATATAAAATTATATAACATAATTCAAAACAACACTGAATTTCAGACGATGTTTTATTTACAACATTTTACCAGCTACCTGGTTATTCTACTAGCATCTCATTTGCTTACCATTAGCTGAAAGGTCTACATGATTTTTTTTACTTTAACTTTCACTGAGGATTACATTTATATTATAATAAATAAAATATTTTACTACTTCACTACTTTAATTTTCGGCCAAACTCATTAACAAATCATTACCTTAATATTTTTCTTTGTTGACAAAGAACATAAATATGTCTTGGTCTACTTTCTCACTATAGAGTACCAGGAAACTAAGCAAATCAATTTCAAGACATAATGACCATCGAATGAGTTTATATTTCCCATTTCCTTTAGTTTTTCCTTCTCCCCTTTTCTTTCTTGCACGACATGCGTGTTCCATACTCTTCCCATTTGTATCCTATGAGGAGATTGGGTACAAAATTCACATCATTGCTCTGTTTGCATTTTTAGAAGAGTATTCTAACACCAGGTTATAGAAACCCGATGGAAGAGTCACAAGTGCAGACACTATGGGGTTTTTCTGTGTTGGTCAGTGTTCTAGAGCATCTCGCCAACATACAGGAGGGATGACAGCAGGCAGTGCTTAACCTTGAAAAGCAACAGCCAGAAACCTTCCAGGTCCCGGCTGTAACCCAGGCTAAGGATCATAGTGCCCTACAGGAGTTGTTCACCATTCACAACAGTCTCTTCCCCGCATTTTTGCATACAACCAGGTCCAAAAGATGAGAGGCATTTCTGGACATGATTCAGCAGACAACTGCTGCCTGCCATTGGCCGTGTACCAAACTGGTTCTCCAGCTGTGTCCACTCCTATCCAGGGAAGGCCAGGTAGCCGCCCTCAGGCTGTGTTCCCATACATAAGTGTAGTTTGTCGTTTTGAAGGGTGTGGTTCTAAATAGGGTGGGCCAGCTGGTGGAAAGGCCATGGAGGATGCTTCAAAATCTTTCTTACACTGATATTCCATGGTCATTTGCAAGGCAGCTCTTAGATTCCAGTGGGCAGTCAATGCAACTCTACTCTAAAAGGACGTTTTAGATCAGGTGGCACTGGAGCAGTTCACGCTTAGGGTTTTGAATGCCACCTCGGACTGGCTCCAGAGTTACCATCCATGCCCCCTCACTGTGATGTTAGTTTCTAACTGGTTGGAAACAGCTTTGCCATCTGTCCTAGAACAGAAAGAAGTCTCAAGCCTAAACCTTCTCCATCATCCAGCACTGTCCCCCAAATCACTGCTCTATATAATTCCATTTCTCTTCTCTTCAGCATCAGTTTCTCAATGTTATGGCTTGAAAAGCATCTTTCCCATTATACCGTCCTTGACCCCAACCTCTACAGCTCAAATTAAGGGTCCCCAAGATACATCAGACTCAACAAGCCAAATCTGCAAGCAGTATAGTGGTCTGAGCGGCTCCTGCAAAGTAGCGGATGCCTCTTCTATTTCTGAGTCTAAATTGTTTCACATTGGGTAAAGAGTGATAAAAGTTTTGCCAGATATTGTAATCATAGACTGATTGAACAAATCATGGAAAAATTATCAAATTTTACCATGTTAACCTCCTAAAATTGTGGAATCGGTGCTTTTGACCTCTTCGGATACCTCAAGTAAGGAGCTGAGGTCAGAAAATCCAAAAATATGCAATCTTGTTCAGGTTCTTTTTGGTGTCCAGCCTACCCCGAATGTTTTTTAGCCGCCTTTTCTGCTGTACAGACCTCGTATAACACATACACATCCTACCCAAAGTCATGATTGCATCCCGGCCATACCGTCTGGTCGGACACAAAAAAATAGCTGTTCGGCAGGAATTAAATAAAGCGCTAGAAACGGGGGTAATGTATGAGTCTTCCAGTGACTAGAGAAGTCCCATCACATGCTGTTCATTTCTGTGTTAACAACAGAAAAATAAACGAGGTGTCTAAATTCAATTCATACCCGATGCCTCATATTGATGAGCTGCTGGATAGATTAGGCGCGGCTTGCTTTTATTCGACACTGGATTTAACCAAGGGCTATTGGCGGATTCCCTTATCGCCTAAGTCCAGGGAAAAGTTGGCATCCTCGCTCTGTTCAAATTGCACAAATTTAATGGGGTCCCAGCCACATTCCAGCAGTCGATGGACAGAATTCTGTGACCTTACTTTGCTTACGCTATAGCCCATCTTGATGATAGTATTCAGTAATGATTAGCCACAGTATCTGCAACATTTGAGGGCTGTCGTGCAATCATTGAGATGTGATGGCCTCACTGCAGACCCAGCAAAGCGTGCAATTAGGCAGATGGAGGTTTGCTATCTGGAGTTTCTCTTGAGTGCGTCCTCGAATAGACAACTGCTGTCTGCCCTCAGCCTAAGTCTAGAAAACAGGTGAGATCGTTTTTGGCGCTAGCTAACACTACTTGAAATTTATTAATTTGTTTGTCCCTATCCTGTACTTTTGTTGACCTAAAATGATCCCCCAGATCTGTAGCGGTGGATGAAGTTCCTGAAGGAATTATTTTACAAAGGGCTTATACTGATTTTATACTTGATTTCTGTCTCCCTTTTATCGTTCAGATAGCGGTTGGGTGCTGGCTTGTCCCAGTTGGCCAGAGGGGAAGTACATCCTACACTGTACATTAGCTGGAAATGCTCGCTACAGGAGTACATACCACTGGGAAAAACAGCTTAGCTGTCAATTTGGCCTCTAACCCTCCATTATTATATCCTGGGATGTTGGTTCACCCTCTTTCTGGACTACAGTCCTCACCGATGTTCCACAGTGTAATGGATGTCAATGTGGTGATCACCAGATGGTGTCTAGTTTTACACTAGATTGGTCCTCAGGCTGAGAGCGGATATGGTCTTGATGGCTTCCTTTCCAGGAAGGGGGGAGCTGGTTCTGGGCCGGCCTGTCTCCTGGTCTGTGTCTGGCACTAGAGTGCAAAGAGGAGAGAACGGCTGTGCTCCATCAAGGGCCAAAGGGACAACAGTAACCATCCTGATTTATTTTTCTCCAATAAAAGCAGAACAGTCACTTTTCATTGGTATATTTTATTTAAATGCATTTACTTATGTTTGACTCTTCATGTTACATATGTTTTATTAAAAAAATTACCTATTACATTTAATGGCATTAATAATGCTTTTTATAGGGGGTATCCATATAAGGAATTTTGTTGGTTTTATATGCATACGTATATATTTTATATGTCAGCATATAACTCAGATTATAAATGTGCTAAAGCAAACAAAATGTATGACTTATTATTGTTTGTTGTGTTTTTTGTTGTTCTTGTGCTCATATACTATATGTATTGGTATGCACCCTATGCGGAAATTGGACAATTTCAACAAATTCAATATTCTACCAGAATCAGAGAGTTGTGTGTTTTTATGCTGTAGAACAAAATGCAGAAGTTAGAGACAGTTTCTTTCTCTCTCACTCTTTGTCAGGGCATATTATTTAACCCGAGAGTCTAAACATTTTCCCACAATGTTTTCCTCTGCAGTGGGAAGATAAAACAAATAGACAGATCCATATAGCTTTATCTATATCCCACTCTAATGACATGCTGAGTATTTAGCCTGGATCTAATGCTTGAATATGGGTACTGTTTACAGTAGAGTAACATTTCTTCAATGTAATGGGTTTTGAAACTAGGGACAATATTATGCCAAGACCCCCCCCCCCCCCAACTTTTAGGGAAACTCAATGAGGAGCATTAGCAGCCTACTTTTCCTCATTAGTTGAAATGCTAGTGAGTAGTATATTTCAGCCATTTCTACCTCAAAAAGTAATGGTGAGTATGTCTGATTTATGACTAAAATAATATTACCTAATATTATATTATTATAATATTATTAGGCTTATATTAGGTAACATTATGTTTAAAGTATTTCAACCCATGTAATACACTGTTAAATTTGTACAGAAGCTTCTCTGAATAATGCAATAAAAAAAGCATTTTATTTCTCATGAGAAAACAACAGTGAGATAAATACTTTGTAATTTATATTCCAAAGGCAAATTGAAATACTATGAAAATGAGCAAAACTTCATTTTCATGTTTAATGCAGAGATGGCAAATACAATGACCTGACTTGATGAAAATCGCTCGTACGGCGAGGAAACCTGTTCTGCCGGCTCGCATCCCCCTCAGGCCACCTGCCGAGCCGGAGCGTATTCTGCTAGAGCGGGACGCATTTGCGCGAGCGCCGATGTGCAGGTGTTGTTTTTTGGGCCTAATGAGGTAATCATCAGCGGTCGTCAGAATTATTCTGCTCGATCGGAGAGGAGTCAGCGGCTCCCGGCGCTCCGGGGCCTGCGCCCAGTCAGAGCGGCGCGCCGCTGTACACCTGCTGAAACGGGCACCGTGTGGCACCTGCAGCTTGCTGGGTCTCTGGCAGCCCGCAACCCTGCGGATACAGCTTCTGTGTGCTCCATTTCGTTCTGTGGCGCCGTACCGCCACTGCGCCTCCTTCAGCTGCGCAGATTATTATTATCATTACATATATTTTCCCTCCTCCTTCTGCTGATATTAAAAATGAAAATGCAGCTGGGTCCAAGCTGAATAATGAGGTCAGTCTCATTTTAATAAGTCACAGGATAAGGAGGAGTGCCATTACCAGGTAGTGTGGAGAATGATCAGGAGCAAAGCAGTGGGTTTTGGCCTGCAATACAAACTGTAATTAAACTTAATGCAGACCAAAGGGGGGGGGGGAGGCAGAACTCCGAGTCATCTGGTATTTCCTAGATTTAGATTTAGACTTTGTGAGGACACCCTGCTCCACATCTTGTCTATTGATTGCGCCAATGGATTAGTTGCAGAGAAAATGGCCATTTAAAAATAGCTTATGTAAATGTAAACATTAGCCGCAGCTGTAATGGACTTTGTAGATGGACTTCTCATGATTGTTCATGTAACTCAAATTTCAGACCTCAACTGCAGACAAATACATACACTAAAATAATAATAATAATAATAATAACAATAATAATAATAATAATAATAATAATGACAGATTTATTGCTGATGTTTCCAAATAATTGCAATTAATCATATTCCTGATTTGCTATTAAGATAAAATTTTCACATCAACATATTTCATCAAGAGATTTTTGGAAGCATATTATTGAATTTGTTTCAATGGTTGCTGTCAGAGCTGGCTCATAGGGATAATTGTTTGATTAACAGGCTAATTACATGGGTATTTCCATCAGCCAGTTTTCTCTACCTGCCCTGATAATTGTTTGTAAGGGATTGGGCAAGAAAGCACAGCGGTGTTTGTATAAACTTATGAAGTTTTCGGAATTCATGTCAGGCGGCATCGAGATGCACCATTCCCGTGGTAAATGAGGGTCATTTTGCCTGTTTTAATTTATGTTTCAAGTCACCTGCCATCATTCCCAGTTTTCTTTCCCACAGGAGTCCAATTTGCAAACACCGTAATATTAAATTATATAATGGAGTATGATGATATATGTAACAATTATAAGCTATACAGTTCTTTTGAGAATAGATGGTTGTTTTGTTTGTGTATATAGGACTGTGTATTTCATAAAGACAGAATTACAAATTAATACTTTTATATACACTATATGCAAATAAATATATAAATATGGCATGCATTTTTTACTGGATTTAATTAGTGGCTGTGGGGTGGTGCAGTGGTGCAGTGGTTAGCGCTGTTGCCTCACACTTCTGGGACCTGGGCTGTGTGTGGAGTTTGCATGTTCTCCCCGTGTTGTTGTGGGCTTTCCTCTGGGTACTCCGGTTCCCCCCACAGTCCAAAAACATGCTGAGGCTGATTGGAGTTGCCAAATTGCCCATAGGTGTGCATGTGTGAGTGAATGGTGTGTGAGTGTGCCCTGTGATGGGTTGGCGCCCCATCCTGAGTTGTTTCCTGCCTTGTGCCCATAGCCTCTGGGATAGGCTCTGGACCCCCCGTGACCCTGAATAGGATAAGTGGTTTCAGAAAATGGATAGAATTATTGGCTGTCTTGTATTTCACTTTAGATGGGCCAAAAATGTCAGTGTGCACCAGCACTTTAATCACTGTTGAAATTTGGGAGAATAATAATTATAACATTTCTGGTGTAATTTAATATATGTATATTTTTTAAATATCGGTATGAACATTTTTTTTTTTCCCATTATAGCAGTTTATATCAAAGGGATAACAAAGAAAGTGGCAATGACTCTAAACTGAACATACTTATGAGAGTCCAAACCCTCAAATGTATTTAGTTGTAATCAATTGCAATGCAAAATATGCACTAAAATACAAACAGCATTTGTTTTGCCTGAGAAATTGCCCTGTAAAAATAGAAATTCATGCCTTCCTTCATCTATAATCCTGCACCAAATGTTGCCTGTTCAGCCCAAATCTATGAATTCAAGAATTCATTTGGAAATGGGAAAACAACTCACTGGAGTGTGTTTTTGGTTGCTTATATTTGAATATGATAACATTCTTCATTGGTTCTCTAACTAACAAGGCTGTTTGAAGTGAAACAGAGACATGAAGAAAGTGAAAATGATCCTTTTGCAGATTCGGAATTTTAATGGAAGGCCCCATTACAGACTTTGCAGGAAGGGTATTGATAAATTATATTTTTAAGTACAGTTATATTCTATGAACTTTTCAGTAATTTAGTGGACAGATCTGAGTATTATTCTTATTCATCCCCATTAACGTTATCTAATACATATATAAAAAATATGAGACTTTTGGCATTTTTAATTTAAATTTTTTTATTGCGTTTACAGATCTTTGCGGGAACCTGAAAAATGGCCCCGAGAACATCAAAAAAACTGTTTTTTGTTACATTGTGGGGAACATTTGGTCCCCACAATGTAATATAAGGATAATGTACACACACACACACACACATATATATATACAGTGTATATGTTATATATTTTCAAAAATATCTGCATTCCATTGAGATGGAACATTTGCAGTCTTGACACAAAAATTAAACGATGTTTTCAGCAAACCCAGGGTGCATCGTTGGGACCATGCAACTGGATGGGTCCAATTAAGTAAGTCGTTAACGGGAACCTTTGTAAAATGCACCCCCAGTTGGCAATGTAATGTGACGGTTTCCCACCCTGTAGGCCACCCAGTGACCAGTCATTAAACTTTTTTTCATTGGATGCTGGTCTCCTCACTGTGCTTGCTCCTGTTTTTTTCACAACAACAGATCTGGGGTCTGGAATCTTGTATGTTGGTGCCTCACTGAACTACAGCCACCTCCCACATTAACAGTAGTACTGGTTTCATAATCATGTACAACAGTGTTGGTTGTAAGAACACCTGGAATAACATCTGGACAGCCAACTGGAAGCTCATGGCAAACTGTACTGCTAGCATCTTCACTACCCAAGCCATCTGCATCCACTTCCCATTCAGGCATGAGATAATCCATTTACTCTCAAACACAAGATCTTATTACAAACCTGTCTGCAAAATAAAGTCACATGGCACTTTGCTGATCCCCCAAAATAATTCTCACTGAAATCAACCGTTTAGTCTTCAGTTACCCTGTGCACCCATAAATACCTGCTTTAATCTATCGATAGGTCTTCCCTCCACCTCTCCAAACACCCTCCACGTGTCTAAAGAACCCGTAAGCTTTTGATCGCTATAGTATTGTGAATATACTTTGATGTTTTCTGATTCAATCATTGTCCTGTATTATTCGTCATTTCTGTACTATATGTGTAAATTCATATGTAAATTCAGTACTGACTGTATTAAAGTAAAATGGTGCAATCCAACAGCTCCTCCTAACAACCACCAGATCCATACCCTACAGAGGCTTTACAAGAGCATGTAAGTACAATTTAAGGCTACTTGCATGAATAATAAATGGTGTCAGGTTATCACTCTCTTTATATAAGGCACCCTCAGGAAATAGCGTTACGTCCTTGTGCCATCTCCGTCGTTATTAACTACTAATCAATGCCCAAGGGTAGTACCAGGCTAAACCTGTCTACATGTCAGCCCTCTGACACCAGCAAGATGACAAGTGTTTGTTACAATTTACCTTTCCAATTCTGCAATGAAGAATAACACTGGCAATAAAGGAGGGAGAAACATCTGGGGGGAAATCATAAAATAAGAATTAACAATTTTACTAAAACAATTTGAGTGTTTGTATATTAAATCAGCATGATGTTTATAATTTGCAGCATAAAAGAAATATAGCATGGTGTGTAGATCTAAAAAAATATATAACAAAAATATACAACAATTACAGATTAAAACGTGTTCTTTTCATGCATGACAAAGATGTTGTGGTCAGTGGTGCTAAAATCTAAAAACCATCATTGGAATGGATAATACGATATCCATAATATATAATAATATATATGTTGCCATTTTGAATTTAACACTGAAAGAAAAGGTGGCTACATTGTAACCCTTTTGTTTTGTTAAACACTTTGTAAAAATCAAAGTGGAATATTAAACCAGTTTTACAAGAAAAACTGCTACTACTACTACTACTACTACTACTACTAATAATAATAATAATGATAATAATAATGATCATAATAATAATAATTATTATTATTATTACCTGATTGGAATATCAGTAATATGTATGTAATAAATTAAAGACACCCTGTGTTTCATTTTATTGAGATTTTAATACTAATTTGATAAATTTGACGTTGTTGTTCCAGTATCACAAAATTTTGTACAGAGATTTTAAGTGGTGGGAAAAACATACACATCAAGAATGTAGAATGACACTTGATAGATTTAATAAAAAAATAGCAGGAAATTAATGTGTCATTTGGTGATTGGAGGGTTGCCTTGTTTGAACAAACCCTCAAAAGTAAAGAGAATGGATTTTTTTTTATGAAAATTTGCAACCAAAAAAATGCATATGACAGGCAGGACTGAGTAAAGCATTGCAGGGAATGGAAATCATTAAACTCGGAGTCTTGCCAGTGAGTGAATGTATATCTAAACTATTTGACATGTCTCAGGATTTTTGTATAAAAATGCTACACCAGCGGTTTTAGAGCAGCTATTGTCAGAACAATGGAGAAGCAACATTATTTAAAGACTCTTTGAATATGGAAATAGTAGCACCAAGAACAACTGCAAATTTCTGCATCATGCTGTAACTGAAAAAGAAAAATATTCATGATATTTCAGGAAAAGTTTCTGTAAAGTCAACACAGTGAAAGCATGTAAACTAACAGTCTGTAAAGCTGTAATGGTCACAAGATTTGAATTTACTTTTACAAGAAGTACATTTTGCTGTAAACCAATTCATAACAAAACATATTAACCTTACATGTGTATATTTGTGGTATCTGGACTGTGTTTTGAATCTTCATACAATCTGCAAAAACATGAAAAATTAGAGAAACTCAAAAGGCTTAACTTGCAATACAAGTGTCTCCCCAACAAAAAAAAAGTTGCCTAAAAAAGAACATCTGCCACAAGCTTGCTGCAGATAAACTGTAGCTGAAAAAATGCTGATGCTTTTAAGTTACCATTTCACCCAAGAGCTGTCTACATAACTTTTATCATTCTGATACACAGATGCTTCCCCACAAAATTTATAACTCAAGCATTTTATTATAACTCAAGGCGTAAATGAATGAATACAATGATACAACTCAACACATTGCTTGTATTTCCACAAGTAATATCTGGTGTGACCAATGAGGGTGTGTGAAAATATCATTTTTTTCGATAGATCGTTTTAAAAAAATTGCCCGATTCGATATCAGTCTGGTAAAGGTATGGATTGATCTTTTAGACTAATCTGCATTTTTTTCTGTTTTTCTAGGTTTATTTCTGCAGTGGTTCAACATATTGTTGTAGTGGATTGTACTGCAACACAGACCTTGGTGCCACGTAAATGCTTGAGCAATTGAAATATTTGCCCTCTGGTAAGCATCACTACCTCCTTTGCCCTGATGTCAGTAGACGCCTAATGTTAGCTAGTAGCTACCTATGTATGATTATTTCCCTCGCTCGAACAAAAACATGTGTTTTACCCATTATTTCATCTCTCTGATTCAGAATTACTTGGAATTTCACTGAAATCAAGTAAAAATATTTTGACCTCTTTTTTTATGCTAATAGCCCCACTCCCACTCTTTGTCCCTAAATGTTGAGGTGTTCATGGGACATTATCTAGTGGTAGTTTTTGCAGTGGTCATCCAATGTAGCTTGTTTTGTGGACCATTGTGAAGGTGCAATAGCACCGATGGCAGCATATTTTGAGAGGTGGGTTCTTTGCTATTTATGCATGAAGAAACAGGAAGCCATATTTTGCCTGCAGCCATTATGAGTCATTATGCAATATTACTATTTGTTATTGTTTAATTATATATTGGTATACAATAATGGTTCCTGAAACTCCCATGCACACAAGGGTTAAGGTGTTAAGTAATATACTTGTATACTTAACATGACAAACCTACATAACCATTTTACAAGACATCACCCAGATGTGTTGGTGTCAGCCTTTCTGTCAGAGCATGCATGTGGACCTTCTCTTCATAAAAAAACTCTAATTTATGTTTTGGCACATATCTTCAAATGAAAGTCCTTTTGAAACACGGCACTGAGTTTTAGACTGCAGATTCTTTTTAGTATTTTTTATTTTGAAAGAGACTGGTTGGTTTTGTTTTTAAGGAACTATACCTCTATGTTCCTCAAGTAGAAAGATTTTTGTAGGCAGTATAATATCCTATATTTCATTCCTATCGAGTTAATATTGCATTAGAATCAAATCGAATTGGATGAATCGAATCGTTAGCTCGTGAATCCGAATCAAATCGGGGTATCTGTGCCAATACCAAGCACAATAACTTGTGCTCTGCTGATGAAAGCAAAGCTTAGGCAAAATGATTTTATTATACAGAGACATTTGAAAATGTTTAATAAAAGATGATGGTAATGTATTTTTTTGTTCTTCATAACTATCTATTTGTAAATACCATTATATTTTTGGCTAGCTTTATACTGTACTGAACTTCATTTGGAAGAATGTAGTTATTCAAAGTTCAGGTTGTTTTGCCCAGGATCAACACATACTCCCAATATCCCTAACTAGGACAAGAAAGTAAATGGATGGATGGATGGATGGATGGTTGGATGGATAGATCGATTTTGCATTTATTATGGATATTATTGTGTGTTACACAGAAAATCAATGTCACACATTGTAAATAATTCTGTTCCATTAAATACATTTGCTTACTCCATTATTAGTGCTAAAAATCAACGGCAAATACTGCCATAAGCTAGAGTCACAAATTAATTCAAAATGAATTAGAACACCATGCATCCACAATGCAGGATCAAGATGAACCTAGAGCGTATTCCAGGAATCACAAGGCACAGAGGAAAAGGACACCCCGATGCGATACCTGATCATGTAGTCTACAAGCAGTTCCAAGCTAACAATCCACGTGATGGTGACTGACACACACAACAAAAGACATTTTGTATTACGACAGGAAACAAAAAAAGTCTTATTTCCTATATGAATTAAACTTAAATAATTTAAAAAATGATCATTTACAATGATTAGTCAGTGAAGCATCTGACTGTACTGGTAATATCGAAGTACCATAACTAAACATTTGCGTAATATAAACATGAGTATGCTTTTAAAAGTCTGCAAAGACTCTACGACATATTACACATATGCATTGCGGCTTGCATAGCACCCCAGAGTTAAAACTGCAAAATAACAAGCCAATAAAATGAAGTACTAAAGAAGATAATGAGGAGGAGTAGTATCTAAATATTACTAATAAACTAGTAATTTTCTTTCATTCTTCAGAACCACCTTAGAAGTATTCAAATAAATAACGTGACAAAGAATGTGTTAGTCTTGCAACATTTGTGTATCGATGAGACAACATGGTGCCCCACTTTATCTAGCTCCACTTTCTTTGCCTAGATACCATTCTTCTTTTGTCCAGTTCAGGAACAATGTCCTTTTGTGAAGATTACTATATTGTAGTATAGAACAATATAGTATTGTTTTATAACATTCAAGCACATTTTCAAACACTCACAGTAAAGTTCGACTGATGATATATATAACAGTAAAGTTCGATTGATGATATATATGTATATATAAAAAGACTCATCAGGCAACCACTTGTAACCACTATGTAACTGTCCAGCAAGCAAAGGAGTGAGAACTGCCCTCTGATGCTGTTTAGGGAGACGGTTGACAGCACTTAGACAGCTCTCTTTGATTTATAGATTGTAGGAAGAAGATTATGAGAGAGTGTCTCTCTTATGGCCGGCTGACAAGCACAAGACTGCCCGAGTCTCACTCCTTACACGCTTTGTGTGCAGAATAAATGGAAAATACAGTCAAGCAATGCTGGGTTACCAAAGTGATGCTCAGTGTTTCTTTGGTGTTTGGACCCCTTTGGTAACCAATAAACTTATGTGGGAGCTCCAGAAATCAGAACAGCGGACCTGATAAGCCAGTGTTTCGTGATCCTTCTGATAATCCTAACACATGCAGAACCATAGAAATTTTAAGGATACACGGAAGACGCGAAACAAAAGTGTGGTGTTTGCAACATTGTTAAAACTAATGACTGAATATTTTTGAGCCTCACACAGATCTCCAGCTTATAATGTATATCGGAGACTTACTTTCCCTGTCTTATCACAACATGGCACAAAAGCAGAGAGAGAATTGTCCGTGGATCACTGGAAAATCACTGAAATGTCCCATAGTATCTAAAAGGATGATCTGATGTCCCAATGGGCACCAACCCACACTGCTCAATGGAGAAGCAGACAGCCAGTGAAGGGAGGGAAAGACAATGGCACCCAGCTTTTTTTTTCCTTAGCTGCTAAACCAACCAGGAAAGTGTCATTATAATGACAAGTCAGATGACATTGAAGCTTATCTCCGGTTGTCTAAACGCACCACTGCACCAAAAGCAGAGCGAGACAAGGGGCATCATTCATAGTCCCATATCTGTCAGGTGTGACTCTCGAGTCAGTTTTTAAAGAGTGTGAATGATGTCCGCTGCACAAATTCTTTCTGGCTAAAGATATCATGACAACCAAAGTAATATCTGGAGACCTGATTTTGCACAAGTAAATATATCACAGGTGATAATACCAAATGAACAACACTTACATCAGAGCTAATGCAATCCATTATAATTCATCCCTTAACTTAGTTGTGTCTAATTCATGGGCTTACCTACTTAGCCATGTCTAATTCATGGGCTAGTCTGCTTAGCTGACGTGTCTCTTTGATCTACACTCGATTCCGGGTTTCTTTCCAGGTTAAGAAATAACCGGTAAATGCTACAAGGGAAGCCTAAACACAAACTGAAGGAGGAACAGGACCCTGGCCGATGGCAAACGGTAACTTTTAAGCACCCATGATCTGACAATCAAGGCTGGGTGCAAAGTCAGCGCTCTACCCATCAAGC
>JAODJW010000033.1:8853978-8871776 GCA_026777045.1 Hyperopisus bebe | reverse complement strand
AACAGTGATATTAATCATTTGTGATGTGTCACCAAATAATATTTTTTATGACTGCAATTTGGTTAATCTGGTATTCCCCTTTATGAAAAGATACATGCCAGTGATGTTTCTGTAGTATGATCCATAAGCCTTTATAAGGCTGCAAGAAGCAGGAAAATGCCTTTTTAAAGAAATTAGATTTAAAATGTCCAAAACCCTTCTAATGTGCACGTTTAAAACATCACAGAAATAAATTTGTGAATTGTGTCTTTTAGTAAGAAGAACATATTGCAGGACTGTATGGTGTCCACCGCAATTGTACGAGGTATTCATATAAAAAATTGTTCTTTATCACAGATTGCCACAGGAAAAAAGTTTTTGGTTAACTCTAGAAAAAGGAATCTGTAACTGCAATAATGTCTTCAAGTTGTTTCATAGATGGGCACTCTGTGATTGGAATAAATTGATGGATCAATCCATGTCACATTCAGCATTATTTTATTTTCTACTGCTTTAAATGTAATAGCATCATGTGCACAGCAAAAGCACTGTGTAGATTGTGGTGCTTAGTTTATGATTAATTCAGCCTATCATTATTTATAAATGGATAATTCCCAGTTGTATTGTGTCACTCCACCTGAAATGTAAAATGCAAATAAAGGTACATATGTTTTAAAACCAGTAATGAATAACTGTACATATGATCATACGTTTGTATAAATGGCCAGCTATATGCCTTTTGGCTCCAACCTATTGTCAAATTATAATGGATACGTAGTTGATGAAAGTCATCTTTGATTAAAATGATATGTGATAATATACAGAAAGTACTGCATATGTGTTTTGTGTATGGACATACTGTAAGGTACATAAATGAACAAAAGCGCATGTAATTAAGAAAATTAGGAAAATATTAAATAAAAGTGATCTTATAGTGCTTCTATGTTAAAATTTATAATAGAATTATCTATTATTATTATCATTTTTCTCTTCTTTGCAGCATTTGCTGGCGGCCACTGGGAGGCCCATATACCAATCAGGGACTGAGGGTGATTAGCCCAGTACTTTGACGGGGTTGTGAGCAGTTCCCATCAGTGCAATCTTCTGCACTTCTAGGGCTGTGTGGTGATCAGGTAGTTCTTGAAGGTTCTTGGTGAATTCCTTCTTGAGAGTAGTAAGAGCTCCAACCAAGACCTGCAGAACTCTGGTCATGGCACTACACATCCAGCTCAATCTCCAGATCTTTATATTTGCCCAGTTTTCCATCCTTTCACCATGAGGTTGTTGTCATCTGGGATTGCTATGTTGATCACCAGGCACTGCTTCTACTTTTTGTAGAGTTGCTGAAATGGTTTGATCAGTCTGTAGTGCCTTGGTCGTGTCACTGATGTGTTTCTGACAAGTGCTCATACCATTTTTGAGGCATTTCTCCACCTAGCTCTGTGCAGATCGACTAATGCAAATAGCTGGCCACCTCCTTTTGTTGCTTTAGGTACTCTGTGGGGGACAATATTCTATAGCCAGCTTCAACATAGGCGATGGTCTCCACTGCCTTGCTGCACATTCTGCATTTGCTCTTGACTCGCTGCTTCAAGATGTTCAGCTGGTTTTACCTGATGTTAAATGTCTGGTCCTCTGCTGTGATGATCAGGTTTTCAATCAATTCCTTGAGCCTGGAGCTATTCAGCCATGCCATACTTACATCTTTATCGATGAATAGCCTGTCAAGGATAAAGTTTGCCTTCCAGTTGCTTCTTTTTGAGTTGCTGGATCCTCTCAGCCTCAGTTTTGTTCTTGAGTCTCAGCTTCCTTGAAGTTTGCTCGACACATTGCACTGGCCAATACTTGCTCTTAATTTCATTGGTCATTGCAATCAGGGATTATTTTGCTTTGGTAGTCTTGTGATTTCTCCCAAGCTCAGTAAACCTCTTAGTAAATATTTAAGAGTGATCCAGCCAAATGCCAAAACTCTGTCAATAGCGTTGCCCTTTGTGAAACCTTTACGGCCAAAGACAATGCTAAAGGGGTTTGGCTAAGTGTTTCCCTCTCATGAAAAGTTGATGCTTGAACATGATAGATTTGTCTTTGGCAGTCTTGTTTGAGTTTATGGTTTCTGAAGAAGTAATTTTAGAGGCCTCTTGTGGCTATTTTATAAGTAACAGAGTATTAGTGAGATAGTGTACTCCTCTGGAAATGTCTGTCCCGAAAAACTGGTGCAGTAGTTTCTGAGGCTTGTCAGTCACATACTACATATGACTCATGATCCCCGTTTTACAGGTCATTTAGGTATGAGGAAAACTCCAGGTGATATACTGTCTTTTAGCCTGGTGTTTCTTTTGGCCATTGTTGTTTTTGATGGTGAAAGAGTCAGCATTTGACTGGCCTTTAGCGGCGTAGCATATGCAACGGGATTTGATGCCTTGGGTGCCATGACATCTTTCTCTTGTGATCATAATCAAAATTATCTGCCATTGGTGCTACAGTGCTGCCTTTGTTCGCACCCCAGATTTATAAGTCCTGGGGGCCCAACACCCTGTTGGGAATTCAAGATTTTTCTCTCCTCGTACCACTTTGAGTACATACTCATCATGGCTGACCTAACCACTCCGCAAGCAGTTTCAGAGATGCTCTGACCCAGTCATCTAGCCATAATGATTTAGAGCTTGTCAAAGTCACTCAGATCTTTATCTTAGTCTATTTCTTCTGTATTCAACATGGCGACTATGATTGCTGAATGTTAACTTATCAAATAATATACCCCAGACCTTCACATGAACCATTGGTACTAGTCAACATTTTCACTTCATGTGTGGATGCTCATAATGTTTTGGCTTATCAGTGAGTGTAGACTGTATATGCTTGTAGTATTTTGGTGCAGACTATGTTATGTAATAAATTCCTAACGGGTGAAAGAAAGTGTTTGATTATATTTAGTAAAGGTCCTTTAGTTTAATAGGATCCTCATTGTTGTCAGGTGCTCTGGGATGTATTATGCAAGCAGTGTTATTTTTTAATTAGTACTTGTCATCACAGTACGATAATTTAATTACGTCTGACATGTTTATTGCTTGCATTTCTTACAGTAGTTAAGACCATCTATGGAAAGAATGTATATGACAATTTGGTTATTTATATAGCCGTGAAGATTCAAATTTTGTCAAATAGAGAATGCAGAAAAAGTCAAATTCTTTCCATTATATAGTGCTGCACTCCTGGGCAAAACTGCCGTTGTTTCATAATAATGCATTACAACATAAAGCGCTACAGTGGTGGAATGGTGCATGAGATGCATGGTAAACCCATGCATTATTATGCAAATTGACAATGTACAATCAGCTACAATAAATACAGATTAATAATTTTACAAGGTTAGCTGTCAGAGACACAGGGCGTTTACAGTCCTAATTGCCTGTGGATAGAAGCTGTTTCTGAGCTATAGGTGCTATGGGTGGAGATGCTCCAGTAGCATTTTCTGGAAGGTAGTGAAAAGGGCAGGATCATCCATGATGATTAGAGATGGCATGATATCATTTTTTCTGGTCCCATCCAGATATATAAAAAAAATTGAGTATCTACCAATACCAATACCAATCAAATTCCTCAATTACTAAGCAATACATTAGCATGACATTTGTGTCGATACATTTCAATTCACATGGCAAACTTTCCGAATTTAGTTTTGTAGCATCATTGTTTCACTATGCTAAGAATAAGAAAATATAATGGTCATGTTGTTCAAATAAAAGCTATGCTGCTATAATAAGACATCCACAGCCAACATAATTTATACTGGTCTGCTTCTTTGTTTTATTCAGTAACAACTTTCACAAAAATGAATGCATATATTTCTTAAAGTGCAAATTGCACAATCTGTTGCCAAACTAAATATGATAAAGAAATCAAGAATGAAAATATCACAGTGCACCGCAACTGATCATTTCTAGTCAAAAAGTACACATAAGTCACCAGTATAAAACATACAACCAAACTTTAGAAAGAATACAATTCCGAAGACATCTAGTTTGTATTAATTTTACTGTGTTCAGACTTAAAATGAGCACTAGCCTTACACACATTGCACTTTTTTCTTCCTTTATCGTAAAGTTCAGTAACTGATTTCCACAGTGAACCTGACAGCTCTGACGCACGTGTTGCCAAACAACTAATCGTCATGTGACCCTCACTTCTGTTTACAGTATGTTGCACTAAGGCAATGAGAAATTTCTATTTTTCAGGCTTGAACTATCTCTGATAATCAGGTTCCTCACTGCCCCCTGATATCCGATCCAGTATTTTTTGCCAGTATCGGCCCGATACCAAAAGTGAGTATCGGATCGGAGTCATCTTTAATTATGATGGTATCAGCCCTCTTACAGCAGGTGGTGTAAATGGGCTGGAGTTGGGGGAGGTCGAAGCCTAGGATTTTGGAGGCTGGAATGCTTTTTGTGGCCGTTTGAGATCTTGGCTGTTAGGTCACCAAGCCACACTGTGATGCATCCTGTCGGGATGCTGTCAGTAAAGCAATGCTAAAAGTTTTTAGGATGTTAGTCCCCACTATGAAGCCCTTTAGCTTCCTCAGGAAGAACTGTCTGTTGTGCATTCTTGAGTATGCAGCTGGTGAAAGGAAACCATGAGAGGTAGTCTGAGAGCCGGATGCCCAGAAATTGGAACTGTTGATGTTTAGTTGAATGTAATTGCCTCTGAACTTCCTAAATCCGACACCGATCTCCTTTGTCTTGTTGACGTTCAAAGTGAGTTGATGTTCAAAGTGCTCTCTTTTAACTGTAGGTATCGTCATTGTCATCACTTAGTCCTGTTTCTGTGTTTACTACACTCCTGTGTTGTGTTCTTCCCTCCATGCCTGGGAACTGCACCATTCATCTGAAGCTGAAAAATCCCTACCTGTCAGTAGCCCTGTAGCTTTCTATTCAATCTGAAAAAGGTATTTGCTGTTGCAGGTACTTGCTGCTGCACGGTGACCTGGTTAAGGAACACCATTTAGTTTTACATTTTGTTTTTGCTGGCCACCTTATCTGTGTTGTAATTGGATTTGGATTTGTTGACCATTCTCACTTGTGGATCTCTTGTGTCCAACTTGGTATAACCACTTTTAACCCATTTTAATCAATGATACTTCCAACCTGCATTTTACATTTGTATGGAACCGTATGATAATAAATGTTTAGAATCATTTTACCATCAACATAATGATGACTAATGCATTCCACATTTAGTTTATAACTAAAATCACCAGTACTATTTAGTCAGCTGAATTATCTGTGATTATTTGTTTGGACCTATAGCTGAATACTGAAACTCAACAATAAAAGAGTCTAACTTAAAAGATATAAATGGTCATGATTAAAAGCTTCTAAGTTAGTATCCTGGAGACATCCAAGTTATCTGAAGATTATTTTGGCCTGGCAGTAAGGATTACAGAAGGATAGATACCCATCAGGCTGTACCCTCAATCTATAATATGCTCAGTAAGATCTATATTCGCTTCAATCACTTCCCCAAAGCCAAAGCGGCACGCTGACCAGAGGATACAGGGGCCTCCTGCTGGAGTTTGTCATGTTTTCCAGGAATGAATGATCATTTAAAAGGCCAAGTAATTAAACAAAAGATGAAGCACTTTATACTTTATGATATCGCCAGTGTATCCCCAGATAATGTTATATGTGAGAAGTGAATTTGAAGAGTATTATACCATTGTGTTAATCTTTAATTTTTGACAAGTAATCCAAGTTATGTTTATTTTAGTACATGAACTTATATGAAGCTGTTTGGCCTGATATCAGTCTATTGAGTTCTTTTGTTTACATGTTTTATGCAATAAGCTTTTGTCAAAGTTAACCACTGAACAATGGCTAAGTCTACCCGTTTGATAAGTAGGGCAATAATACTAATTGGATGGAGGAAAATGAATCAAGTGGGTATTAGTGAATTCACCACATGCACGTCTGTTTGATTGTTTTATATTATGAAATAAAAGTTGATTTTCATTTTGGAATCACATAGCTCTTCCTAAACAATTCTGTCTCTTGATACATTCTAACTTTTCTGAAATATGATCATCATGTGCCTTTTCTTCAGTCAGTTTCACAAAATCTAATCAGGTTTGGATATCTTTTTCTTCCTGCATTTACACCCAGGAGGATCTTATGTTCGGAAATGTCTGGAGAAATGCCCTTCTCTGTATATAAAGTGCTATCCAGTGCTGTTGTCTGTGCAATCAAACAACAACCTCCTGGTGGAGTAAAAAGAAAATTAAACATTTATTACCCATAGAATACTATAACCAATAGATGTGCAGCAGTTATTCCCAGATCTAAATATTCAAGTCTTTTCAAATGTGTAGTGTGTGATACCAGAACAACTTTGCTGTGTGTTGAAGTACATTCTCTGAACTTTTCTTTTGGGATACTACATCTGTCCAAGGATCCATCCACCCATCTGCGTACTTTCAACAACTTACTACGTATTTAGGATTCTAGAAATCAAGACCCTGACACTGGAATGAATCACAGTCAGGTAGAACACATTCAATCGTATATTTGTATGCAGTGCAGGCATCAGTCTCAAATTTTACTTACTACCTCTCAAAAACATCACAACAGAAAACCAGTTTATGTCTTGATAGTTCACATCACATTTTAGATTTATTATAAAGAGAACCCAAACCAACACTCCGAAAGACAGACTTGCTAGTTCTAAGACACTTTTAAAAGGGTATGTTTTCCTTCAATAGAGGGTCTGTGGAGCGTACAATGCACCACAGATATATATTGCAGCATCTCACCTAAGTTATTATGAAAATTATACCTAAACTTTGACAAAAATCTACTGCAGCATATTTTTATGTTAACATAAGATATCAAGTAACCCTGCTGAGCAAGATGTTCTAATATTTCAAAAAATATTAACCTTAACAGACTACCTTGAGGGACAGGGTGATGTAATGTATTAATAAACTGCCTTTAATACACTGTAGTGTCTTGGCCCCTAGGATATCTGCACGCATCTTGGGTCAGGGTTCGGTTAAGCTTTATTCCTGTTTTGCATTCAATTGCTGGACAGACATCCAGATAACATCAATCTTTCATTTTTTGCCCAGAATGAAAATATGATCATTTTTCACCATTGCTGTGCTTACATAAAACAGATAAAAATATGGGTGTACTATGAAGAGAAAATAAGGTTTGATACTTCAAATAGAGGAAATTCCAAGAGACTCACATTTTTCCGCTATATCTGAACTTAAACGGTGGCATCACGTCTGTGAAAGAAGCACATTAAAACAAGAACTGATCTATATTTATTTTTGCTATTTTGCTATTAGTTCCTCACTACTAAGTATCCGACTAATGATTATATATTTTGGCAGGTCTTACATCAAACATATTTCAATTCTTTATTTTTTATTTATCCATTTTCCAGAACTGCTTATGAGATGTAGGGATGCAGTGAGGTTGACAAACACTTGAAATTTAGGAAAACTAATTTACTTGGCTTTGTACAGGGGGAAAACCCATTTTATTTCAATTAGTCATTTTAATTCCAGTTACATTTGATAGCCTGTCAACATTTTTTGTATAAATTGTACTGTAAAACAAGGACAGAATTTTAATATAGGCAGTTGTGCTATTATTAATATTGGCAAAATGCAAATTGGTCCATGTGATTGGTGAATAGGAGAAAGATGTCTGTATAACATTAATCTCTCAATGGCTTGTATATGTCTCCATCCACAACATGTTTAGCTTTAACATAGTGGAGTAACTCACCTCAATGCAACAGCAGAACTAGGAATACACCTGATACTCTGTTACTGCAGCTCATGTGCTTTCTTTTGGAACTGCAAATGTAACAAAAAGCTGAATCAAATTCGGAAATCCGGTCCAAGTGTCTACAATATGGCTGCATTGATTCAAAACCCTCAATCATCAAAAAACCAATAGAGCCATGACAAATCAATACACCCGTCGCGTCACTATTATTGTATATTACTGTAATTTTTTTTTTCATATTTTTTATGATCATGTTCAATTATCAACAAATAAATATAGTGACTTGTTCTGAAAAAAGAGAGGGGTGACTACGCTAAAGTTTCTGTTGAATTTCCAGTAAAGTATTGTTACGTCTACCAAGCATTGGTTGTTGCTGACAGTTTAAGTTCAGGCCAGTGACACACTGCAGATACTTTACTGTTATTCATACAGACTCTTGCTAAGAAAGAGGGCAAGAAAGACATAGTGCTTCTGTGAAACCTACAGTACTTGGCCTTAGCATAGAGGTGCTGTTCTCAAAGCCTTTAAAGGATGATGCTTAGTTTCTGAGGGGGGCAGGTAATTGATACACACTCTATATATCATAAATGCTTTTAGCATAAATGCCTCAAAGTAGCTTATTTATGAAAGATTTAAAAATCAGGGGCATCTGTAAGCCTGCATGGCATATCCAGATATCCACAGTACCCTCTTCGGGCTATTATGACTTAAATTGTATATGAATCCAACCAGTGAATCTAATTGTCCAGACTATATTGTTGTGACCTAAATATTTTTTTAAATCATGATTCCAATTTATTATGTTTCATGGACATCATTTTCAGATTAAAAATTATATAAGTTTAAATAAATAAAAAATCTGATATGTATAATTTGTATTTATTTTAATTTTATTTATTAGATTGTGTCAAAGTACTATTGATGGTTTTTAGTTTGCCTTGCTTTGTGTAATGTTTCGTGAAGTTTTGGTCAGATAAGTCTAAAAAATTTCACGCAGAATTGTAAATACAGCCTTGAGTAAACTTGTAAAGCTTTATTATGCATAAGAGCATTATACACACTGTCAACTTCTAATTCAGTATTCAAGCTGATTTAAATGTCTGCTCCATTAATACAAGGTGACAAAAATGTGACATTATAAAAATAATTTGTGGAATGAGGCAGAAAGAGAGATGTTTCTCCTGGAACTTATTGAGAAATCAAATAGCGCTTGGATATTCAGAATTTTTAATGCTGGGAAACCATTAGCTAATTCCAGCATCCATAGTATCCTTGTCCACATCTATTAATTGGGGGATTGAAAGCCTTGTCTGCATGATCAGGTGTAATCCCTTTCATATACCGTAAAGCAAACACTGGCAAATTTTTCACCTATATTCATGTACAGGGCTTCAAACATAGAGATTGCTAACCCTACACACAGGCAATAACTCCAACATAGTGACTGCAACTTAAGAACTTTTTGTAGAAATCAATTGAATTATGGTAAAATGCCGTTTTAATTTGGATGGTAACATCAGTTTTCTACAGAATGAGGTAGGCTATTCACATGTTTGTAAAAGAGTTTACAGAAATAAAGCTGGTTATTACATATGATTTGTACATTTTGGTCCTGTTTAAAAAAGGCTCTATGTGAATGTCCTAGAGAATTCAAAGATTATCAATCCATGTACCCACAACCAAATTTGTTCTAGGTCATGACTTACAGTGATGGATTATAGTGCTTATTAAGTTATCATACATAAAACTCATTTCAATTTGTTGTAAAAATGTAATTGCAGATAAACTGAATTAGCACTATTATGTTTTCTGTGGAGCATAGACCAGATAGTGCTTTAATTCACCATTAGTCACCATTAGTCAATCTAAACTGCGTATATTGACTTCTAACTACAAAAACAAAATGCAGGATGAAAACGACTGGAACGGCATCCAAGGTGGTCCTAGTCTTTGTCTTTTGATGGCTGAGGTAGACTCTGGGTTCCCCTCATGACCCTGACCAAGAGGAACAGTTGGAAGATGGATGGTTGGATGAAAGAAAATGTTTCGGTCAAATATGCTTAGATAAGGAGCAATGTAAAATGCATGGGGAGCAGTCCAGTTATATCTGAATAACCAAAACCAAAAAGGGACCCTTCAACCAGTGAATCTTGAGTAAAGACATATTTATGTTTACTTGAAGGACTTCGGAGTTTCATATGACTAGATCCTGGTATAAAATTAAGGGGGGGTCTTTTTTCAGCATTTCATTCTTGCATTGCAGGAGCAAGTTATACATCTGTCAGCTGCATGGGTTAATATTTCATTTTCAGCTTCTTATGGGTAATTAGATACAAAAATGAAATCAATGTGTAATGATCAGGGTGACAGTGATTACTAGATATGACTCTCATTTCTGCCTGCAATTTATATAAATAAGAGTACCTCAAAAAAAGTTATAGATGCTGCAAATTAACAAAGTTTATAACTGGAAAATCTCCCTGAGTATGCTTTGTCATAGGTTGACTAACATTTTGCAGGATACATAATCCGCAAAATTAATCTTTTTTTTTTTTTTAGTCATCATAGATTAATTGCAATCAAAAAGTTGTTCATCTATGATATATTTTAGCTGAAATGCGCAAGTCTCTGAGAACCTGGTAAAACATATGCCTGTTATGTGACATATTGCGAGTATATTGCTATCATATTTCATATTCTTGAAGACTGTGACACTGGTTGTACGTAATGGGGATACTTTGCTAGTTTTCAAAGTTTTGTAAAGCATAAGCTTTCAATGTAGATGTAGAATATACACAGTTCAGATCACTTGCCCTTCCACCACTAACATCAACCCCCTGCCAAAATTTTGGGATCGTACAAATGCTAACAAGGCCTTCATGATTCAAAAGGGCAGTGGACCGTTTTCCATGTTTCTTACATGTGCACATTTCCAGAACACACTGCCAACGCTTAAGTTATTCACATCTTCAGTATGATTAGGTTTTCAGAGCATAATTCAGTCTATTCACTTTCAAGATGAAAGAGGTATCAAAAGACGAGGTCGTGACATGCTGATGAGTGATGCTGAAGATGGAGAACTACGGCTTGTGAAGCCAAATGGGAGCCAGTAGAATTATCTCGACGTCCTTCTGAATTCTATGAAAATATTTCAGCAGATGTTTGAACAGGAAAAAGGCATAGAGCACTGCTAATTGTACACTGCCAAGTGGATTACGTCCTCTGTCTTTTTTAAGTATTGCTGACTCTTCGTTCCCTGGAGTCTGTCATTTATCCAGTTGGCATCTTTTCTCTCAGCTGCAGTATTTAGTACATTTTCAGTACTGCAAAAATTTTATGGTTTCATATTTGCAACTTCGATTTTTACTTCAATAATAATTACTGTTATTTATGACTTTAAATAAGGAGCTGATACTGTGGGAGGGATTTATTTTTTTTTAATTAAGACTATTAGTGTAATTATTTGTTCAATGCAGGGCAGCATCTATAATTGCTTTACCTGTTTGCAGTGTCAGCTGATTAAGCACCCAGAACTTAAGGTCATGACCTGGGGCAACAGCTGGCTCCTGTTCCCCAAACATTCACCTTGAAGAGCTGAAGACGCCTCACACGTACAACACGCAGATAAGAGGAACTGTTACCATTAGCAGCTCCTCAAGAACTTACCTTGTCCAACCCCTATGAGACCTAATGCGAAACGGAGCAGGGCGCTGGCAAGAAACTACAAGTACAGATGGCATAGGACACCCAGGAGCCTGGTCTATTTAGTGGCAGACATAGTTATTAAGGGCTTAGACAGTTTTGTATATACAAGCCAAAAGGAGGCTCGTGTGGTGTGCTGTCAGCCTCATGCCCAGGATGGAAAGAAATTCGTGGAACATCCAGGAAAGAATCCTCATGCACAAATTGCTATGTGCAGGATAGATAAATGTTTACTGACTGTTTTGCAGGACAGATTCAAACAGCCACAATACATTGTAACTATGAAGTAAAAATTGAAACTCACCCTTTTTTTCCAGTGCTCCATACAACCTCAGGGAAGGTAGAAGGTAGCTAGGTGGCCAGTATTCCTTTCATTTATCTTTGCTAACTCTGTCATGTGCAACTAGATACAGGAATAGTAAACACTGACTTGATAATATAAGAATGATGCAGAAAGGGGAAATCCTTCACTGGAAAAATCTGAATTTTTCAAGGAAGCCTGCAGACATTAGTGAGCAGAAAGGATAGAAAAATAGCAGTTTACCACAGGCCAGTGCAGAAAAAAGAGATGAAAAAGGTATTTTTTAATCATATTAAAAGAAGTGAGATGCTAACAATTTTGAGGTCTAGTACAAACAATTTGTAATAATTCATAGAGACAGGGCAGTACACTTACTGTAAATGTAATCCTCCAAAATAAAATTACTGAGCAAATTTGGCTGCAGAAATATGCTAGTGAGGGGAGTGTTGAGCTATGAGATTAAAAGGCATCAATAATATCAAATTTAAGCCGCCAGATGAACATAACCTCACAGTTCCATACTTACACTGGAATCATTTTAGATGGTAGAGCTAAAAAAGACTGGTTGCTACTTTGGAATTTACAAATTATGAAAATCCTTCATAAATTTGCACATGGTAAAACTGATAATCTTCAATGTTATAAATCAAAAATTGATAAGAGCTTAAGGGACTAATTCACATTCAATTTTCAGCATGCAAATCTACAACTTCACGGCCTCCAAGAAAAAAAAATGGTAAAGTTAGTTATTCCCATTGCAGGAATAGTCCTTTACTCAGAAATTCTAAAGACCCCTGAAAGCCAATATTCATTGGTAACAACCAAGGAGGAGAAAAACAAGTATTGAAAATATCCAACTATTTTTACAGGGTTGCCTATTCTAGTTTCATTTGACAAACTTTAGAAATACATTAACAACTTAAATGATAGAGAGAGAGAAAAATGTCTGTTCTAAACAAGGCCAACCTGGCCTATAGGCGATTGTCTAGGGCACCATTTCATTAGAGGGAGCAAAAGAGCAAGGAAAAAAAAATCAGAATACTTCTGGTTGCATTCCATGACAATATAGTTATTTACACTATTTTAAATATTTCACTACTTGTGAAACAGAGGCAAGCTAGCTAGTTAGCAGCCAGATACCCCGTGGTTCTGAAATGTTTCTTTTTATACACCTCTAGGGGCCCTCAGCTGAATCTAGCCTAGGGCGCCAGGACACCTAGGGACGGCACTGGTTGGAAAATCCAATGCCGATATAAATCCTGTGAAACCAAATTGATTGTGGGATAATGGTGCTGTTATTAGGCTGGGACATTAGAATTAGTGAGGACAGCTATAATTCAAGAGGACAATTATAACTGATGCTTATTTAGAGCTGTAATTAACAATAGGTTACAGTTATAAATAATAAAATTGTTTGCTGAAAAATGGATATGTAATGTGTGACATGCTACAATGTAAAATTAGTAAAATTAAACTAATATAGAGTATGTAGAGGATTTATTAGGACTGCAGTTAAGGTGACAGTATTCATTAGTTTATGCTATGTCATTTTTTAAAATAAAGTGTAGCAGTTAATGTGTTCCAAAAAGTAAATCATTTAAATTTATGTATTAAGTGTTATAACTTCAGTTAATAGTAGGTACTATTAACATTTCCAGCTTCTGTTATACCACAACTGCACAGAAGTACTACACTGAATGCCATTTTATGGACCATTGCCACATATTTGTCTTATTCTGTAAACATTGCTTAGTTGGCAAGCCGATGGGTTCTTTTCTTCTTTCGGATGTCTTTTTTTCCATTTTTAAACATTGATTTACATTCCGTAATCAATGGCACAGTGGCGATGAATCAATTATGTTCTGTCCTGACAACCAGCTGATCTGTCACAATAATTTATATGAATTGATTCTGAAGAAGATGAATGTTGGAATGCTGGTGTGCATTACTTGTTTTTCACATGCAAAAAATTCAATACTGATTTAGTGTATTTAGATCATTCAGTTGAAAGTGAATATGTATTTATATATAGCTTGGAATTTGCAGATACAGTGGATTTTTGGGAAAAAATGCTTTGGTTAAAAAAAAGAACAAAGAAAACTCTTGATGAAATATATTAGGACTAGAGGCTTAGAAGTAAATAAATATGTTTTCTGTATTTCTGTTTCTCACATGCACACAAGAGAATTCATATCCCCGATGTAGAACAAAACATGGTTCAACGTGCTTGTTGCTTATTAAAGAAAAAGCAGACTCTGCTTGTACCTTTACATTGTATATCATGGCAGAGAATCCCCATATGTTTTTGCTTTCAATTTTGCAGAGGAAAATGCTGGGGATCTCCAGAAATGTAAAGTTATTCAGCCGGAAACGGAAAACAGAGGTTAACTCAAGAGCTGATTGCTTTTCGATGGCCAGGCTAGAGTTAGTCTTTGTTTGAGGGTTCTACACTATACTACAGAAACCAATAGATACGGTCATCCATCCATCCATTTTCCATAATTGCTTATCCAATACGGGGTCACTCTGAGGATATGGTCATAAATTGGTATATGTTTTTAAAAAAGTTTACTTCCATCCACAGTACAGGGTAAATCTAAACATTTTATTTGATTTTAACTTTCATTTTCCACTGATTTACATAATCTACATCATGTATTCATTCACAGATTGTGAAAAAGGTAGTGCTCGTTATATGGCAAAATATAATGATAAATACTTATTTTGAAAGTGGTTTAATCCTTAAACAGGTAACATTTCTATCTCTAAGTATATAATTTTAGATTTTTACCGAAAGATTTACATCTATCTATCCATTCATCCATCTTCCAACTGTTCAGCTAGCCTTGGGAGTTGTGGGATAGTAAAAGATTCATAAAAATTAAATTGCAGCAAGATGAGGATGATTAATTCCCTCGTGCTTGGAGAGATGGGCCAGACTCACCCTGCTGCCCCGGCACCTGTTATACCAAAAGCAGCCTGGTCTTAATGCCAACCACTGCTTGTTTGTGCCTGTAAGCTCAAGATCTTCAGTGTCTTTTTAAAATTAAGGATTAATAATATACCATTAAATGCTGAACATGCATGCTTAAAACATAAAAAACATATAGCGGAAAAGGAATATCTGTAGTTATATTTCTACATTTAGAAATTAAAAGTAATTAAAATGATAGGGAGTGCTTTGAAATTTGGTTTCCTGGATGCACTAGTGTTTTTTGCTCATTGTCGTTAAATGACCTACACACTCATTTCACACCCACCAGTGCAGCAAGATGCTATCAATCACCTGGTTTTACTACTAGTCAAAGGAACGGTGTTTTGTATTAAACGTTTAAGACCAGAGAGAAAAGGTGGCTGTTGCCTCACACCTTTGGGACCAGGATTCGTATCTCTGCACCTGGCTCCATGCGTGTGGAGTTTGCATGTTCTCCCCGTGTCGTTGTGGGGTTTCCTCCAGGTACTCCGGCTTCTCTCCACAGTCCAAAAACATGCTGAGGCTGATTAGAGTTACTAAATTTCCCCTAGGTGTGCGTGTGTGAGTGAATGGTGTGTGAGTGTGCCCTGCGACGGGTTGGAGCCTCATCCTAGGTTAGTCCCTGCCTTCCACCCGTAGCTTCCGGGATAGACCCTGGACCCTCCTCAGCCCTGAATAGGACAAGCAGGTATAGAAAATAGATGGATAGATACAGAAAAGAGCGATGTGGTTAGCACTCTAGGCTCAACATATCCAGGGTTGGGGGTCCGATTCTAGCTGCAGGCTCTGTGTTTGGTGTTTTCATGTTATGCTTGTGTTTGCATGGGTGTTTACTCAGTAATCCTAGAGAGTCTGAAAGGCAAGAATTTTAGGTGCTTCTAAATCGTTCCTAATGTGTGTGAGTGTGTGCATGTGTGTGCCCTGAGGTGGACTGGTATCCCATCCAGGATGCCCCCCTACCCCATCCTTGTGCCCTGTCCTGCCTGGTTTTGGCTTTAGGCCCACTACCCTGTAGTACATAAGTGATTAGAGAAAATGGATTGATATAAAGCAAACACTAGCTGGACTCAAAGCCACTGCATAATGTGCACAACATGTGTCACATTGATGCATATAGCAATGGTCTCTCTCAATGATTTTCTTTCTTACTGATTGATAATTTGATATGAAAGTAAAGGGATTATTAATAAGGCCTATGAAAAATTAAAGCTTTGGAGATATATTGCTGTAGAGTAAGTAATAATAAACAGTATATGTCAATCTGTATCCCTCGATTAATTATCATATTAAAAAAGAAACCCATTACAAATATTTTTTCTTTCAAAAATTATTAATATTGAGAGTGATGGAATTTGAAATAATTGTTGCAGTATTCACCTGAATGAAATATGAAAATACCAATTTTATGTTAGTACCGTATAAAGAAATTGCTTAAACAGATGGTTTGCATCTTGAGTGATCATCTTTAATTAAGAAAAATTGCTGGAATTATACAGATATACAGGAATAAAAGAGGGAATAGTCTGTAATGAGCATATTTCATCAGAAATACTTTTTTTATTGTTCCTTTTTACCAGTGGTCTATGGAAAAATGTAACTTTTAAAATATACATGTACAGTAAGTCTTATTTGTAAAAATGTTTATTTCATACATTTTGCTCTAATGACAGGGTAGCCCTCTGAATTACTGATTGTTTAATTAGTAGTTAACTGAAAATGGCACTGGTTGTGTATGTATGGATTATATGTTGTCCTTCTGCGTAGAAATTTTGATATTATAGATATAAAACTTTGAGATTCCATGTGTTTTTTATACCACTATGTGCAATAGGTATACATAATAAAAGAACAATAACAGAATAAATAATAATAACACAAAACCAAATGTATAAGATGTATTATTAACAGTGATTTAAAATTTCATAATCCGATTTTTTTTTTTTTTATCTTTTTTACCTGTTTTGGAATATAACGTACTATATAGGTGTGTAAAAAAAACTAAAAACTTTCTGAAAGACAGGCTTCAACTAATCTAAAAGGCTGACCTATTTACAGTACAGGTGTATGCACTAAACACTGCAGTAATTATGAAAAGAAACATTGGCATGAGTATGAAATGAAATAAAAGTTTTTTTTTTTGTTGTTCTTTTGTTTTAGCTGGTATAGTTTTTATTAAGGCCTCCGTGATCCAAAGGACACCTCCTTGTACTTGTACAGTGACAATAATGATATTTTGTATCTTGTATCTTGAACTAGCAGTGGCGATTCCAATGCAAAAACGTGGCAATACTTGTGTAATATATGCAAGTATTACTGTGCTTTCTTTCTGAAACAAAAACGACTTGCTTTTGGAAATTTTGGAAGAACTAATTCATTGTTTTCGTTTAGTTTATATTTTATATGGAAAACTCAAATTGGCATCTAGAATTACACCCTGAAAAAAAGGGGCATAGCTGGAATGGTAAATTATATGATAATTTAATTTTTTGTTGATTTTGAGGAAGCGTACAATGAGGGGAGAGCAGCTTTCCATTCTTATAGCATCTAGTGATACAGCCATATAATCAAGAATATTTGCACCCAGGGATCTAAGATTCTGATTTTTCAGTTCAGCTGAATCACACATTTATAATTATTTCTTATCTTATTTCTTATTTCTTTAAATGTCTATAAGTTTTGTATTTTTGTATGCAGGCAGCTTTTTAATTCTTCAAGCAAGACATGAGTATACAGTGTTATCTGTATAATTGAAAATAAATACATGTATTTCCTGATGATATTATCATGAGGTTGCATGTGTAGGACACAGTAAGATTGTGAATGAATCCATGTTGGGCTGTACACACAATATTACTTAGTACTTGGATTCTCCACATTCACACACACACACACACACGCACACATGTATGGGAAATACCCTAATCCCAATCACGACACCCTTAACCTCTAAGCTAGCCCTAACCTTAACCATAAGCAACCAACCCAAATACAAGACTTTTGGCATTTTTACTTTTTTGATTGCATTCACAGATTTTTATAAAACTGAGGTTAT
>JAODJW010000033.1:8833697-8852843 GCA_026777045.1 Hyperopisus bebe | reverse complement strand
AGGGTTGACATGAACCTGGAACTTGCCCTAGGAAGCACAATGAATGATGCATGGAATACTATACTGCAGTCATTGAAATGCAAGGTCGTTGCAGGCATGTACTGACACACGCAATCACATCTGGGTAATCTGCTATCTGTGCCATTTGTGGTATTTTTTTGAAAAACAAATCAACTGAAAAGCTTTAAAAAAATCTGCATTGATATTTAGTGATGCCATACTGGTGCACTAATAAACATTTTTTACAATTACTTTTAAGGTGGGGGATAGTGCTAATTCTATTTCCTGAAATAAGATTTTATCGGAATAAATATTTGAACACATTTTCATCGTTTATTGATTAAGACAATAATTTCCTGAGATCCCACCCTGGAGACCAGGTGCTAATGAAGATGGTTCCACCATGTCCAGCCAGGATATCCCGCAAAGCCATTCTCTTACGCTGTTGTTTCAGAATTGTTGAATAAAACATTAACATTTTTTTTTCCTCACCAGCAACATGGCCTAATGTATATTGACAGGACAACACCATGATTGGGATAAATCTTATTAAGGTCGGAATAAATGACTCCTGGATCGTTACAGAAAATATCCTAAAGCTAAAGATGCCATAGTCCTAATGTGTTTCTGCACACTTTAAAAGAGAAGAGAGCTTCTACATGCAAGATAAAGCTGATCAGCAATGCACATCAGGAAGGTAGCTCTCATATTTTCTTGTACTGCTTTCCTTTACTAAATCTGCCGTATTCACATGTTGCTAGAACCTATATGCATGTGAAACACTTTTTTTTCCCCTTCTAGTTAACCAAGAACTCTATATCTCTAGTTTTGTGGTTGCGTCTCATAACTGGGATACCAGAAGAGTATTCTGGTGTTTTGATCCCATGGGCTAAATGATTAATGACACGGAAAAGCAAATTCCCCCAAGGTGAGTCAGAGACCAGCCTGAAACAAGTAGTTAAGGCGAGCATCTCCAGCCCTCTTCCAGATGATGAGGCACTGAGATTACCACATTCATTTGAGGACTGCGGTGTCTATTTGAATTTAGGCTGGAACTGCAAACGCAGAGCAAAAAACAACGGCAGAGGATTCTTGGAAAAAAAAAGAACCCCAGAGTTGCTAATTAAAGTCCTGTAAAGTGCACTGTGATGCCCCACTGGCCTAGTACTCCACACCATCAAGATAATGAGAACATTACTTTTATACTGAATACCTAAATAACTCCTTAAGTGATCAATAATATACATCATAATAAATCATTCTGGGGGATGCTTGATATTATATAAAGAAAAGAAAAGGGCTCCCGAAAGATTGAAGACAACTAATGGTAAGTTATGTTTGCCTTTGGGAAAAATACAAAAACATTCATGCATATGAATTGCATAACTTTTTTTCCTGTTGAAATAGCGCTGAGCAAAACTATGGAGCGATTCATGTGCTTAAGAGCCCATTGTACAGCTCTTAGCCCAGCAGGAAGAGGGACGTTACCCACGTCTCATTGTGAAGTTGGCTGAGAAAGCAGACCATTAATTTTAAATGCAATTAAGACGGCATCTAGGAGGGAAATTAGCAGAGTTTCTTGTTTAGCAGACAGAGGAGCCTTTTTATATGGCCTTTAATACTGTGATTAGTCAGATTGGGGATTGAACAAAGCAGAGGTGCAGCAGTAGGCTGGAATTGCTTTGCTAACATTTCGAAAAAGTTCTGTGATTGAATTTGCTTACAGCCTGAATCCTTTGAAGGTTCTTAGAAGGTTCAGCTTGCTTGTGCCAGGGAAAAGAACAGTAGCAAAAAATACTGTAATGGATACTCATAATTATTTAATGTAACAGTATAAAAATTTGATTTTGATCACTATATTACTATTTTTCTGTATATATATATAAGTATAATTCTACACTGTTTAATAAAAGAATATATATGAAAACGTATAAAGCAATACTGTACAACCAGAAAACTATTCCTCACAAGTAAGCAAAACATAGTCTGGAAAATGCTTCTTTTTTTCCAAATCATATTGTAGTCTTTTTATTTTACTACATTTTCTGATGGTTAGTCAGTTTTTTTGGAAGTTGAAAAAAGACCTGGTAATATACTATTTCTATTTATACAGTACAGTACATCTTTTTTGTTCTTTTAAAAAGTTGTTGGATTATATAGGAAAGCTGATATAACTGCAGAAAAACATTGTGCAGCAGCAGTAAGTAGATTTCTCTGTCTTGATAGCTGACATAAAGGCCTCAGGTGCTATAATGTGGTGGTGGTGTTGTTGCCAAACTAAAGTCATTTCCATGCTGGACACTGGACACTGGACACTGCTCCTTTTCCACCAGGGGCAGAAATGTCTTCCTCTCTTAAGCAGTCAACAAGTGAAGACACATACAACAGTTTCTTCTTCTTCTTCTTCTTCTTGTTCTTCTTCTTCACAAAAGAAAACACTATAAGGAAATCCTGGCAGGGGATAATTCAGTTGGGGAATGTGGATTAGGAATGTTATGTAAGAAAGAGAAAAAGAATAAAAAATATGAATGACTTTCACAAGCAGTATGTCGTTAGATTTTTCCTGTTTCTGCAGCATTTCATTAATACCTTGAGAGTACATCTTTAATTTGGAAAATCACTTGCTGTAGGACTACTCCTGGACAGTATTGATATCATAACCTATTAAAAACTGACTTTAGATGCAAGGTCAAGCCATTTTTAAATGTGCGGTTTTGCATTTTGTGTAATATATGTAATCATTTATTTATTTAATTTGAAATGTAATGTAAAACATTTTGAATATGAGCTGTGTTTCTTTTCTTTAATCCCTTTACAAAATGGGGTCAATTCTCCCATGGACTCCAATGCATATAGCTGCTCACTTTTTTCATTTAAGAGTCTGGAGTTTAGGCTTATTCTCGATATGCACTTTCGGTAGAGAAACGCTGAAATATGTGCGTGTCCCATGTAAATGGCCCTTATCCACATTCTGCCACTGACTAAAGTGTATTTAATTGCATTGGGCTGTATTAAGTCACAAGCCTTTACGCAATATTGCAGTGTTCAGAAAGCCACACATGTAACAAAATGAACCTTTTTACATTTATTATACATTTAGAAGTAAATCTTACAATCCATAGCGCTTCTGAATAATTCATATAACTATAAAATACAAAATAATTGAAGAAATGAATGTACATCTTATTATACTAATTGATTGTCTATTGTTGGTTACTTGTAATGAAGATTTTGGGCTCAAGTTTGCATGCAGTACAAAGCAGCGCCAAGCGCAACGAAAGTATTTCCACTAGCATGAGCCCGATGCACCTGTCATTTTCCCATTCAGCACCCACGTTGTTTTAATAGCAAGTGTACTTGTGCCCATCTGAGCACCTCTGGGTATGTCTGTCTTAAAATTCGGTAGTATGAGATACCGTCGGCACATTGTTTTCGGCGGCCTCAAAATAGCAATCGCACGTTTAACCAATAAAAACCTGGTCTATGCCACAAAAAAAGTCAATGGCACAGTATTTCACTGTTATTTTAAAGAAAAAGATTAGAGATAAAAATATAATGGTTAGTTTCAGGATATTCAGCCAGCAGAGCTGCATGACATTTACGATTGATTTACCGTATGGCTTTGTTGCAGGTTTTTGTAAAATCTTTTGTCCCATTTCTACCCGCATCTTCGAAGTGTCATCGCGTTCCCAATCGCAAAGGAAAAATGTTTTGTTTAAGTATGCTTAATTTCAAGTAAAGAATAGACAAAGGTATAGCCTCAACAAATGGGCCATAATCACTATTTAACAATTAAATCAAGCAACGTTTTTCAAATAAGAGTAGGCTAGTCGTACAGACCTGCACAAATAATATCCACACATTTTTGTGATGTTTCAGTTTTTAATACAGTTGTCACTTTTGATTTGCTTGCACTAGCAGTGAATGTCACTGTAGCCTGGCCCTACGAAACTAAAAGCACGGGGCCCTGAAGTGTCTTACTTGTGCCCAGTGCGTCATAACGAGCAAAAGGCAAGTGGTTCCCATTGTGGTCACTTACAATGACAAGGACTGCCCAATATCCGATTTCGCCTTACTTAGTTTGACATGAACTAGTTATATGATTTTATATTCACCTTTCCTTAAGCAGGTACTTACATCCTCAGGTGTTAAAGATTTTTGTGCTGGTTCTGTCATCATTAGTTGAGTTTACGAGAGTGACGATAGACTTTCAGAATCCTAACGTCCGTCCGAAAGTTCCAGGATAGGCTGCTCCTATAAAAATACCAAAGCATAGTAGCCTATTTTTCTTTTTTCATGAAAATATTAGTGTGACTTTCTATTCACTCATGAACATAAATAATAGTTTGGTAAAATAAGAAAACACATATTTGAGCAATACTTATTTATTTTAGTTGTTTTTCCTGCTCCCAGAAACGTATTGGTGAACCCCTTTATCCCGCATTCGAAAATGAGAATTTGCTTAGCGCCGCACCCTAATGCCACGAGTCCGTGGGAATATAGACCTCTGCTCTGAGGAGTCCTACTGTTGCCGTAGCTCAGGGGTGGGGAACCTTATCCATAGAGGGCCAGTGTTCCCACTAGGTTCTCCACCCTTGCTGTAGATGGTCTGTTCACATGGTTTAACTTCACGCTTGAACAGATCTGCTTCCTCTGCAGAAAAACATTCTTATCAACTACCTGGCAAATCCACCACTATAATAGCAATCTGCCAAGGTGAAACAGGCCTGGCTCTTAAAGGGAATGGGGGATGTAGCACGTTACACCCCAAACACATTCAAAACTAATTACAAGATTTAGTACAACCCTTTTGGACCATGCACCTGGTCCAGTGACTATTTTTCCACCATTAAACTAGCAAAAGGGGGTTGGCCATACCCTAAAAGAATTTGCACTGTGCACTTCAAACCATGAACTTCAGATCGTTAACATAGGACCCAATATCTAGTTTTGTGTTTTTTTGATTTTAAAACTGCTACAGTACTGCCTATTGGGAGGAAATGGTTGAGAGATCATTAAGTCAGACCTATAAATGACATAATTGTCAAGACTGGTTCTTATCCTACCCTAGTCCATGGCATTGCTGGCCAGCCTGTCTCCTGTTATTTCCCAGGTTGTAAGCCTTTAGTGTTTCCTCGTTCCCCCGGCCACCGTGTGTCTTAATAAGCTAAGCTGGTGACTTTCACTCACTCTTCCCTCTTGTTGTGGGTTTGAGGCTGGCCAGAGAGCAGCCTCAACTATTTTTGTATTTTTCACTGTTTGTTTTTCTATATTCTTGATCTATGTATTTGTGTTATGGTTCATTGTTGTTCCCTGTTTTTAGTAATGTTTATTTATTTACCCGTGTTTTCTAGTCTCACTCGGTGTTGATCCTCTATCTGTAATCGACTTCACTTGCTCTTCATTGCCTGTGGTTTGTAAGAGTCCACACCTGCCCCTTGTTAGCCCTTGTTATGTGTGTATTTATGTGCCTGCCCTCCTTTTATTCCTTTGTCAGTCATTGTGGCTGTTTGCCCTCTGTTGTGGTGTTCAGTTGTTACCTTGTAGTTGTTACTGCGTGTTCATTCCTGCATTATTAGTGTTTTATGCCTTGCTGGAGTCCCACATGTCTTCCTTGATTTAGTGTTAGTTACTTGTGTGATTAGTTTTAGTTATTTCTTATTCGTCCCCTCGTGGTTCTTCTACTTTCTGGTTCTCCTTTTGTGTTTCGTTTGTTAATATACCCCTTTTGTTGAGAGTGGATTCGTGGATCGTCCTCCTCAAAGATTGGCCTTCTTCGCGATGCCCTGCCAAAACAATTACCTTAACTTATTAGGAATATTAAAGTTATTTCAATAGCTCTACGCAAAGTTCAAATACTAAGACATTTAATTTCTATCGAAGGATTCCTTTGTTTCTGAGTGATCGAATATAAACCTAAATGTAGTAGGCTTCCGCTATGCTTTCATTTTCAATGAATTTTTCAGATTCCAGTTAAGCTCATAATTAGAATTAAGTGATCAGTGGTCATTGTTAACACAGCGTGCCACAACGAAATTTGTCCTCTGCATTTGACATAATATAGCAGGGGGCAACTAATTCAGCGCCTGGGGAGGAGTGCTCGGGGGCAGTACCTTGCTCAGAGTACCTCAGTGATGACTTGCTGGTGAGGGATTTGAACCTGCAATCTTTCAATTACAAGGGCACTTCTCTAACTATCAAGCCACCGCTGCCCACGTACTGTAATAGTCCATGTTCCATGTTTTGCTTGTTGTGAAAGTCTTTGAGGTCATAACCCACTTTTGTTGTTTGATGAATTAATCAGAGTTGGGGCAATTCCAGAATGCATTCATCAATTCCAATCCAAATCAGGAAATGGAACTGGAGTTGGAAATTAAATCTCCCTGAAATTCAAATTCAGTTCCAATTCTTCTCCCCATACAGTAGTTTTTTTGTCCAATCCCAACTCCAGTTCCATTTCCTGATTTGGATCGGAATTGATGAATGGATTCCAGAATGGCCCTAACCCTGGAATTAATTGTACTCCTTGCACAGCCGTGCCTTCTTTTTTGGGTTGCAATCAGTTGGCGTGATCATGTTGATGAGGGCAGAATACACATAACTCAAAAGTGCGTAACTTTTTAAGCACTTTTTTTTAATTTAAGTACCTAATGGCAGAATAGTGTAGAGATTCAAACCTCTAATCTGGAGGTACAAAGCCACCACGTTGCCCACAATTTTAGTCTAAAAAATTGACTATCCAAGGGTAGCAAAATTTTTTAACTATTAGAAAGAATTAATTTAAAAGTAGCAACATTACAAATGTGAACTTTGTTTACTACTTTAAATGTACCGTGTATAGTGACTTTTTTCAGGGTGGCTGCTAGGATAACAGCAGAATCATTTGCAAGCTAGAATTTTAATTCTCAAGAGAGCCGTTTCAAACCATGATTAGACGCCTGTCAGCGATATGAGCTTACCAAATGCTATTATACTTTAGCTAATGATTGTTACATTTCACCCACAGATTGACATAAGGAATTCATAAAGATAAGTTTGTGTCAGCATTGGCTGATAAGACAAAATCTCTAAATTAGTGTCTGTTTGGATAATACATTTGATCCTGATTAGCGCATACAAAATGCAGTGTCAGTTAGCTCAAGAATGCTGACAATAGATGGAATATTCTTAAAGTACTGTCAAAAGTTTATATATATATTTTTTTTCTTCATGTCCCAGAAGGAAGGTACTGAATAACAGGCCCTGTTTGACAGGCTGGGACGCTGAAAGCTGACAGCCCCACACCAGGCCTGGAAAGAGCAGGAAGGGGTTTCAGAGCAGTGTGTGTTTTGCCTAATAGGAAGTCAGTGCTCAGCATTTCCTCAAGCAAGAAGAGACAGTTGAAATCTCTGGGCAGTTAGTGCCGTGCTGCCTTTCAAATATTCCCTGTCAGATCGTATCTATAAAGGGAGAAAGGTTTTCAATAATAAAAAATTACCTGCAGAGCTCACAATATTTTACAGCAAGTAAACAGTGTAAAAGTTTTGTTTTTATATTTGAATTTCAATGGTTTCCCCCTCAGTCGACTCGAGTGCAGTTTACATCAAAATTTTCTGTCTGCCAATGCCAACTGTACTGAGATAAATAAGTAATAAGTAAAAAAAATCATTTACAAGGTAATAATAATTATAAAAATGAGGAGAACAATCACCGAGGTCACTAATAGATGATTAACATGTTTCAGCATTTAAATAAAGTATGAAGTATCGAGTAATATAAGCATTTTTGCCAGATTTTTCTTTTTTTTATTGAAAAGTTATTTTTTGGACATAGCTTCAGTCGGAGCTATACGTTTTTAAAATTTTTGTTTAAAAGACTATCTGCAATTGTTTCTCCTATTGATCATTATCCTTTTTGTAATTTTTGTTCGTGGCTTTTCCCAAATTTTAGCTCACTTCAATTATCGTGAAACACAACAAATACCGTAAATCATCAACTCTGTGCCATGCTGAAAAAAATGCCAGTGGCCACATGGGTATCCAAGGCGGACATAATCTCAACAAGCAGAAGCATCAACGATGATCAAAATGCAATACTGACGTACTGAAGAGACCATTAATTGTCCAAGAGGAATAGTTTGTTGTTATTATTATTATTATTATTATTATTATTATTATTATTTGTTTATCATTTGTTTATTTCTGTCCTTCTCTTTCCATCATTCTCTTTCCCCTGAAATGCATCTGAATTATCTTTTCATTACGCCCTTTGCTGCTTTTACATTTGAACTCATTGATATAGTTCAGGAATTATTTCTCTTAGAGTATGATTATGTTACAGTTTAGGTTTTAACCTGATTTTAATTTTAAATTTTAAGATAAATTTTGTCTTCATTATTGTAAAATTACGTGACCAGTCAGCCACTATATTTTGTTTTTAAACAATTGGCACTGGCATATATATTTATATACCTGTTTGTGTTTGGCCTGTTTGATTTTGTATTTTTTTAATTGTGCATTGTTCTGTGTAACTGTACATATCACAAATCATTACTCCAAATTGTAATTTATTGAGTTTAATTTTTCATGTATTTTAACTCATTTACCTGTATTGCTACAGCTAATTTCAATTCCACGCATTCCTCTCTTTTATTATGTTAAAAGGGGAGATGTTAGGCATGTTTTTTACTTCTATTTACTAATATAGTAATGTAAAACTAAGCTGCAAGTACTGGGAAGTATTACTACTGCAACAACTACAACTACTACTATCACTACTACTACTAGTACTACTACTACTAATAATAATAATAATACAATTCCATATTCAATATAAAATGTCAACATACTGTATGCTCAAGCTTTGCCCATTTAGCATGAACATTCAGTGGGTGATGGTTTTATTAAACATAATATTGCAAAAACATTTTTATCTTCAATTTTTTCCAAATGCATTTCGAATTCAGTCTGATGTTCCACTTAACACATACCATTTGGTCGTACAATAAGCCTGACACATTCTTTCATTAAAGATTAAATCCATGTAGCCTGAAAGATTCAGGATTTTTGTGGAAAAAAAGTGATAGATACCATTTCATCACACACAATCCGTGCACATCCTATTGTTCAGTGTGCCTCTGTGTTTATGCATTGTTCATCACAACAACTTTGTCACCTCATTAAGCTGAAAACGTCAAAGAGCATACAGTAAGTTTTAGCAGCTTTTATACTGTGACATACAGAGTGTTCTCTTCTATTTTTGTATATGTTTTTATCGGGTCATTGTGATTTGTATTTTTTTAGGAAGATAATTATTAATGTTATGTGTTTCCGATTTTGTTTTATCCCCACAGAACTCCATTTTGTAGGGATGACACCTTCTGTCAGAGAAAATAGGATCTGTCTGTCTGCTGTATTTTTTAGAGGCTAATTTACACCTTGAGTTCCCCATAACTGTCACTGTGTCTTTCTTCTTTTGCTTTATTTACTGGAGAAAAAGTGAATTCTTGTAAGCATCCTTGCAATTTGTTTCAGAAAATGGTTCTATCACATTAGAAATAGCCAATGCATTGCATTTGTCTTGCTCCATCAAATGCAGTCACCTATATCCCCAAAACACATTCTGTGCTTTACACAATATTGAAAGCAGAAAAATCTCGAGCTTTCTTATGATAGTAATTTGCTCAGCGAACTGCAAAATACTCACTGGATGGCAGACTTACATCTATTCGGTCCTCAGTTATTTTCAGAAATTTCAGTTTACGTTTTTATATTGTCCATTTTGAAGTTCATATAGGTAACAGTCAGAAAGAATGTGTATTAAAAGTTTGTAACTCCCATACATGCCATCTTCTTCATCCATCTTCTAACCACTTATACTGGTCAGGGTTTGGGGATTAAGCACACACACATGCACACACACACACACACGCAAAGATCCCCAGACAAATCCTAAAAATATACACCTGTAACATAAACATTCCTACATGCATACTTAAGAAGTCTGTCATAAAACTAAAAATACATTTTTATACACATATTCTATGTGTCATATGGTTCCTGGAATAGGCTCCAGGCCCAGGATTACTGTGTTCCGATAAGCCAATCTAGAGGATTGTCCTCAAAAAAATGTAATCCAGTCACCATATAACGTACAACAACTGCTTCCATTCTTGTCATGTGACCAGCTATCCCCCAAACACACATTCTTCCTTTGGTTCTACCCATATAATTGTATAGAGAGGAACACCCAAGGATATAGATCCTGTATCTACGGTGGAAGCAGCCCTCCTTAGGTTTTCTGTGCAAGTCTGTCTCATGCTGTGCTAAAGATTTTGCTCACAGGATTTTTAGCACACACAGATCTACCGATAAACATTACATCACAATTACATCCATACAATGTATACAAGAAGTTGGGTCAGCCTTGCAGTATACCTGATAAGTTTTCTCCCACACTGTGTCAAACCAGGACCTGTAGATCACAAAATAATCATGTAATGTTCACCCTGAGATACTGTTTGTTACCAAACAATACCATACAACCATAAAATGGAAAATGGTTGCATCCGTATGTTAATTACAGCGATTGAGGCTCCTACCATCTGTATAATTACTGTTACTAAGTTACTTGCCACCATTGTGTTTATTGCACATCGTGAAAAACCTTTTATTACACTTTAATGGCTGCAGCTCTTTTACTGTGCACATACACCTTTATGAAATGTATTAATAAATATTATCAGTCGACGCGTTTTTGGAATGCTGGATGTGTTTCCTTGTACAGTTCAGTTCGTGTAAGTGTTTTGCGGTGGTGGCAGCTACGTTTTGGGTGTCTGCGTCAGTGTAGTTTGGACTAGAGCAGTACTGGCTTCTCATGTTTTTGCATGATATGCTGTTATTACTCACACTCATTGAGTAAGGTGTACATTGATATGAGACTTACAAAGTATGTCCCGCAAATGAATATCCTGTCGGTCTTGCACATCCATTATTACCACCCAAGATTGACTCCACACAGAATTGTATCAATTATAGGACAATTTCTTATGCTACGCCGCTTTATTCCTCCATTGATTGATGGATATTCGCTTTTAACGATGAGATGCCATCTTCTTCAGATCAATCTATACCAACCGTTTTTTTTCTGAAAATATCCGGTCTAAAAATATCAAAATAGGAATTACATAAAAACGTATTCATTTTGGCCTTGTGTGATGCTTTTAATATATTTGTTTTACATTGAAATAGGAAAACAAGTAAAAAAGTTGTCATGAAAATTTTACTTGCAGTGGTTGAGTTTATTGTTATCATTATTGTTATGCCTGATCACTGCGTTTTATATATATATATATATGTGTGTGTGTGTGTGTAATAAAATTGTGTTATCATGCAATCTGTGTCTTTTGTAAACATGTAACTCTGACTGAAACATATACTTTTTAGTAATTAGCTTCCTAGCTACAGTTCCCTAACCTTGCTAGTTTATCAGCGTACTTTATTATAATACTTATCATTGTAACCCTGCCCACGTATTCCCATATGCTTCCATGCTCTCCTCATTCTCCACCTGATGTCTGCTCTACTCTGACCACTGCAGGCTTGTGCATATTCTTGTGCTTGTGCATAATGTGGCAGAAGAGTCGTCCGTCAGTTATGCTTCCCCGCATTGTTGTTATTGCCCCTGAACAATTCTGCTGTACATTTTTGCCAATGAAGTAAATAAATAATACTAATAACATCTTAGATCTTTGACATTCAGTTGCCTGTAACAAAGACAGACCACCCGCTGGACAGCCATGATGCACACTTTAAGGATTAAATAATTCAGGGCAGGCGTGACATATTTCCAGGCAATGCCAAAGCCATGGAGGAAATTACACCTCCTGCAGTTCAGTGGCATTGGCATTCAATACCTTTTAGCTCAGCAACCTTATTTGATTTCATACATATTTACTGGCTATTTTTTCTTTTTTGCTGATAATTCCTGGAGATGAAATTACTAACAGCGATAGTTTGAAACAACCTCATCAAATTAAAATGTAAATAGGTTGCATCTCATTTAGAACTAAAGGACCCATTGTGGATGCTAAGCTATGACAATGACATTGTGATCCATAAATACTTAAGTATTGCTGACACCGTTCATGGCTAGATAACTGCATGTCTTAGATTTCAGATTTATTACATTCAAATTAAGTCCTTTCTGGATTTAAAGCAATTCTTATGCACTGTTAATTAACTTACGATCTCTATCAGCTTGAGCAAACATTTGAAAATTTGAATTTAAATTCCGCAAAGTACTTTCAAGGTTAGAAAATTATTGATGGGCAGAGAAATTGTGACTAAAGAAAAAAAAATTATAATGTAATGAGTATATAAAGCTTCTATAACCGTGCATAGCATAATGGGAACATTTCTTACGAACAGAAGTTTTTGCCACATTGCGTGACATTGCGCTTTGGCATGGCTGAAACTCCGCATCACTATATTTTTATTTATTTCATTGCTTGTTAGCTGTGGCATGACTGAAATTCTGAATCACTATATTTTTATTCATTTATTTATTTCATTGTTTGCTAGCTGGGAAAGGTATTGTCTCACGTGAAAACAGATACGTTAATAACTTACTCCACACAGTCACTAACACCAGATTACCGATAACCGTTAACAGTAACGATGATTCTGACAAGTGTTACCTCTCCGTTCCGTCACATGACGAGCCACTGTTATGATGGATATGGCCCCTGTTCCAGTGACAGCTCTGTAAAATAACGTGTCTCTCGAATCCAAGATATATGTAATTTCCACAGCTACGTTGGAGGAGCTGAAATCACCGGCTGGGTATTACATGTCCATCTTGTGATGAGCTCCTTAGCGTACATGAATCCTATTATTCTCTGTTATTCATCATAAGAATCATTTTAGTCAAAACTCTCCAAAGACACAGCTAATACCTTCCTTGCTTCTGCTTAACAATTTAACATTGTAATTATAAGTTATATAATTCACTAGCTTCAAAAACTTAGGTGGAAATGCTTGACCGACAGACCTATCCATTGTATTTATTTATTTTTAAATCTTATGAATTCTGCCATGTAATTCTCACTTTGGTTTAGAGATAAGAGTTAAATGAAATATGTATATACAGAATACTATCCCATAACACGCCATATTGTTTTATTTAATCAATTAATGTGTTGGATCCATGCAATATAAAACAAGTTTAATCTCCCTCTCTCTGGATTACTTCACATAAAGGCTTTATTTTTCATTGTTTCTTTTTTTCCACTGTGCAGCTGTAAGTGATTGCTATTATCAGCTTCAAATACGCAGTCAGATAGGTGCATTTAACCTGTCTGCCTTCACCAGAAGGTCACTAGAATGACCCATTTTGTAGGCATATTATTGGGCCATCGTGGCAAGCAATATTTAACCCATTTCATATGGAGAAACCTCAGAGAAATATATATAGGTATGTGTGTGTGTGTATGTGTGTCTGTGTGGGGGGGGGGGTTATGAATATGTTACATTGTGGGGACCAAATGTCCCCACAGTGTGATAAAAACTTGTTATTTTGATGATGTGGGGACCATTTTTTGCTCCCCACAAGGGAAACTCAATTCTACAGAAATCTGTGTCGGCAATCAAATATCTTAAATATCTTATCTTTGGTTACTTTTAGATATGGTCAGGACTGGGTAAGGGTTATGGTTGTCATTGCTGGGATTATGTTTTTTTCCCATAAAAATGAATGGATGGTCCCCACAACATGATATGAATACAAACATGTGTCTTTGTATGCATATTTCTATGGAATAACACAGAAATAATCATAACACATGATATGGTAAAGAAAACTCATTATACGTTCCTGCTAGGGATGAATAGTGGGATAGTCTGAATCTTACAGGCACAGTAACTTTTATAAGAAGAAGATATATGGTATAAGGGTGTGAAATGTGTCTGTAGTCTGACACAAAGATGATCTGGATGAGTAACCCAGTGCTGACTTTGTGCCTCTCAGAGGCTGTGGACAAATCTGTAGTATAATAATTAAATTAGACAGTAACACTGAGATCACATGCTCAGTTGCCAGGTTTTGGTAACTCTGGGAGTTTTGAACCACTGAAGGATCATTCTGGCTCCATTTGGCTCACTAGTCAGAATCATCCTACTCCTGGGAATGTCCTTTTCCCAATAACATTTATAGCCTAAGATAGAAGCAAAAAAGCACCATATGTTTAGAGCTTCTTGCAAAGCTTCCTGGTAAGAGGGGAAATAATTCAACTTGTCACATCTGCTCATGGGCCAGTCTAGTAGGATTTATCACTAATTCAAGTGGTTTCTAAACTGTTCTCATATCAGCCAAAGGGGCTTTTTTCCTCAGTAATCTTCTTATATTTTATAACTGGTCTACACTGAGAGAAAGCTGATGCCACGTATTGCAACAGGAAGTTGGTTAACATGGTCCTAATAATCATAATGGATAGATGGACATGAATTGTGTCAGATCAAAAAAAGCCGATTGTCCATTTAGAAACTATTCCTATGAACCAGATTATATTTCGTTCCAAAAAGTTGTCCATGGAACATTTGGTAACAAAAATATCCGTGGAAAGTACACTTTAAATGCACTCTTACAACCTTTCATAGTCATTATTGCTTACTCCAGGGGAGCAGGCATATCCAAGCCAAATAAAACACATTATTATTAATATTTTTTGGAATATGAGCAAGCCTAATGTGTTTCTCAAAGCAGTCTAAGTATGGATTACATTTCTAATTTCAGTTTCTTATTTTAATTTAAGATAATTAGCTTCTTTAATATCCTGAAAATTTCAGTTAGCACAAGCACCGTTGCCTTATTTTTAAAAGGTTTGAAGAAACAGACTCATGCATTTTGTAAACAAAACACTTAAAATGAATTAATAATAATGAATTAACTAAAGAAGCTAAGAAAAAGGAGCTAACAAATTTATGTGACTTTGTTGCTAATTGGTTCAGCTTTTGAGATATTAGAAAGAAGTTTGTAATAGTTTGCCTGCTGCTCTGCTAGTTATTTTCCTATTACCTACCTAATTAGCAGTGTGACATGTACATTTGGCAACCTAACACATAGCATTTGCTGAAATTATGCTAAATGCTCTATAATAAAAGGTAAATTTTTATTCACTGAGCATCTAGATTAGTTGCAATTAACCTTATTTGTAAAACTGGCAAACGATTTTGATCAATTCCAAGCTATTAATATTTTGTAAAGCTTTTAAACTATACTCTAAACTTTTATTGGAGTGTTGGTGTTTAGAAGCATGTTATAATGTGTGACCTCAGAGGTAAAACTGATTAGTGAAGCTGTTAGGTAAACAGGAGGCTTGGAAAGGCAAAGAATCATGTAAATCACAGTAATCAAAGCAAATAACTTCTGCAAGACTCTGAGAAACAGTGATTGGTGTGCCATGTCTTTAATGAGGAACAAAGGAATACTTAAAGGTTATATTGCTTATATATGCAAATATGGCTTGTAGGGTTTCAGAAGTGTTTGTCATATTAAAGCATTGATTAATAATATTATGAATCAGTAATAAATTCAGAATTCAAAGTCGTTTGTATTCGTTTATGCCAGTCGTGGAGAGTAGCAGAGTTTGATAGATTTTATTTTCTGTGCATTTCTGTACTGTTCAATGCTGCAATCCTTATAGAAAACAGAGCAAATGACAGTGCAAGTTATCATCCAGTACAGGTCAGTCTGAGCCTGGTACTTATCCAGAAAAGCACAGGGCACAGGGCACAAGGCAAGTGATACCCAAGAGAGGAACGTTTCTTCTTATAAGGAATGCTTTCCTAGCGCTTACAAAAACACTTAAACTGCCATTCCCTATATTTCAGGCATTTACAGTTGAGAAATACATCATTTTATAAAGTAAATGTAAGGTGTTTTTTCTAAATAGATTTTAGCTAACATACCTTGAATTCCCACATACACATATGTTTTATAACTTTTACTCGTTTGTTATGTTTGTTCTTTGCCTAGGGGCAAAAAAAAAAAAAAGGTAGTCCAGCGATGAACGGCAGCTCATGCTCTCTTGGAGAACTGAGAGGAGCAGCCTTTTCAGGAGGTCAGCTCTAAGCTGTTGACATCGGTCCCCGGCTGCCTGAGCGTTTGGGCGGCACCTCATTATCACTAGGTCTGCCTGGGAAGGAGCAGAGCTCATTGTGAAGCAGCTGTCACTAAGGGCAACGGCAAGGGGCAGAATTTTGGCCTTTCAAAGAAAACAATAAATCGCTTGATTGTTACATGATTGACAGCGACACGTATTCTGACATGCAAATAAGCCGCACCACGTCTTTAAACAGTAGGCGGTGCCGCGCTTGATTTGTGACTGTCACATTTGTGATGGCCTGACAATCACTAATCCAATTCAAATGCTAGAAGAGACACTACAGTTAACGCTTCTCACAAAGGTATTAATACGCACCGCTTTTATAAAGCCTGGCTGTATGAATAACTTTAGGTTAAAAAGTCTGAGATGTTTTGCTTGTTGCTTGGTAGCTGGCACAGTGAATCCGTGGGTAGAGCTTTAGCCTCAGACCTCCAGGCTGTGTGGAGTGTATACATTCTCCCCCTGTTTTTGTCGGTATCTTCCCTCAGTCCAAAAACAAATGGCTTAGATGCATCGGTGTTTCAAAATTGCCCAGAGAACTGTGTCCTCTCCCTTGTGCCTTGGGATAGGCTCAGGCAACCCAGTCCTGCATAAGCAAAAACTGAAAATGGATGGATGGATGGATGTGGATTTTTTAAAATTTTATTCTAGTTTATCAGGAGTATACAGTTCTGCCTTGCAAAAGAACTCAAGATACCAATGAGAATCTAAATCATCAATATTAATCATTACATTTTAAAAGCATAAGGGGCAATTGGACACGAAATATTCATTATGGACAAAGCAACCTATCAAGTTGCTGGAGATTCATGTAAATCAAATAGCAGTCATAGGTTCCACAATTGCTTTATTCTCTTGATGTCAACTATGTTAATGTTTTAAATTAGAACAGTGTTTCTGGATGAAGTATTTTATTTGTACTTCATGTATCATACAACCACAATATCCAGTACTTTTCTGCATTACACTCTTGCCTTCCTATGACAAAGGCTGATGTTTTATGTTGTATAAACTGTAAGCCTTAAACGGACAAGATCACACATGTGCCGTCATATTGATGTGCAACAGTAGAAAAAATGTAATATGATTGGAATGTAGCTTCTTAACACAGTGCAGCTTCTAAACAAACATTTAACAAATCATCAACCCGTTTTACTCACTTCAGTAGCTGCTTAAGTTAAAAACATCCATCTGTGCTCCTATACATAAATATACGTAGTTCAGAAAGTCTGAAAAATACTGAATGTGAAAGCTTTTTATCAAAGGTGTATTCAAGACACAGAAAATAATCATTCATTCAGAGCATTTTTTCTAATACTACAAACAAAGAGTAAAGGTATGGAAAATCCAGGACTGCAGTCCTACTAAGGCTCAGATTTCATTTCCGATACAGTCAATCAGGGGCTGCGTGTAACAAGGCCCTGTGCAGTGCTTAAGGCTGGAGCTGGAAAATAGTCCTCTGTTGTATATTAAAATCACAGAAATTTCAAATATGTCATTTTTTTGCACACTGGTCTGCTTGTTTTGTAGGGTTGTAATGAAAGTTCTTAGATTCCATGTCACCAAATGTACTCACTGATGGAACCTATAAATTTCTCATTTTAGTAATAGATTTCACCTATTTTAGTTTTAACAGGAGAAAGTTGGAAGCATTGTGCAACATGAAAGGAAAAATCAATAATAATAAACGTAATCTATCTATCTATCTATCTATCTATCTATCTATCTATCTATCTATCTATCTATCTATCTATCTATCTCTTGTTATTTCTGCAGTCCTTATACTTGGAGAGAGAAAAAGGGTAGATATTAGACATATTTAAGCCAGTGAATGTCAGAGCTGTCTGATCAAGTATATATTAAATATATGAACATTAATGGTAATTCTCTACTTTTAACGACATCCAGGAGCTCATTACCTCACACCAGGGCTCGTAATGGAAAGAGTCAAGCCCTGGTGCATTTAGAGGGGAGGACAGAAGCCAGACCTTCATGCTCGTGGGGTTTCGGGCATATTTGTAGGGGTCATCAGGGATTGTAGAATCTGGGCACCGTGCCCCCTGACCACCTCTTCAGCCAGCGCCTGCTTCCCGTGTTTTAAATCTGATACAGGCTACAGTAGGTAACCAGTGCAGAGGGACAGGAGATGGTTGAAAACCAAAAAGGCCACAGCGCTCTGAAATAACTGTAGCTGTGGGGCGGCACGGGCAGGGATGCCGAAAAGCAGTCAGCTAGAAAGGATAAGACAAGGACCAGAAGCGGTAGCCGGTTTGAATAGCTGTCAAATATACGGATTGAACAGGGGGGGTTGGATGTAACAGGTATTGTTCAGGAAAAAAACAGGCAGATCTGGCTGCAGATGTAATGTTCTTAGAAAGCCAGGCTGTTGTCAACAGTTTTGCTTGGTGGGAGATAATGTAATAATCTGTGTTTGTAAACAAGAGTCCATTTAGCTAATTTATTTTTCAGTCGACTTTTAAACAAAGTGCGGTAAGGTTGGAGAAGGTGTCATAAAGAGAGAAAATGTAACCTAAAGACACATGAACTTCTACGTGTCAGGAGGAGGAAAAAATAAAAACAGCATGTTTTGATGATAACAGTAATAGGAAAACTATGAGCAGAGATTACTCAAGCAAGGTATTTGCAGCTGAAAAGGGAATCGCGGAACAGAGCCACGGGCAACCCCTGTAGAGAGGCTGCGGACGGGTGAGGCGCCGCGCTAGGCTATCTGACACGTGATTTAGCATGTTGAATGGTGTAGATAAAGTAGGTCGAGAAAGGATTAGTGCTAAGGGTAGAGCTCTTGTTCTGGCATGGGGCCAAAGGATTATTAAGGAAAAGCAAAGTTGTTTCACTATAAACCACTCAATGGTTACTTAGAAGAAAATGAGAACGGCAGTTGAGTGAAGGTTTTAAAAAACGATAATTATAGGTGATGATCATGATGATGCTAGTACTATTACTATTGTTAGTCTTACTTTTCTCCTTCAATAGAATTATTATAT
>JAODJW010000033.1:8812299-8823753 GCA_026777045.1 Hyperopisus bebe | reverse complement strand
ACTATTCTGAGTGTAAACTCCCTCCTTTGATAGTTGAGTACATTCTTGGAGTGAAAGTCGTCAGGGGATACAGTCATGATATGAGCACAGTGGTAAAGTTTGAGTCAATTTTAGTGTGAAACCAGAGACATTTGAGGAGAACAAATTCAGTAACTCACACTTGTTCTACTGTCTGGTCTGTTCTTTTTTTGTAGCAGGGGGGGGCTATGGCGTTTGCTTGGATATATATGGGAGGGTCGGGGCAAATTCGCAACAAAAAGCAGCCTGAGAATTTGCCGCTGACTGGGTGGGGGGTGTGGTGATGCCGATTACCGATCGTGATCAACCGTCCCTCACAAGTCTGGCCCGGTACGAAAATCTCAAAACTTTCCAATGGCCAGTTCACACCTGTGGGAGGGGAGTCTTTTCTCTGATCAGTAAATTCAGGAGGGATACAAACGATTCTGTTCTCTCTGATTTCACTTTATCACAAATGTTTTGCTGAGAATACGCCCTTGTTTGTTACCTAGTTTCCAGTTCAAAACAAATGTTTTAATGTCCTAATACCAAGAGAATACTTCATAAGCTTCCATTTATATAAATTCATTTATTTTAAATGGAAAAAAAATCACTAGGAGCCCTTGCCTGCCCTGCACACTAGTATTTATTACTGTCTTAATAGTATTGACCTACAATCACCATAGTGATAATTTTCATTGGTTAAATCTGAAGACAGTTTGTGGCCTCATCACCTAATATCTCTGCCAGACTTATTATTCTGCATGTTATGGTGTCTGGATATTATTATTACATCATAATGTGTTATGTTATGTGGGCTTTGGTTGCACTGCCCTGTGAGATTGGCATTCTATCCAGCATGTATCCACCCCTGCTTTGTGCCCTATCTATCACTGGATAAGTGCTTTGAAAATGTATGGCTGTTGTAATGAAAAGGAACATTTCTTATAAGTTGTTGGTGCAGCAGGGAAAAATTGAGAATGACTACAGCATAAACAGCTGTCTTGATGAGAATATATTCAATAAATATACCAATGCATTATTATTATTATTATTATTATTATTATTATTATTATTATTATTATTATTAGTAGTAGTAGTAGTAGTAGTAGTAGTTTTCCTCACGTGGAAACACACAGAACTATTCGCTTATTGTTCCAGATAAAAATTAGTTTCACATAAAACTTGATTGAATGGTCAGGATTTGTAACATGCTGAGGTTACTCACTGCTGTTCTCTTGGTCCTCTGTAAATGCAGGCTTTTGTTCCAGCTGAGGTCCTAATTAATTAGCTTTGAACCACACTATTGAAATCACATTAATCCAGACACATTGCTATCATTTTCGCTCATGTGTTTCACTCATGTTTAAAGCATTATATATCACACAATTAAGTAAATGGGGATTGAATCTATCTAAAGCTAAGGTATTTTTTGTTACTTTTTTTGTTCAATACCAATCATATAAATGGAACTTTATTGTGACCAATAAGTTGTCACATAAAAGAGAACTCAGGTATCACTTGAACAACTCAAATTTGGTTTAACATGACTGAAAGCACTTACATTTGGTTCAGCCTCAAATGAACTGTGCAACTCATTCAATCAAGAACTCAATCAAAGCTAATTAATAAAGTGCTCAGGACATCAGTTTTCATATACTGAGGGTTCGAAGCAGACGATTGGAAATACAGATATCCTGGGATACCACAATGTATTTGCATTTTTATTATGGCAGATTTTAAATAATTTGTTAGTGGTGATCTGTATATTCAATTCTGACCATTATTTCATCTATATTAATGTTTCTGAAAACTATTTTTGAAAGAATATGGTTAGCATTCAACTTAGAGTAAGGTATTGACTTACATTTTGATTAATTTAATTAATTTTGTAGTTAGCTCAATAGCTTAACCATTGGCTTCTCCTTAATCATTCACTTATTTGATGACTCTCTGTCGTCATAATTAGGCTGAATATATAGGGTAGTGTGTAATTAAAAACTGTTCAAGTTATTGTAGCACACATGAATGATTCCGTTTTAAAACACAGATTGGCAAATAACACATTGTGGAACGTGCATCCAGTGACCGTTAGTATTGGCGATATTTTATCGTTATTTCATAAGAGCACCTCAAACCTCCATGTTTAGGATGATATTCGGCAGTAAATGAGCATAAACTTTCCAGTACCAGGGTTGAAAACCACTGACGTAATACTATTAGCATGTGTACCTGAAAACATGTTGTTTGCATGATTTATAGGAAACTGGACATCCTCCCAGACCTTCATTTATTAAAAGTGTGCTTTAAACTGTTGTGTCAACAATACCAAGTTTGGTGAGTTGCTGAAATTACTTTTAGCATCACCATAATTGCTTGCAGGTGTGAACAATTAGGGTTACAAGCTTCTGTTCCCCCAGTTGGACCAGTATGCGAAAAGGAACCTGGCAGGAAAACAAGGTGAACGCGTCCTCTCCAGTCGCTTGTATAAAAATGAGAACATTTCAAGGCCCGTGTGATAAGGAATGATACAGAAGTAAAGGTGTCCTCTTCTCTGTTTCCTCCACTTCATGTTACACATTTGGCCTTTGTGTGCGTGTGTATGGCCTGCTTTTACTTCAGCTGCTCTTCTGCTATCTGCTGTTAATTCCAAAGATGGAAGTGCAAATTCTTCAGGATTAACCTGGAGTCCATGTCTGTTTATTATATGTGTGGTTAATTGTAATACAGTGGGTTAATGTTATATTTTACTAATAGATGGTTGCTAATGTTTGTGTTTCTATAACATAGTTTGTCACATTTTTGCAGTAGCTCAAATTGCAGAAAATTTGGTTGCGCATTTTGAATTACAATTCAGTTTTATCCCATTTAATTCTCATTTAATTCTCATACTTGCCAGGTGCTGGTAATAATAACACTAACAATGCAGGATATTCTCATTATTACATCATATTTCAGTTGTGAAACTTGAAGACTGACAGGATTGTCTGTCTACAATGGTCATGACCTTCTCAGAAGAACTGCAGTTGCTATTTAACCACTTGTCAACACCTTTTCCATTAGCATGGATACTACGCTATATGGATAAAAGTATTGGCACATCTGGCATTAACACCTGCAGGGACATCTATGACATCCCATTTTAAATCCATAGGCATCAATGTGAAATTGGTCCTCTCTTTGCAGCTATAATAGCTGCCACTCTTATGGGAGGGTTTTGTCATTTACAGAATACTTTTGAGACCTGTGATGGGTTGATGTCCAGTCCAGGCTTGTTCCCTCCCTTGTACCCTTAGCTTCCAAGGTAGGCTTCAGACCCCCATGACCCTATATTGGACAAACAAGTACAGAAAATGGATGGATGGACAAAAGACTTTTCATATATGCCTCTTGTCTCCCTGGAAGAGGCAAAAGAGTTAATTTTCTTCTATAGCTATAAATTCTTTGCAGGGAAATTGTATGATATCAACAATGCTTAAAACATCTATCCATCCATCTATCATTTGGATGCAAGCCAGTCACTGGGATAGATGACTGTAAGCATTAGAAAGTACAGGAATGCCTCACAATGAAACACACACACGCACAGGTTTGCATTTATATCTTTGTGGGAAAATTCCATTCAAAATGGGAAACACTTGGCAACCTGAACCTCTAACCAGGCCTAACATTAACCATAAGTAACCAAACAAAATATGAGACCTTTGTCATTTTTAGGTTTTTGATTGCATTCACAGATTTTTGTGGGGAGCCAAAAAATGGTCCCCACAACGTCAAGATAACAGGTTTTTATTACATTGTGGATAACATTTGGTCCATGCAATGTAATATAAACATAATCCACACATACACACAGACCTGCACTCATATCTTTGTGAGGACCATCCATCCATTTCTATGGGAAAATCCCTAATCCAAACAATGACAACCTTAACCCCTACCCAGCCTTAACCTTAACCATAAGTAACCAAACAAAATACGAGACTTTTGGCATTTTTATTTTTTTGAGTGCAGTCGCCGATTTTATAAAATTGAATTTCTGGGGACCACAAAAACAGGTGGCCCCTACAATGTAATGTATACCCAGACCACACACACATAAAAACAAACAGCAATCCATATTGTAGCTCATTTTCAAAATAGACAAACATGTGGCACAGCACAGGAGCACAAGCTTCACACCTTCACATACACTTTTTTTTCTATTGGGAAAATGGGGAAGTGCAATCCAGATGATTTTCGGGGGGGGGGGGGGGGGTCGGGTGTCAGGCATTCTTCTGATGAAGCCTGCAAAACAGGAGCCGATCTAGTTTTCAGCTGAAAGAAACTCCAGCATGTACCTGCATTAGGGGCTCCCTGATCATGAAGGTATCAATCAAATGGCTGATCTTAATCAGGAATATATGTCAGAGAAGGAAGATGGCGTTGAACACCATCCCCCATGTGTGTGTGTAATGTATGTATAGCCACAGAGGGAGCTGGGGAAGAACTGTTAAGGGGTGGATTTTGGAGCACTGACTGGTGAAAAGGAAGATGCTGCTGACAGGTACGGTGTCCTGTTCACACACACACACACACACACACACACACACACACACGTCATGACGTGCGGTGACAGACAAATTTCCTACTCAAAGTTTACCATCACTGACACCTCACGCCCATTTTCTTCTCTCCCAGGAAAAAAAATGTGGTCCCGATGAGCACATTGCAGAAGGATGAAGACAAGAAAGACTCCGAGATGGGCACACCATGCCACAAATGTAGAAAATATGTCTGCGTGTCACACACACAGCACAGAAACAAAATAAAATGTGTGCACTGGCTGAACAGACATCCAAAGCAGTCATCTAGCCACATGTGCTCTAAATAAAGGTTTAATGCAACAAAGTGACACATTACAGGAATCATTTTTTGTTAACTCTTGCTTTGATCCGTCTGTGTAGCGTTATATCAATATACTTACTAAACTCTATCAGTGGGCTAAAATAAATCAAACCTAAATGTTTTGTATGTGCCCTGAGATTGATTGGCAGAATGTTTGTTGCCCTGTATCCTATGCTATGCGCCACTAGCGCCTGGCTCATGGTGACCGCTGTTATGGAAGATGAATGGATTGATAGAGTGTGTTTGTAAATTAGGTAACATATGAATTTTGCTAGGGGTGAGAGGAAAATATTTATTATAACCACTGTGAGGTGATTTAGCCACTGGGTCAAAATTAACCTGCCAGTGTAACAGATGTAAATATTATTTCTGAACATAATAGACAAATTAAGATAACTTTGAAGTTTAACACCTGGAGGATGGATTTGTATTTAATGTTTACTTTTTCATCCATTCCCTTCAATATCTCAATTACCACAGTTATTAAAAAATACAGGCATTTTTACAGCCTTTGTAGCCAGTAGTCAATAAGTATCATATAGTAATTTAGCTACACTCGAAAAATGCATAAAAGTGAAAACAGTACCGATTGTTATGTAGTATTTGGATCGATTAAGCCAGTGGAGCATGTTGAAATGGAATCCATTGTGCCGTCCGATTTAAATACAAGACACCAAACCCACAGAACTTTTCTTTGTGTTTTCTTTTACCGCCTAAGACTTTTGCGCAAATTTTAGTTGTAAAATGAAATAGAACTGAAGAACTATTTTGCCCTCTTTTGCTTCTGAATTAGTTCAAATACACATACAACCAGAGCATGTGCTAAACAAAGCAAATGGGACGACTGATATTCGGTATAACCCCAATTACGTATTTATTTCCCGCCATTTGCCTGTGAAAGAAAGAAAGAAAAAAATAAATATATATATATATATATACACACACACACACACACACACAAAGCATTAACTCTGGCAACAGGGTTTATTTCATGATTCCATGTGTTTAATGTAAAACATGGCCGTATCTGACACGTACATAAGGCACTGATGGTGCACTCCGCGCCTCTTTTCTAAGGCATAATGATGCATAACCATCAAACTTCAGCTAAGTCTTGTCCTAGCACATGAAAAAAGGTGTCAGTTGCAGAAAGAAAAATTATACAGTCCACTAGTTCCCTGTCTACCCTGCCATGATTGTGGCAAGCTTGTATCCCTAAAGGAAAAATGGCATGTACTCCTGCTTAATCCCCCTGATGCAATAGAATGTAATGGCATCACCTATGAAAATGGCCCTGTTATCTATCTCTTTTTTATAAAAAAGAATGGCACACTGAAAAAGCTAGGTTTAATCTTTGACCAAACTAGACTACTTTTAGATGACAGGTTTCATATATATTTATAAAATCTGCCTTACCCTTTTGAGTAACCTTCAACGGTATTGTCGACAGAATAAAAAAGCTATCCAACGGCTAAGTGTGCAGAACGGTGTCAAAAGCAGGGAATAAGTCTATGTAAATCTGCGGTTATTTATATATATTTTTAGTATTTGTTGCTTTTTTGCTCTGTGCTGTGTTAATCCCTCAGTAATTACAGTGGCAAAATATTGTGTATGTGTGTGCATAATGATTAGCATATTTGATATCTGAAAACAGGGAGATGTGATGATCATTTAAAAAGGATTTTAATAAAAGGTAGAGAAGAAAAGTAGGAAAAAAGTTCATGGGAAAATTCCAGTGCTTAAAATAATTATATCAATATTCGTAATTTACAAGCATAGCATTAATGCAATTAGTAAAAATATTAAATAACTTTATTAAGGGTCTTAAACAACCATGATCCATAGAGTTGTACCTAAATTTAAGTCCAAGTCCCAAGTTTCCCAGAAATAGACCCGGATCCATTCATTGTATTATTCATTTATTTATTTTGAAGATGCCTTTGTCCAGAGTGACATACTAGTGAGACAGATAATATATAAAATGCATATAATATAATATATGTAGATGGATATGATACTGTAGTAAACTATTTTAGTCATCCTTTCTTTAGGCATACAATAAAAAAGAACATAAAGAATTTGCTGACAAGGAACAAATGCCATTTAAGACCTGAGGGAGGCTACATATTTACCTTGTGTTCATTTTTAAACCCCTTGTTGTTCCATTAAAACACTTTTTATACAATAACATTCCATTTGAATGCAAACTGCTTAGCAATTTGCCCGAAAAATTCCATAATGGCTGCATATGGGTTTCTCATCTGGCTCTTTATGATGTCTATTACTCAGAAATATTTTTGCAAACAGCATGCAAAATTGTTAGTCGTATTTTATATTAGGGTGCAGGTTTGACAGGAGGGAAAGAACACACGCGCAAATTTATCGTCAAACACAGTGGATTTATATACTAGCCACTTGCATTCATTTTCCATGTGGACTACAATGCATTTTTTGTTACTCTGTATTAATTGCATCCTTTACTCAGCCAGAATCATTGAGGCTTATATTTTTAGCTCATACAAAATAATACATACAATTAAAGAATGATTTTATGTTTAACATTTGAACTGTTTCCATTGGAAAACAATTCCAGTTAACTTCACTTCCAATTGAAAAGCAATCTTGCTTCACAAAACATGATGAGACAACGGCATTTTAAAAAGTCAGAGGTATATCTGCAATATTGCTCATATGAAATAAACACAATAATATATCCAATAAATATATGAAAATGACCCATATTTATTCTGTTTCCAAATTGCTCAGAGTTAAACGTCATTGTCCTTCGAACCCAAGCTGTTGCCATCAGACTTGACTTGCAGATTGCTCTTAGGCAAGCCTGTCAGCAGAGAGGGATGTCAGACATTTGTGTGTATGTGAACAGGACACAGTATCTGTCAACAGCATCTTCTCTTTCACCTGTCAGTACTCCATCGTCCATCCCTTAACAGCTCTTTCAGAGCCTTCTATACTCTGTCACACTTTCTCCCCAGTCTGCTTGCCACTGGGAATGACAAACCTACCCCAGACCCCTGAAGTATTTTATTGCCTCTCCTGGGCTTTCACATCCCTGTTTGGTAGATGACTCTCAAATTTCTCTCTTTTCCACCTTCAGAAAGCAAGATGTCCTTATGGAAATCAAGATCTCTTGCTTGTATCTGCCACCCGATAACCAAAAAATAAGATTTAGTTCAGTAGCTCCAAATATTGTTGTACATTGTTTTTTTTCAGTCACCAAACTTCTAACTTCTGAGCTTTAAAATCTGTTTATATATACAATGCATTTATTTTATGTATCAGCATACTAACAAGAAAGGAAATAAGAATGAGCTTGTCTTTTAAAACATTGACTATTGTACCGCAGTGAATAATGTAGTTATGCTCTGGTAATACATGTGTCATCCCTGAGGGTTTAGCCCTAATGTGTTACCTTACTCTCCAGAGTTCATTCTGGGTCAGTCTTTGTATTAACTCTTCCACATCCATCCATCCACCTATCCATCTGCCAACAGCTTATCTTGATCAAGGTTGAGGGGTCTTTGAGATGCAGTACTATTAATTGATCTGTCCTACAGTTATTTTGGTCAAACCTGCTATGCAATAAAGTACTGTAATATAAATCTTGATGATCAAAAGAATCAAGAGAGATGCTGGGGTAGTCAGTAGTTCTCCAGGGGCATCAGATTGTGTGTGTGTGTGTGTGTGTGTGTCTCATCGTGGGGTCCAAGTGTCCCCACAATGTGATAAAGAACAGTTATTTTTACATCGTGAAGACCATTTATTCGGTCTGCAAAAAGAAAAATGCCAAAAGTATTTTGTTTGGTTAGTTACGGCTGAGTAGGGGTTAAGGTTTTATTGTTGGGAATAGGATTTTTCCCCATAAAAATGAATGGATGATCCCCACAAAGATATGAATGCAAAGTATTAGTACAGCAAAGTGGCATGAAATTATTTATAAATTCTTTGCTCCAGATCTGTAAGCTTGATTACTTACTGTAACCTGGAGCTCTTGCAGTTCAAAGGTTAAGGTAAAAGTGCCATGTTGTTTATTTATAACTAACAATTTTCTTAAAGCAAAGATAGACATTGTGCTTTCTTGAAGGTATTAAGAGCTGAAAGGATTGAAAGATCAATATACAGGACTGTACAGAAGTATTAGGCGGTCAAAGAAAATGTTTAATGCTATTTATCTGGGTAGTACACTTGTATTTTCTTAGACAAAAAATACAATTTAACAACAGAAAACACGCAAATTAACAGTGAGAAAGAAAGAAAGAAAGAAAGAAAGAAAGAAAGAAAGAAAGAAAAAGAAAGAAAAAGAAAGAAAGAAAGAAAAATTTCTTCTGTTCTCCAAAAAGTGATTGATGTCTTGTTGGATGGCTAGCTGAAGCAGTTCAGTATTGATTAGCTGAACAAGGTGGGGTAGTGTTTGAATCAAAAGAAGGGTTGGTGTTTGGTGTCACTGAAAATACTGGAGTAATTTTAGGAGAGGTTTTGAAATGGCTAAGCTGACACACTTGAACAGAGACTTTTACACCAGCATGAGGATCACTTAAGCATCATTTTCTTTGACTGCGTAAAACTTGTGCACAGTACTGTGTATTGAATAGATACCAATATTTCTGCACATCCCAATCTGTTTTATATATATATATATATAACTATATAAGCGTATTACTGAACTGTTATAATTCTGCTTTTATTATTTACTTTGATTGGTATTTAGGTTTTTGCTTATACTGTAACTGAAAAGTAATCTCACTGAAGGCGCATAAGCTGCTAAGCCACTCTTTGGTGGTCAGACATGGCTAGAGGGACTACAGTATGGGGCATGTCCTACTGCTTTAATGAGTCTCTGTTTCCTACAGTGAGTAGTATGATAAAAGGCTGTAGGTTTCCACTCATACTACTCCTACATAGTGTGATATTTCATGCAGCTGGATTTCTTGTCCACATTGTATTTAAGGGTCAGTTCAGATGAATGATGGATTTCTTCCCATCTAAAAACACATACTTACTTATTTTTACTTATTTGCAGTTCCATAATTACTTTTTCTTAACCTTAAGATTTATAGTATGCATTGATTCAACATTTTTGAGTATTTCAGGTGATTTATATACACAATGGTAATTGAGCTGGTATACTCGGAACCAACTTTAGGAAGGTTAGAATGGAATATTGTTGTTTGGTTTGCCTAATAAGCAGGAATGCATTTGAAAACACATAACTGGAAACAATGTATATTGTTATATGGCAGATACCCTGAAACAGTGATATATAACATGCAAATGAAACTAATGGAAAATGTCTTTTCCATTCCTTATATGCTTTCAATCATTTCAAACTCCATGTGTTTTGCGTCATACCATTTGAAAAATAGCTGTACGTTGTTACTTGAATAAAGCCTGTATTTATTTGACTAAACTGTGAAATTTTCATCTATGAAACATACCTTTGTTCGAGTAAACCAGAACCAGAACCAGCTGATTTGATGTAATTATCTAACTCCTGGGCCCCAAATTTCAGTCATTTTAGGTAGTAGTTTTACCATTAGTTTCAGCCGAGCTTTTAATTAACCTTTTTGCTTTTATTAAGCTGTTGGTGATAATTAAAGCCTTGTTTAACCATATGGAATAAAGACTAATTTATAGGAAAACTTCCCCGAGGGAATTCAATCTGATACCAAAACAATTTTCCCATTTTAAAATTCAGAAAATTATATATTTGGCCATAATCAGCAATGCATATCACATAAGAGACAGCCTGTTAGGTAATTTTATGTTGTTAATTATTTAGTGACTGAATATTTAAGTAAAATATTCAAAGTTTCATCATTATTTTTTTATAACAATTTAGGTACTGTCTAGCCAGGAAGGACTTAAGACTAAATATTGGTTTATGCCATAAAAATGCATCCTGCATTCAGTCAAGCATTACTTGGTCCTGTAACAGTGCGTCCATCATTAAAGTATTTGTATGGGGCATACGGGAAATCAGTGCGGTTAAATCAGCAATGCAGTTTTGTAAGCAAACAGGGTGACACAAGTACTAAGACAGAGCAGCGGGCAGATGTTATCAGTCAGGGAAGGCATCAGGGGAAGGAGAGAGTACTTGAACAATAACTGAGGTCATTTCAGGAAACAGTGAGAAATCCAGATCATTTACTGTAGGAATAATGTAACAGCAAACAACATATGTAGTGAGATGACACTGTTTATTGTTACCTTTTCATCATTCATTATTTTTATTATCTGTTTATTTATGTAAATTATATATTAGAGAGAGGTGTAAGCTAAATCATGTACCATGTCCCACAATGCGATGCATCACAATTTTGTAAATGTATCTCGTAAGTTTGATACATGGTTAACACACCTCAGCCAAGGAATCTTGGATAGGAGACTCCATCTTAAGACATAAGCATCCATCCACCTCATTTTGTTTAAAAGACCAAAAGACAATAGATTCACAGTTAAATATTTTAGAAGAACAGATGTAGGGTTCCATCTATTGTTGAATATGGTCTGGAAACAATATCTGTTTACGGGCCACATTATAAAAGCTTATAT
>JAODJW010000033.1:8794714-8812199 GCA_026777045.1 Hyperopisus bebe | reverse complement strand
CAATTTTAGTATACAATTCATGTCATGTTCATAACACTATCAAGATCAGTTACAGTTGGCATGAAATTCTTGCACGGAAAACTTATAAAGAGAGGAGGCATCTCATGACCATGAATCTCATGAAGATCTCATGAAGTATATTTGTTCCTGCCAAATCGATATGTTCAGTCAATTTGGTTAGGTTAGTCTGATCGTACATTCTGGTATAAATTTTATTTAATTTTATTTTACTTTTCTGTTTTTCGAATAACATATTGATTCATTTCTGACTTCCCCTTCTCCCGCAGTCAAAAAAGTTGAGCAGAGAACAGACCTTGACCATAAAGGAGTTTATAAGCTAGGCAGTCACTGTTGTTCCTGATACTCTGAATTGCTAACTGCCATACCTACATTTGTTAAGCATATTCAACGAAACATACTTTAGGTTTGCTTCATTACCACATGTTTTACCTAACAAGTAATGACATATAGTGATTACAAATAGGGTGGTAGGGTGGCACCATGGTAACACAGTTGCCTCACACCTCTGGAGACCGGTGTTTGAGTGTGTGGAGTTTGAAGCTTTTCTCTGTGTCTTCATGAGGTTTCCTCCAGGTTCTCTGGTTCCTCCCCCACAGTCCAAAAATATGCTGAGGTGAATCGGAGTTGCCAAATTGTCCATAGGTGTGAATGGTGTGTGACCCCCCCTGCAATGGGTTGGCTCCCCATCCTGGGTTATTCCCTGCCTTGTGCTCCTTGCTTCCAGGATAGGATGGATATAGAAAATGAATGATTGAATAATTACAAATGGATGTATAACAAACCTATTCTCTCTTTCAAGAGAATGTTCATTAATTAATTCTTATTTGCTGATCCCCGTTCCTAATATGTAATATCTAATATCTAATAAAATATCTAAAAATATTTACCTGTATTATTATATTATTTATGCAATCGATTTATGTTAATTATAAGTAGAAATGACAAATTATAGAAGGCTTTTGTATTTTGTATTTTTTATTATTAGAGCAACAGCATAATATCATTTGGAAATTCAATGTGCAAATATTTATGATTATAGGTTTTAGTGTTCGGTGTTGAATACAGAAAACTGCAATGAATTAATTAATGGTTATTTTTAGAACAATAAAACCCAGTTATCAGTTATATCAGTTATTTGTGATTTAATAATTCATTTTAGGTATTAACCTTCAGTAAAATGAAACAAATAACTTCAACAGTCATAATTGTTTTTAAAAAATACATTATTGTAAGGGTTAAAATATGGGGGGGGGGGGGGAAGGGGGTAAAAGGAATTTGTATTCCATGGAGTTTGCATATAAAAATGATGCGGTAGTAACAGACTGATTAATAAACCCTTTTCACTTCTTTATTACTATATTATCACCATTTACTGTTTTGTTTTGTGAAAGCTTGTGGCACTCAAACAAAGCAGTCAGTCTTTCTTTCGTAACACTGCATTGGGCACAGCATTTAAATGTAATTAACACTCTTCAGTGTTCCTGATCCATATTTTTTGTCCGAGCGGGGTTTTTCTTCTCACACGGAACATGCCTGGGGATTCAGAGCCCCTGGCTGCTTTACACGTCAGCCGTCCGGCAAAACGGGACAATGATTGATCCCACTCCTGCATTGTGGCTTTTTTATAGATATGATATTTAAATAGGAGCTGTCTTTGACTTTGTAATCCCTTGTGCAACACTTGTAGTTGAGAAGGAAAAGTCAAGCAGCGTATTTTGTCTGAATCCCGCGTTTATCTTTTCACGTCCCCACAGACTTCGGTTGTCAGCATCAGCAGCCTCAAGCTTGCAAGATTTTTGGTATTATTGTGTTTAGTCCCAGAACAGGGTCATCATGGGGACGTTTTCTATAATCTTAAGGCAGCAGCTACATAAAAAGCAGCTGCAAAATATATTAGTAACACATAACAGTGTTCACATGTATATAGCAGTCATACATATTTATTTGTTTTTGTCACCTATAAAATTGATATCGACTCCAGTTTTAAGTTTAGACACTATGCGGAAGGTTTGTCTTTTAGGATCTGATGGCTTGTGAAATGAAGGATGCTAAGAAACTAAAGGTGAACAACACAAAGTCCAGCCATCCATCCCTTTTTCGGCAACATTTCCAGTAGCAGGTCATGGTGGCACAGGACAGATCACAAGGCAAATAACCCTAAGCAGATCACACAAATACATATAATGTATTTACAGTAGACATTAGTACATTTTTGGTTATTATATTTGGAGTCAGTTTGATCCAGGAGTACAACATTTGCTATCTACCCATGAAAATCAACCCATGGGTTTTCCCTGACATCCACTTAAGATATACAGTCCCCTCTCACCCCCACCCCACAATGCATTACAGTTCATGATTATAAGTACCTGAGTTTCAGACAACCAAAAATTTTCCTTTTCTCAATCCCATTGCAGACATGTCAGATTGCAGATTAATAGTTATTAGAGCTGCCTTAATTTAATCGGTCAATTCCGATTCCAGTTGCACAATAGGAATATTCCAAAATAAGGTAAGCTTCACAAAAAGACTATAGAATTTCTCAACATGGTGCCATGCAAGGAAATATTAAGTTGGAAGTGTTTGGTATTTCTGCATAAAACTAATGTCCAATCTAAATGCATATGTCTGAATTTGTTTTATTATTATTATTATTATTATTATTATTATTATTATTATTATTATTATTATTATTATTAATAATAATAATAATAGTAACAACAAATGCAATTGTATAACTATACATATAAAAATTTCACTCAGTTAAATCTAAAACATTTTCTGTTTCTGTTGTTCTATACAATGGGATTCAATAAAAAAACATTTCTCCACTTTCACATATGTACAAATATACATACATAGGATTCGGGATAAAGAAGTGGGTGCGGCATTTGATGGATTATAAACAGTTTCCTCTTCCGTATGTCTCCTGCTCGACAGTTTAAAAATGTACATCTGTTATTGTACATTGGATGACAGCTTGATACGTAGATGTATGGAATGTTATTTTTCTCTTTCTCTGTCTCTTGCTCAATCTGTCATGCGCTGAGAAATATTATAAATGAGTGCAGGGGAACTTCTCCAAGAGTTACACATTTCAGTGAGACTGATTTTATGGTAGAAGATTGGAAAATGACCCTTTGTAGCAATTCCAATTTACATACAAAACTGCTGATGGCACACAATACTGAATGTGCCATAGGCATCATTGCTATAGAGTGGGTTGTCTTCCACTGACAATGATTATATTTCTGAAATGCACAATTATGCATAATACACTAATGGTGCTTTTCTCATGAATGTCAAAGGTCTGTAGGTGTAAATGTTTTCTTTAAAGACAGCTTGATGCCAGTCCTGTAGTCACCACGTTTAATTTTGCTGATATTCTTTTTTTTTTTTTGTCAACAAAATTTTTTACTTTATTAGACATTTTTAAGGATTTATTTGTTGGATTTTTTATTTTTATGTGTCTGCTTTTATAAATTCTGGTCACAGTGGGAAAGTAAAAGTATTACATTTAATAAACATGATGATTTGGCAACTGTTAGTGGATTATTATTGCACTAAAAAATCAACAAAACTCTAGTCAGGTGCCATTGCAGTGTCACATATTGTTAATATAGGGAGCTGTCCATCACTGCCAAACCTGGTGACGAGTTAGCTGTATGTTGTGCAACGTTCATCTCTATACTGCAATTTACAGTCTAGTGGCATTTTGCAGCAACTCTGTCCAACCTGACAAATTATATTTGGTTGCACTCGAGCCTTGAGGAAAGAAGGCATCAGCACATTATTAATGTATTTATGGAGAAATATATAATTAATGCTGGTTAATCAATAAGGATAGGAATGAAACACATTAAAGGGAAAACACAACCATTACAACAACTGAGCTTATGAAAAATTTATCATGTTTTTTGCCTTAATTCTTTTAATTGTGTCAAAGGTTTCATTTATGACAGCAATATCTTTTGCTCAATAGACTTTGTTCAGCTTCTTTTTCTGAGTACAGCCAGAACTTAATCACATCTTTGATTGTAAAATTTTAAAGGTTGCTAAAAATAATGACTGTAGATTAATTGGTAATAATAATAATAATAATAATAATAATAATAATAATAATAATAATAATAATAATAATAATATGCATAGAATTTTATTCTGAATGCTTATTGTACTATAATAATTTGCTAGCTTACAAGCGGTGCAGTTAAAAGTATTATTGATATCACTGAAATTTTATATGAAAATATGTTATACACTTTGCTGGAAAATTTAACTAATTCATTAATTTAAAAAATAAATGTATACCGATATTTTAAGCTCTCAATTCCATTAATTCCTGGAACTTTATGTATGTGTGTATGTACAATATGCATGTATGTATGTATTATAGTTTGATCCAATCAGCTAAAAAATTAATTAGCACTTTTCAAGAATTGTTTTCTTTTTTAGATCACTTGATAATTTAGGTTTGGTTTTTCAAAAGAGAGAGGAATAGCCCCTGAACATTTTAAGTTTAATGGAAATGCACTGGAAATCATTTTGACTTTTTTTTGTAATTTAGGTAACTTTCATTCCAGTATGTCTTGCTTCCCTATTGCCATCAGTTGCATGTCTGCCAACCATCACACATCCTCAGCTTGCTCTCAGTGGCATTCTGGGGTTCTGACCAGTGATTGGCAGGCCAGGCACCGAGCCCGAGCAGGAAATCAATAACGTTGGACCTCCAGATGGTACTATGGCAGTCTTTGAGGAGCTGGCCTGCTGGACGTTCTGCCAATCACTGACCAGAAAATGTAAAACTAGTCAGCCATGAACAAAAGATATCTAAAGACAGAGGCACAAGGTTGGGCGCACTGGGTGTTAAACATATTTTTGTATTTAATTCTATGAAAGAACAAAAAAACTTAAATTTCACTCTCCTTTGATTATATTTTATGCAAACGTATAATGAATCTTTTGGGATGCTGTATTAACATGAGCAGGAATTTATTTGGATTCGCTTTTCCCGGACTCCAGAATAAACCTGAAAGCAGAGGTTTCTCACTATCTAGTCACCGTTCTGGAGACATTGAAAAACATATAAGTTCACCTTATAACCCTTTTAAAATACGGCCTGAGGGGTCCCTGGGGCCCTAACTGTACTGGTCCTTTTGTGCATATATTTCCCTGTCCTTTTTGGACATGTAGTGTTTTAAGACAGAAAAACATCGGCACTTCTTCCAGATCTAGCAGATCATTGATGCCGCAGACTCAAATGGCGCAAGTCGAGGTGTTATTAAAAATTAAAAAGATAGGGAAAAACAAGAATTTACCACAGACAAATGTTTCTTTTTCCCAATAGTAGCTGTGAAAATATTTTGCAGACAGCTTCCAATTCTACAGTTGTATCTTCATCAATAAGAAGCACTATAAAGATGATGTCTTGTTTTATACTTACAGCAAAACTCTACATGACATTCGAAAAAATGCAAGTTACAAGTAACACAATGGCCTAAATAATTAAGTTTCCCATATTTATGTAGAAAAAAAACATTTTTTTTCGATACAGTATATAACTATTTGCTTAAATTCATAATTCACTTGATTCTGCAGACATGCACTCAAAGTTGCAAAACCTATTCAATAAAAATTAAACATAAACATCCTTAATGTAATAGGCATTGATTTACCATTTCTAGAATTTAGACCTCAACCTCCAAATCCAAAAGGGACTTTTGGCTTCAGATTGTAGTAATATAATCTGCATCCATTACTATCTGCATCCATTACATTTCTTTCCTGAGAAAGAAAATACTAAATTATTGATAATGGTGTTTTCAGTCATATTGATTTCTACACTGTAATGTTGCTCAAAGCAAGAGACCTTATCTTATTCTGTTCAAGACAGTTTTATTAAATTGTATATTGTAGTCTATACTACTCTCATTTACTTATTACATATTCATGTAATATCTATTTATCATCTTCAGATAATCTTTATATCCCGAATTGTGTTCTTGCCTATTTCATCTGCAGAGGCAGAGCTAGAGCATAACAGTCAGTGGAACATTTGACAATTTTTCAAATATTGTCGCCCTAGGCCCTTGGCATGCACCTGCCTTTGTAGCGTAGGCCTGTCAAAAATCCCATTTCCATGGTTACGACCAGAATTAAAAATGCATCAAAACTTCCCTGCGAAGGAACAATAGCAGCAAAGAGTAGTGACACCATGCAATGGCATGTATGTTTTGACTGTGAATAGACATGAGTGAACAGCACACAATTGTTGCACAGTTATTTTGGTATTTGTTATTCTGAAAAGCAATCTAATTTTTAAAAAATCATACCTTTACCTAAAACCAAGAAGAGAGCCCACTTAAATTGGAATTAACCTATAATAGTGCAAGGATATATTTTCTGGAGATATAAAATTAACTGGAATAAAATGGGTCTCGGCTATTTTTATACTATAATATGGGGCTGCAACATAAGAACCGTCTTGATTTAGTCTCCAAAGATGCATCATAACCATGTCTGTCCATGGATACATCACCAGAAACCTTAGTCAGATTATTATTTAAAATTTTATTTTTTATATTTTATAGTTTCATGTTTTACTTCACAAACCTCTGTGTGTTACTTTCTGACACATCTGCACGTTGGCAGTTTCTCAATATTTGTAGTTATTAAACTACATTTTATCCTTATAAATTGTGACATCAGAAGAACGACATTTCTAAAATGTCTCATGGTGATGTCAAATATTTATTTATTTGTTTGTTTGTTGTTTATTTTCATTTGGAATACAAAGAGCCAGCTATCAATACAGAAAATACTTTATTTCCTTTGGCTATGAAGATTATTGTCTGGTGAAGAACAAAATTAAGTGGTTATTATTTTTTCCTTCCTTTAAGCGGCTGGGCTGTGCCAACTGCAGTGGAATTCTGTCCATTAAATGTGACGCCTGAAGCATCATTGTGCTTCATTCGGAATGTTTATCATGCCTATTGCTGGTCTGTTGTGTTCCTTTGATATCATCCAGCTAACAAATTAAGGTTTCTTAATCAATTGCACTTCACAGCAAAACTGCCACTGGAGCAACACTTGAGCTAGTCGGGACCTTAAAATAAATGTTGGCATTTTATTTCGTTAACCTAATACATCAAATTATGTTGATCTTTACCTGTAAGTTTAATTGAATAACAATCATAACAATAATAATAATAATAATATATATATATATATACAGTATATATATATATATATATATATAATAATTTAATTCTTAACGTCTTTAAAAAAAATTATGCAAAGAGATGTATGTCGCCAAAAAATATATTTGATTTTTGTCATGTAGTAATGCTAATACCTATCTATCTATGTGATGTTTCAAAAAACTCAATATGCATGAATACATGGATCATGAGACAAATGGAAATACATGTGCCTGGCATTATATTTCAGGTATTTCGGGCTGAAAAAGAAAAAATAAAGAAAGAAAGAAAAATTCGGAGATCACATATTATTGTAGGCAATACATTTGTGTTATTAGCTGTGCCATCAAATTGTGTGTTTGTGATCACTGAAGGTGCATTTGGAATGCATGTGACTCATAGTAGCTATTGATTTATAGATGGCGGATAAGCAAATTATCATCTTTATTTGGGGACTGTTTCTTCTCTATCAGTTGACATTTCATCAATGGTTCAATTATTCCTATCAGATATTTATTCAATGGTTAAATTTGTGTTATTTATTAGCTTACATGCTAATTTTAAATAAAAGGCTACAATATCTAATTTAATGCTTTCAAATAGATACAGGGTTTAGCAACAAACAGCTATGTTTATCTCTTTGTTTCATCCAAAGCTCAGTAAGTAATGCTGAGAAATGTGTTTTTTTAAATTCATCATTCAGTAATTTATTAAGAGTCTAAGTTTATTTATCATATAAATTCAGAGGATGCAGAGGAGGATATAACGTTGGCAATAATCTAACCAAGAGTCATACGTTTCCCTCTATTAATTATAGCTGTGATCAGAGTTTTGTCAAACACCTGCCTTTGAATTTATCTCTCATCCAGACACCTTCTCTGATTCTCCCTCTGTCTGGCATTGTGAGCAAGGGATTACAGTACTTTTTGTTATCAAATTGAACGAATAATTTAGTAACTTAAGTAATTATTTTATGTTTTTCATCTGAATCACAGAAGCAAAGCCTAAAGCAGCCACAGGTAGGGCGAGGGGATACAGCAGTCCTCTATTCGTTTTTGAAGAGGACAGGTGCTGTGCTTTTCTCCGGCCTGCGCCATCACAGACAGAAGGCCATAATACAGGACCTAATGATTTCATGCAACTTGCCTCTGCCTCTGTTTGACAAGCCTAGTTTCAGGCATTTCATGTCAATGCTGGAGGAGAGATACAGTCCAGTGAGTTGAGGCCCAGTTACTAGGCACCTGAGTGAGCTAGCAAGAAGAAAAGGTGAGACAGAATCAGAAAACTAGGGAGACTAGAAAGATACACCCTGTGTCTGTGTCTGTGGACAATTCGAGTGGACCAGGTTTTTGGGTTGCCAGTGAAATACATGGGGAAAAATATTTAAAACCACAGTCTGCTCTCGAAATTTTGCATGATTTACTGAGAACGGATGTGTGACAAATTTAAGAGAATACATTAATTATATTATTTGCAATAATGCATCAAACATGATAAAGGATTTCATAGTTAGTTTCCTCGTGGTGGCCACGACAGAGATTGTGCATAGAATAACCCCAAATAATCTGAGGAGTTTTCCTTATGATGATGTTGGGGACTCCATTCAGAGCAACTTCTGGTAATGGTGCTTTGCATATTCATAACAGATTTCTAATTAAATCTGAAATGAAAAATAGACACAAGTAAATAATTGGCTAAGATTGTTAAATTCTACTTCTTTGAGACAATCTTAACCAAGAATGTCAAACATAAGGATGACATCAATGATGACATGATGACAAAGTAGGAGATTTCTCAAGATATTACAAAGGAAAAACACCACGGCTCTCACTTATCAAAGGTGTGTACGCGCAAAAATAAACCTGAACTGTGTGTATGAAATTGACAGGGGCTCTAAAAAATGTGGAATTTCTAATGGTGACCCTGGTTCTGACTAGAGATTGTTTTTTGGCAGTAGGTACCTAGCATAGGGAACTGGCACGCAGATCAGTAACATCCCACCAACCCTCAACTCCTTCATGTCTTCCGTGCTGGACAGCACGACAAAACTGGCAAGGTGCTACGTCACATTTCCCTATGCTGTGGGCCATCAGGTAAACGTCAAAACTAAATTTGCAACGATGTCCAGTTTTCTTAATGTAATCGGGACAATCGACTACACTTACATTGCAATAAGGGTGAATCAAATGCATGACAGCACAGCATACCGCGGTAGATGCAGGTAATGAAATAAAGGCTAATGAAGATAATTTTGTCAATCCAAAGCCATTTCATTCTATTAATGTGCAAGTCATCTGTGATGCCGACCCGACATTGACAGATGCGCTAGCTCAATGGCCTGGGTGAATTCAGGATAATTTTGAGTCTCACGTACGACATTAGTATCTCCTGAGTGCTCTGGCACAACACGAAGTAACAGGGCATCCCCTATTATAGATGCCAAAAGCATGTCGAACTCTGAGGTAGAAGATGTGGGTTTTACCCGACAGTTACAGTCACACTGGTCCTATGTGCCGCAAGTCATTTCCCTTTATCTTCATATTCAACTGCTTATTTAAAAACTGCATTGTGCAGAGCTGACAGAACCCACTGCAGCGGTGATGTGTTGCCATTCAACACACATTTTAGATTTAACTTTATTATCACTGCACAAAGTACAAGTACTCAAACAGCAAAATGCAGCTTGGCATCTAATCCAAAAGTGCAAAATACTGCAAAAGTGCTAGAAACAGCTGTACAATATAACAGTGTGTGATAAATAGTTAGAAAATGTACATCTATACATTTTCTTGTTTGTGATAAATGCGTTTAGGATAACATTTTGTCGTGCCTCTACCTTGCACTGTTCGAAATACCTCGTTTTTTTTTTTTGTTTTTTTTTTTATGTACCATCACTATCGTCGGACTTTGGCACCAGAAAGGCTTGATTTGCGTATTATATGAGCATGCAGTTCATTTGCATTGAGCTTTTATGGTCATTTGTGGTTGGCAACTGGGCAGAATCTCAGGCATGTACACATACGCACATTTGCATGATGGTTCCAATTAATCAAGGACCTATTGCATACATATGTGCGTACATCAGGTTTGATAAATCGTTAAAAAAAATGTGTACGCCATGTTTACGTGCATGAGATTTATTCAAATTTTGATGAGTAATACCAGGGGAAGAAAGACTGGCCTTTCTGCCCCCTCTCTCACATATGAGAAAATTGAAGGTAATTTCAGTATCTCTTGTGCTGTATCAACACAATGGAATTTGACTCTCTAGCTTGTGAAAGCTAGACCCTCACAAGCCTCGATTCTCCCCCAAGGACTGTGCTTACCGCCAAAGAAATAGAGCCAGCTGGTCAAGCATATGATGATTTTGGCCCATTTCTGTAGCGTTCAGGCCATAGTAAAGGAGAGAATGTGGTGAGAGCTCACAGTGCAACACTCTCCTGTGAACAATCTCCTCCAAAATCCGCCAGGTACAACTGCTTCCCTTTTTAGTCCAGTAAAAGCTCTTCAGAGGCGACTCAGGTACCTCCTTCATATATAAGAATTGAGGACTCCATTGCAGAGGCAGCAGACCTTTCATCTACATGATGGCCGCACAGTTGAGCCCATCTTTTTCTTAGCTTTGGCTTAAACATCACAGCAGGTAAAAATCAGAGTGAGGTGAAAGACAGCCTGATAGGTAGATGTAATAACTACATACCATTTTCCAAGCACATTACTACATATTATCTACCTTCCTACAATTTATAGCTAGATATCAATTATTCATGTACTTTACCGTCATAACCCACTATGTGAGTAGTGTATATCTGTCGTAGTAATACTGGAAATAACCATGACTTTTTTAGAAACATTTTCAAGACTTTTCTTCGTTGAGGCACAAAAAGCCACTGTACCTGGGAGCAGGAGTGGAGGAGAAGAACCACATGTCAAAGCTCTCTGACTCTTCTTGGGCTACGGGAACAAAAGCAACAAGAGGAGAGGAGAGGAGAGGAGATGCCAACTCATCTGTCAAAGCAGTGCTCATTCATGCATCGAACCAGGGCTCATTCATGCATCTAAGCCTCTGACTGAGACAAAGCGGGCTGCCTGGATTTCTTGAGGAACCATGTGAAACACTTCCCCAGGCTGTATCAGGTGGCAACGAGACATTTATCTGTTCCTGCGCTGCCGCACAAGTCAACAGAACTTGTAGTTATGAAGGCCTCATCATGCAACCTCATCACACCAGACTCAATGCAAGTGCACTGTCAAACTCGATCTTGTTGAAATATAATCATTTTGTTGCATAAAGGTCCTTTAGGCCACAGGAAGTATCTCAGGAGATTTTTTACAGGAAATTATCTTTGGCCTATAGGATATTTCAGGGACAGCTGTCAGCCACGTTGATATGATTGTTAATCCTTATGGTATTATGCTATTTGTCAGTGGTCAGACTGTATCGGTGAGTTACTGTACAGGTCAATGGTTTATTGGCATATTTTTTAATTTCCTTTTTTCTGATTTTTTTATTTCCGTATTTTTCTGACGGTTTAAACCAGCAGAGAGAGCTCTTTACTCAGAATAATTCATCAATGTTTATATTATTCCACTCATTATATGGAAACTTAAACTCACTTTTAAAGTTTTCATCTGTAGATATTTTAGAATACTTTCCACCTGTTTTTTCTGTTTACTGTTGTTTTACTAATTTGTACAGCTATTTTAAGATTTGTGCTTTTCTTAGATGACTGATGATACATTTCGATTAAGTGAGATAAATGAGAACCACTAATTTTTAGAATGAGGTAAATAGAAGGGTGTTTATCAAAGAGGGGCTTTCCCTTTCCAGAAATGCGGGGTCAGGCAGCAGCAAGCTCAATACAGCACACCGGAAAGTTGAAAAACAAAAATAGCTGTTTCAATGAGTAATCAAAATAATGATCAAATTCAGGCGTATGAATCTGGGAAGAATGTGACTGTAGCCTGGACAGATCTGCATCAGGTGAGAAAGTACAGAACACCTCACTATATAAGTGCTTTGGGTGTCTTAAAAAGTGCTATATAAGTGTAACATTCTTTAATACATACCAGAGTAAATTAACAAGTAACAGGTGATTTCTGTGTCGCCACTCTCCTGGCTCTCCTTCCCAAGTGGGGCATAAGTTTTAGCAATCTAGCTAAAATATTTTTACATTGGTTTCTTTACTGAAGTCTAAATAAAAGTTATAAAAATTCGTTTTTGTATAAAAATTTGAATTTGTTGCTGGTGTATGGTTTAAAAACAATAGCAGTTTTTTAATCAACCATAATACGAAGAGCAATATGCAATTATTGATATTGTTGTTGAAATTTCAATTTGAAATCCAAGAGAAATATTTTAAAGAGTATTAATTACTAAAAACATCGCGCATACTTCGAAGAACCTTGAAAAACTACAGTCAGTGGAAAATAATATAACAGGCAGAACTTTCGACAGGCAAAACACTATTTTCATTAAAACCATTACCTGCGACATTATCACAATCATTATTCCAGAGCGTATCTACTGAAAATGCAGTCTGCTCTTTAACAACATCAATGTCTCATTAGCAGTGATGTCTTAGCTCATTCATAAATGTTTCTTTCAAAAACCCTTAGAAAAAAATCAGTGAAGCTTCTGTTTTTACATACATTGTCTTGGATTGGAAATGCAAAAAGTAGATCGTAACAAATCTTATTATTTGTCCACAAAACAAGTGTTCTCTTAACACTGCAAAATTTGACTCATTAAATCCCATTTTAGATAGTAGGATCACATTTCCTAGTTTCAGGATGAAGTCTCTCAGCGCAATGTGCTGTAAGCGATAGTCCTATTGTCAGTCCATCTACACTCAACCTGGGACCACCTCACACGAAAGCAAACTTCAGAAGTGGCCTGTCAGGCTCTCTTCTGCCACAGCAGGACGCTTGTCGTGACACGGAGGGTCAAACTCCCACACTTCTGCGGGGCTTCTGGTGAATGGGTCCCTAACACAGCCCGGCCCCCCAGGTGTTCCCAGTACCTTTTTCTCACCGAAAAGAAAAATCTTTCCCTCCCCTGCCGCGTTCAAAGTCCTTTGATCACAGCTCTAAACCCACCATTGCTTCAGAAACTAGCAGCCATCGTTTCTTTAAATATTCCATAAAAGGAAGCTAATAAGATTTTACCAGAAGTACCAGCTACAAATGCCTGCCTTTGTCATATTTGTTTGTTTATTTGTTTGTTTGTTTTTGTAACACTTTATGGAGATTCTCAGTTAGCTGGTCTGCCCTTATTTACATATTTACTTCCGCAGATGAGACTTAGCTTAGAAAATATGCTTTATTGTATGAAAGACTAACAGATTGTGCCAGATTTCCTTATGTACTCAAGTTATTCCAAAGCCAAAATATACAACAGGTCTACTTCAGATGTGAGAGAACCTTCAAATGAAACAAATTTGCTGAGCTTTCCTTTTAGTTGATTCTGAATCCATCAGTAATTCGCACCTGTTATAAACACTCCCATAGATTATGCTGTATAAAAAAATACAGCAGATTTCGATCATCATTACATACAGTCACAATGCAGGAAACAAAGCACATGAAAGTCTGTCAGACAGTTGTTTTCCTTATTTTTCAGCAGAGACACTCCTGTTCTAGAGACTACCAGCAGCCGTATATGTAGTGTGCTCAGCACTGCTGTTGACAAGCCGGGACTCGTCTGCTGGCCAGTGCTGTCAGACAGAGTTGTGGGCCAGGGGAAGGGATCCTCTCTCTGCTCCATTCCCAGTCTGAGCCCTGCAAAGACATGTCATTGGTCAAAGAAAAGGAAATACTTAACCGCTTGTTGTTCCTTCCAGCTGGTACTTGAATGGAATCCAGTGGGAAATAAATGAACCTGTCTTTCTAAATAGAAAAAGAACATCCAGGTTACAATACACAACTTTTTTTTCTCTCCTGGTATTTCTATCAGATTAAACCCCCTCTTTAGGAGTATGGGAGATGTACCACCAGATGCCATGCATTCTCAGCTGCCCCTGTAATTTTGTTTTAAACCTTTATTTCCTCATACAGATAACGTTGAATCTTACATCCCCGCTTGAGTCTCTCCACAGCTAAGAATTAACATGCTAAGTGAGAATTCTTCAGTGAAACTCAGTCCAGCTTTGGCACTTTCTACCCGATTTTTAAATATTAATTTCAAAATTCGATAATAGTCCTATGCCTGAAGACAGAGAGACTTTAGTGGGCACATATATGCACAGAGAACACCTTTGGATTAGTACGATATATCCTGACGCTTCAGAAGCTAAATTATTCCGACCTTCCTATATGAATTCATCATAAATCTGAAGATTAAATGAAAGCATTCATATTTATTCTGTAAAATACAGCCTGCTTCCAATAGTTTGTGGAAAATTCTGAGACATGTTCAATATCAAAATCATAAAAAGAGAAAAGTATGTCTGTTGGCCTCTAAAATGATACAAAACAAATATCATCTGAAATTTATATGTTTTTTAAATGTGGATTTCTGTAGTAGAACTTAAATCTATAAGCTTTTCTTTATACTGTTGTATATTTCTTCATTCCTGCGTCTGTTTAAGTAATGTCTGATATTACAGTACACAACATTGAGAAGAGCGGGCTTTGGGTTTCCTGTGCAAAGGCAATAGCAGATGCTAATTCCTTTCATTGTATTCACCAGTGGGACTTTGATTCAATCTAATGGCAGTGACAAATCTCATCATATATCAGAAGTGATTTTTTTTCCCATAGCCTCATGCTTCCAGCGGGGATGGGCATCATCTACTGTAAAACAATATCAAACCATTTCTGAAGGAATAAATGGGGAAACCACAGCCACATGTGTTTTTCAGCTTGTAAAATGTAGTACAAGAACATCTGAAAGCATTAGCATTGTTTGTGTCTTAATCTGAACCACTTAAGGACCTTAAATATAATAACATAACAGTATAAATAAATTCGATGCCGCAAAATAAATGCAAACCAGACAAATGCTGCCTCGTTTTAATTTTTCTTTCTTGAAATATCTCCTTTAATTAAGAAATATGTTGGGAGAAAATTATTATTGCTTGAAAAATTATATTTATATATCTGCTGTAACAATTTCTTCAGCCACTTAAAGTATGCGTCTTTAAACTTATCCGTTTTGTTGCCATGTAGTGTTGTTGCCTGCATGCATTGTATCTTCTATCAGATTCCATAATGGCTGTGCATATTTATCTCGATAAGATCGATAAGTTGCAAAAATGTCCTTCGGATTTCAGCAAACAACAATGCAACGCCTTGCACTTCAAAACAATGTCTAATTGGACATTAGTTGATCACACACACACACGCGCAAAACAATTCTGTAAGATAACAGACAATAGCGTGAGGCCCCATTTTCTTCCTTGTGTGTGGGAGACAGCAAAACATGCCAAAGTAAAGACTTTATTCTCCATTCTAGAAACAAACAAAAACAACTTAACAAACGTAGCACTTCTGTCAGGAAACGACATACCTTCCCAGTCAAAGAACAAAGGCCACCTTGAATTCAGGCAAAAGAAGAGGCAACCCCCCCCCCACCCCACCCCCCAAAAAAACCACCTCATCAGCAGCAATCTCCGTTCTCCTCTTCCCACTCAGCACTCCAGAGTGCCTCTTAAAAATCCACCCTAATTGGTGGAACCTATGTGTGGGTATTTAATGAGCCCACACTCAAGTGGGTCAGCTTGCAGGCAGCAGGTGGGCGTATCTCTTGCAGCTGCCTACTGTATCACGGTAACTTTAACGGAAAGTCCAGCTGCTGAGTTGAGAGGCAGAAAGATCCAGGCGGATGATAAACTAAATTCCATAGGAGTGGCATGATCCAGAAGAAGATGGATGGTCTACATCATTGTAGCGACATACACCCCTGCAAAACGCTCATTGCCTGAACTCGGCTCCTTCTGAAATAATGACTCAATTAGCATAAATAATTAGGTGAGAAGGAGGCATGAGGAGTCTTGTGATTTGTCTCAAGCTGTGTTCATTTGTCTTATCTTGGGAAAAAAAAGCGCTCCTTTCATGAGACGTGCGGCATGAGCTATGGTATGGAGACTTTGCATATTGTGCTTTGTAGGAAGTTGTTTTAAAATGCCAGGTTCAAAATAACAGGTCATCTGATGTGGTCCTGACCTTTGTTTCATTATTCTGTGGTGTGACAACAAGGAAATATGTTACAAACAATGTGTCTGATGCTGCAAGATAAAGAAAATGACTTGGTCACAACTTTGACCTCAGTAAATAAATACTGACCTTAAAGGAAAATAAATGTAATAAGACAGATATCATCCATCCATCCATTCATCCATCCATCCATTCATCCTCCTCCACATAGGACCATTATGATCCATGGTGTATAAAGCGAAGTGTATGACAAGGTGAAATATTCCCAGGATAGAGTAGCTACATGTGTTCTGTTGCAGAGTTAGTCACACCCTAAGGACAATTTATAAACCCACAATCTGCGCAATAGTGTGACGCACCTCTCCCGATGTCAACAAGTTGGGTTTCAGTGTGTGGCTCTGTGGGTTACTGGAGTGATCGGAAGGTCAGCGCCGTCATTTCACCGCTGTGCTCTTGAGCGAAGCCCATTACTGGTCCAGGGACTGTCTGACCCCGCTTTCTCAATTCTATGGTACTTTGGATTAAAGTACCTGCTAAATAAATAAAAATGTAAAACAGCTCCCATACAGCTGACAATCAGATATAGTGAGGTAAGTTAGCATGACTGGGAAATTACATTAAAAATGAAACATTTGATGCTATTTAGGATTTTTTAAATGAAACCACATACTTTGGCATATCCCACGCGTGACGTTCTCTGCCCTTCAGCTACTGCTGCCAGGAAAATACACCTGCTCGGATCACTGCAACCCTGTGCTGGAGAAGCATGCACTGTACACATTAACCTGATATATAAATTGCCAGTGAAACCAGATGAGATTTACAGTATGTAAAATGCTAAACTTTATTTGTCTCTACTTGCATTTTTTTATTCAATCACTGTAATTGCAGACTTAGCAAGTACAATGCAATGCTGCACTACCGATAATGCGTTCAGGTGTTTGGCTGTGTGTCAAATACTAGTTAAATGAAGAACTGATGATAAATTTCAATGTCCTGTGTTCACTGACATCTTGCTGCAGCATACCATAGTATCCTGGCCAGTTTCAGCAGACTCTACAACAGCCTCTCCCGCCAGATCATCAAGCTCCTCAACACCCTGCTCCCCC
>JAODJW010000033.1:8776894-8787182 GCA_026777045.1 Hyperopisus bebe | reverse complement strand
TCTTATATCTTGCATGTATGTTTGTGGATTTGTGATTGCATATTTGTCTATAACAGAATGGTCAATTTGGATTATAATATCGACTCTAGAGACAATTGAAAATGCAGCAGCAGAAAAAAAATGCAAATAGAACTGGTTAATGTCATTGAATTACATTTTCTGCATTTTTTTTCTGCATTTTCTCTATAATACAATGCCAGATACAGGTCCTGTAATTTTTAACGCTTTTAGCTAAAAGTCCCCTAAACTGTGAAATTCCTGGCAATATACAGGATACTCCCCGTGTCTCTGCTTTTTAATTTGCTGTTTTACTCAAACTTACCCTAGTTAAAGTGGTTGGCTCTGCTCTGCATGCTGTTGTATAAATGTATGTCATATTTCAATATATACACTAATGGCCTATTTATTCCTTTCTTCTTACGTATATATATACCAGAGCTAAGCATTGCCTTAAGAACTCTGGCACTGATTGTAGCTTAAATCTTGCCTTAATTGCATTAAATCTACTTGTTATTACCTACCCAAAGTGTCCCCTGTTTTATACTACATGCTTCCAGGGGGAAGTTTCACGATCACGGTGACTCTGTACTGGAAAAGGAGTAACATAAAGAGGATGGACGGATATTATTACCACATCCGTCCTACAGGGCTCTGGCAGACTTCTGCATGGAGTATTTTATATAAAAAAAAAAAGTTTAACAGAATTTTAACAACGCTCTCTGTTATGTAGCACTTTGGTTTGAACATGTCTTCAACAGAGACATTTTATATCCAATCACGTTCACGTCTTGGATATGTGCTGACGGCAGTTTCAAACTAATTAAAAACTGAATTCTTTCATCAGAAGAAAAAGTAAGAAAAAAAAAGACTGTTCTTTTTATGCCAACATTTTTGATCAGTCATCCATCAACACACTTCTGAAACAACAGCATTCTAAAAATAGAATAAATCTTGAACAATATTCACTACCTTAAGAATTTTTGTCTGGCAGCTATATTGAAAGAAAAATATATTCCGACTTTGAGAATGGTTGGAAAAGAAATGATTCATGGTTCTCACAGGTAACTGTCGGAAAATGGCTAATGGCAGTCCAACAAAGAACAACTACCAAAATTCATGCAAGCTCAAGTGAAACCATGTGCAATTACCTGACACATTTCGCATGCGACCCCTGTGTGTTCGTCTCTTTCTCAATTCCACTAGCTTCTCATCGGACTGTGGTCAGAATATAACCTGATACCTGCCTACTAAGCAGATAGTGACACCTCCCTCTATCCCCTTCTTAATTACCAGTCTTCAAAGGTAGTTTACGCTTCCAGATTTAGTTTTTTTCACTTTTTTTTCTCCAATAAGTACACGTAAGGCTATTTTCAACTGAAACATTCTGGCATCCATGTAACGAAAATATTCTGCAAGATTCGCAGGGACCTGCAATTGAATGTAAAAATGAATTAATTAAGCGACATCTCTTACTGCAGGGCCTGAAAGGGTAGAGAAAGTACTGGAATCATTGTGTACAAAGGGGAGTGTGACCCCAAGTAAAAACAGCCTTCTGACTTATAACTGAGTGCAGAACTGGGAAAGCTACGCTCAGGAATTCTGTAAATAAAGATTACAGCTTTGAAAGTCTGTTCATTATTAAAACATTTGTTAAGCATCTTGACCTGTGAAACAAAGTTGAACATCTGTCTAGTGGACTTCACAAAAATCATTATGCATTTTGAAATGAATGATATACAGTACGCTAGTGACCAAAATTGTGGACACACCTAGCATTTTTGGCATTATGCTTTAAAAATTACTACACAAATACTGGCACTGTTTATTAACAATCAAAGAATGTTTTCAAATATCATACAATGGGATTAAATAAATAACTGGAGTAACTGGAATTCAGTTCCACAATCTCTAAAAAATGGAATTTTGGCCACAAGTGTACAGTACTGTGCAAAAGTACTGTAGGCAGTCAAACAAAATGATGTGTAAATGATCTTCTTGTTGGTGTAAAACTATGATGTCAAAATTAATGTCATGATGTATGTCAAAGTGTGTTAGGGTAACTATTTTGAAATCTTTCATAAAGTCACCCCAGTATTTGCAGCAACCATCCAATACACCTATGCATTTTTTTTTTTACTTGATCACTAGCATACCATGTTTGGCTAATCAATACCCGACTGAGTTATCTAACTGAATTTAATAAATGAATTACTTGAGCTGATGATGAATATTAACAAATACATGGAATGGCTGGGATGCCCCAGAGGAGCATTTTTAGGAACTGAAGCAGCTCTTCTAGCTATCCAACAAGATATTTTGGAGAATAGAAGAAATTATTGTTACATTTTTATTGAGTTACTATTCATTTGTATGCATCATCATGTAAAATTGTTTTTCTTTTTTTTAGCGTAAAATATTTTCTTTGACTGCCTATGTCTTTTTCACTGTACTGTATATTTGCCAATCAGACTACAAACTATCTGTATTTGATATCCACTCAATAGTATAATATTTCAGAGCAGTTAATAATATATTTAGATCTATTTGTTAATCTATTTTTTGTTTAACTTTAATTGTAAAAATTAGATGATACATTAAGTAGTAGGTCAGTGTCAAGTACCCCATTCTATCAAATAAACACACTCAGTGGCCACTTTATTGGGTACTGCTGTTCATTAAGGGAAATAGACTGCTCCTTAAAACAGGGAATCATGTGCTTGAAAATGGATAGAGAGGCAGTTCTTGACTGATGTTAGTCAAATTTTACATAAGTCGAATATACCTTCCTATACCTTTTAAGACACCCAGTGCCGGTCGATCCCTTAGGCGACTCAGGTAGCCGGCAGGGGCACCAGCTTCTGTGGGGCACTGACTTAGCCAGCCAATTTCACTGGCACGCGGTGTGCACCATCCGAGACAAAGTGGAATTGGCTGGCAAGTCGGCACCCCTAGAAGTATTCTCACCCTTAGCAGTGCCGGCAAACAACAGACACGCAAAGTGGGGGGGGGGAAATGTGTCAAGGACGTTGTTAGGTTACCACAGTGTGACCGAGAAAAAATAATAGGGGTTTCAAATTTTATTTGATTAATTGTATGTAAAATCATATTGCAAAGCCATCGAAAAAGATTTTATAGTCTTGTATATTCAGTATAGAAATTGAATTCTATTAAAAGTCTTTGCTCATACTAATTTCTCATTGGGTTACCAAAATTAACGTGTTAAAGTTTTTTTATATAATGTTATTTAGTAACTTATTTATTGCGTTATAATAGTAAACAATTGACAGATTTTTTTTGTTTGCTCCCATTTATTTTACCATTTGTGTATGTGGTTGGGGGTGTGCCGCCAGTGTAGCTTGCCTAGGGTGCCTCATAGGCTACGACCAGCCTTGACGACACGGCAAAGAAAAAAAATAGGAAAACATATTAAATAAATGAAAGGATAAATTGTAAATTTACATACAGGTATATGTGTCCATTTTGCATTACTAAACTATATGTATTATATATTTGTTTGAGTGAACCCAGATTTACAGCACACAAACAAGGTAAAAAGATTTTGTTACTGTGCATCTAAGCATTCAAACAGCTTAGACACATGCTCTAAGTGATTTTAATTGTGGCATGATTGTTCGTGCCAGATCTGGTGGTCCTAGCATCTCAGACACAGCCAACAGTGCAGGAATTTTCATGTACTGGTGTCCACAGTTTACAAAGCATTGTGTGTTACACAAAAAACATTCAGTCAGTGGCAAATCTGTTGCCGAAAATACCTCGTTAATGAGAGAGGTCAGACTCATTAAAGTTAGGCAGACTGCAAACACAAAAATAACAGCTCAGGATAGTGTTATGCATCTACAGACATACAGCATGTAAACTTTTGCAGTGATTCTGCAGACAAGTGGGGGGTCCTACACATACCTGGTACCATGTAGGTATACCTAATAAAGTGGCTACGGATTACATATTATCTTATCTGGCTTCACACTCATATGACAGCTACTAATCCCATGAAAGATGTCTATATGTTTACCAAAAAACCTTAATCTCGGTAATCCATTAAGCAGGTATCACATGTTATGTAGCGTTATATATACCGGTATCACCCAGGTTCCTACATAAAGCAACAAAAAAGTCAAAACATATACAGTAACTCTAGGGAATAAATCAAGCATTTAGCAGTTTGTTCTTCACATGAAAGAAACCTTCTGCACGAATGATTGCTATAGAGACCAACCCCTTCTGCATTAACAGTTGTTACAGAGAACAATATTATTTAACTTTCTAAATGTAATTTAGTATCCAGCTATTATTAAGGTAACTCTGTTCATATCAACCAATTAAAAAAAATTTTGGGTAGCTCATCCCTGATCAAAATAAGTTCATATGTTGGTCAGTGTATAGGCTATTTGTTTGGCTTATGATTTTGCAATGTGTGAGTTTTCACTGCTTTGGTCAGTATCACAAAATGTCTTTCTGATAAAATATTCACAACTCTTGTAGGAAAAATGACAGTTCTCATGACAAAGTAACAATTCTGATTATGAAAACAAATGGTGTAAAGAAAAAATTACACTTCTGCTAGTTTTCTTCAGCAGAGAAAATTAATCTGGAAAGTTCTGCAGTACCCTACCCGTAACTAAAAATCTGCTACATCTCCAGCCAATATATGACTCAAGAAGTAAGCATCAAATGAGGCTTAGCTGCTGACTGCCCATCTGGGAGCTTTGAGAGTTCAGCTATTCCGGGCCCATTTTGTGGAATATTTTACCCATGGATTAGTCCACGCAAGTCGGAAACAGGAATCAAGAAATATTATTCAGATGCTTCCAGCTAAATAATTTTAAAATAACAAAAGCCAGTTCTGAGACTCTAGTTAAGGGGTGGTCACTATTATCCAGAAAGGTCTGCTGTGTCAGTGGGTTTTCACTGCCTAATTGGATTACTAATTAGAGGACTGACTGGCTGAAGAGTCCTCACACCTGGGTTTGAACAGCTGACCTAAAGGCTATCCCAAAAACCTGCACACACCCCACCCCTTTGCAGATAAGAGGGGCCACCACTGCTCTAGGTATTCATTATTTTATTCATTGTTATGAAAAATCTTGCATTTTTGTACATTTTTTCAGTCCGTAAGAAGCTGTTAAAATATTTCTCTGTATTCACCTGTTTACTTCATATGACTGGTTTTAGTATATTTAACCGACTTCTGCTTAACATCATCCTAGGTGGTAAAAATTATATTTGCCCAGAATGATGACTATCTAGCAGAGCCTAATTTAAAGCTAAATGACAAAACAAGTACTATTACTGCATTGTATTATTGTGAGAGCTTCTTGCACGTACTGTAAATGTTTTAAAGCTGCAGAAACTGACACCCGCCCACCCCATCTCATTTTGGAGACAGCAGAAAGGACAGGTAGAAGATAATGACATTCCAGCATTGTGGAAGATGGACTCCACATTATTCAAATTTGACATTGTTGTAAAACTCTTCCATGGGACGGGGGAAAATTTAATGTTTGCGTTTAATGAAAAGTATTCTTTTTCTGAATTTTCTCGATCCTTCCTCTTGTTAGTCAGTGAAATTGGATTTAGGTTTAACAAGATTGGTTGCCAATTTCTTTCTGCCAATATTTAAATCAGAGTTTAAATCTTCTTGTCGACACATTGTGATCGCATGTAATACATTGCTTCAGTTCTAAACAAATATTGTGTTCATTTCAATGTGTTCATTAAAACAAGAATTCATTTTGCTCCTATTTCCTCATTTATTTTTAATTACACTGGAAATCATTAACAAAATACATATTTGTGCTGATTTCTGAGATGTTTTATTAAAGAATCATTATTCTAGCAATAAGAATGTTGCTTTGGTTATGAAATTCCTCATCTGAAAACTGGAAGCACATTCCTTTGCTGTTGACATCCAGAATATTCTGCAGAATGTGGACTACGCAGCTGTTCTAAAGATAATTCATCAGCTGAAGCTTCCTTTTTTGTTTCAGTTGTTTGTCAGCCAAGCAAACCACTGAGGCACATAAAAGCACATGAATTTCAGCTTTGACACTGACACTCTTTTTATTCATTTTTATTTTTCAACCTTTAATCGTATTTTTTTTCCCTGCATCACTGACTCTCTATGGTTGTTCTTGAAAATACATTTCAAAGAGTATGTTCATTTTAGTAATTTTATTTCAGATTGGTTTTGCTCGACAAGACATAGATAATCATGAAACTAATAGCACTAAAAAAAACCTGGAATGGTTACATATCTTTTTGCTTTTATAATAAGAATTGCCATTTTAATATATCTTTGCTAGATAGGTTATACATAGAATGTAGTCGGCATCATATATGATCATTTGATATAACAAATGTATAAATGAGCTTTCATGATCCATATAAGTATATTTGCATTATTCCATGTAAAAATTCTATGTAAAATATTTTTCTGTTCTTTTCTTATGTGTCTGTGCATCTTCTACCTTCCCACCATGGTCAGGTATGCAGGTTCACCTAAAGTCCATCCCCCACAGCACAGGGCTTAGGCAGGGGTTCGCCCTGGATGGGATGCCAGTCTATCACAGCGTGCATGCACACAACCTCTGATATGCTACAAGCAGATTAGACACCAATTAGCTACAAGTTTTAACCTATAAACTAAATGTCTTTGGTCTGCAGGAAGAAACCCACGCAACACAGTCAAAACATGTAAACTCCAAAGACACAGATTAAGGTGGAATTTGATCCCTCAGCAATAGTGCTGCCCCCATATCCTTATCTCTTATTACAGGTAAAACTGAGCAACTTTGTATGTCTTTGCTGGTATTTTGAAAGGTCATCATTCATTTTGTTTGAATAGATTCCTCCTGTTAAAAAATCTCTTTTCTGTGCATTACCACAGTGAATCTGACATTGGAATGTGACCCTCTTGGAATTTTTACAAGGAAAATCCTGGTCTGGCTCCCCTAGTTAGCAATCTGGGAATGCTAAAAGTTCATTGAAGCAATCTGACCCGGTACACGGCAGATTTATCAGCCGGTGGGGACCATTTGGGGTTGTAAAACATGAGGTGAAGCCAGGACCATTAAGCGCAGTAATCGGCCATGTTCGGCATGATACTGCAGTCGTCCTTCATTATGTTTCTGCTTGAGAAGCTGCTCCTTTCCTTTTTTTCCCCAAGTTGTTATTTACACATTTATGAAATGAACAGTCGCACCAGATGTGCGAGTTTTAGGAACTGATTTACTTCCAGCCCCCCCCCCCCCTTTCGCGTTTCCCTAAATAGTTTTGAGAGGGTGTCAAGCCCGATGGCACACCTAGCGGTCCTCTTTCTCCTTACATGGACCATTTTCATCTTCTTAGATTACGTTCTTGGAAACAATTTGCTGCAAAGCAAGTTGTCATCACAGGAAAATAAATAAATAAATTAAATAAGTACAGCTGCATAAAATGAGCTACATTTTTAGGTCCACTGGTTCAATTTACAGTGCACATACTGGGCAATTTAACAGTGTGTACAGCGATTCAGCCTAACTCCTTTCCAAATGGGTTATATTGACTGATTTTTCTAATGATCCTCCTCCGGGAGACGGGAGAATCACATGAAGTTAAAGGGTGGAAGCATTACAATAGCCTTCACAGTTTCTTAGGTTCATTAAAATAACATCAGCCTTACTTTTGTTGAAGAACAAGCGAGAAACAGTAATTTGTCAAAGTTCCGGTCTTTTTTCCTGCTATTAATTTCCATGTTGCACAGCATTTTCCTAATGATAAATGTGCTTCTCAAAACGAAAACCAGAGGTTACAAATGTATCCAGCCACAACGAACAAAGCACCAAAAATTGATTTAAATAAAAAAAAAACAGCTTTATTGTCACTTTCATGAATACTTGCATTTTCGAGGATTTAATTCTGTAATCGCTCATTTTTCACTATTTTCCGGGGAAATGTCTTTTCAGTGTAACCCTGTATTCCATGGAAAGCCAATTGTAGCCAATTTTTTTCCCATAATGTGTTTATCTGCTGTTTCTGCAAAAGCATTCCTGTTTTAGAGAGGAATTTCTCAACAATCCGTATTGTTGTTATTATTATTATTATTATTATTATTATTGGTGTTGTTGTTGTTTCAAATAACAGTAATAATAATAGGGATTGTCGAGAAATTAATAATATCTTTTACAGTTGCATTTTTTTATATAGCAGACACTTGGATTAATTGGGGTTAAGGGCCCAACAGTAACATCAATTTGCCGACCATGAGATTTGAACCAGTGACCTTCTGATCACAGAGTCCTAACCCATCAAGCCAAATAAATTTACTGCTTAAATTCATTGATAAATAATAACTGGTGTCTTTTTCAGCATAGAAATTCATATGGGTTCAGCTAATTAACACTATTGTGGCAAATGTTGTGTTATTACTTTATGTCATGCCAATTCTCTGCACAGGTGGTGTTTTTCCCTTCAAGAAAAGGTTAGGGTGATCACGCTTTTACTCTGGAGCAAAAATATCTCTGGTACATAATGCCAGGTGCTTGTCATTTAAGGATAGAATTACTGAAAAACGCTGGTATATAAAAATAAGTTCATATGTTGGTCATATATTTCCATTTTTAAGGGGCTTTATGATGGCTATGTAACAGTCCATGATTTCCGGTTTTTGTATCATTCAAAGGCAATTTAACTGAAGGTACAAAATGTCCATTAGTAATATACCCCATTCTACGAAGGACCTAACATATTGATAGATCTTTATAAACTTCATTCATATGAATATTATCAGGACAACTTTGTGCAGGTCAAACTTTGACGACATGATCACTGAGGAGAGGTACATGAAAATTAACAAGTGTCCCCGTCCCTAGTAGCCACTGTCATCTATTTTGGTGACAGGGGCAAAAAGGAGAACTGTAATGTGCATTATTAAGCAGTTAAAAAAGTACATGATCATGTTGTGTTAGGTGATAGTAATTAAGCAGATGTTTCTCTAATACTATGTGAAACATTTCAGCAAAAAAAAATCAGGTCACATTGTTAAGTACTGGTTATGTTATTTATGAATATAAAATGTACTAAACACAATTTTCAAAGAAGAGTTTATATAGGCGTTTCTATTTGATGTAATTTGCAAAGCCCTCAATTTAATATCAAGTATTTTAATTGCACAAAATGAATTATTTGTTAGTCCCTTATTTAGGAAACATTTTGGAACATAGAAGCGTATAACTAACTCACACTGACACATCTGCCTCCATTTGCCAATTACATATTCTAAAAAGACGAGGTGACATACTGGGGGCCTTGGAAATTCCACTACGATGCATGAAGCATTTCTTGGTGTCAGCCATTTTTTTATGGCAAAAAAAAATCCAGATCATGAGTAGCGAGATAGGTAGATGGCAGCAAAAAAAAAAAAAAAAAAAAAAAAAAAAAATTATTCCCAGGGGGGGAATCTTCTGGATGGCAGCCCGTCCCTATTCTCTTCTACCCTGTGTTAGCAAAAAATGCATGAAATATATTCACATCAAGTGACACATACAGCACGCCAGAGTGCTTAAAAGCTTCTCATTGCAGGAAATGTGTCCCCGTCCCTGGTGGCACAGCATTCACAATCCCCAGCCTTATAATAATATGTAGTTTAAGGAAGTGAGATCACAGATTTCAGCACAGATCACATGTAAATATAAACAGACATGTAATGAACTGTTTTAAGCAGATACACTAAATCTGAAATTTGTATTTAATATATGCACTACTGAGTTTCATGTTCTGTTCCTGGTTTAAATTTAATCCGTCAATTTGTAAACTCAAAACAAATGACAACGAATAAAATTATTTATGCTGTTTCACTGACATCCTAACCTTCTCTGCCAAACAATATAAAATAACACTAATATACTACATCTAGCCTTAATATAAAGTAATAATACATTTCCATTCAAGTTATAATTATTTACTGTCACCTTCCACCCTTCTAATATTTAATGATAAATATTATTTATTATTACATGCAATATGCCGTATAGTATTTATATGAAAAGTGAATTAATACTGTGAATGTCAGTCTGTGAATTAATAATATGAAAAGTTAATTATCATTGTGTATATGACAATTAATTACTTATAAAATAATTAATTCATAAGCATTTTTAAAAAGGTGATCTATATTGAATTACAAAAGGTGCTGACAGATAGTTACATTGGTGGACCCATGTCCTGCTTTCAGAAGAATCAAAGTACTACACACACCTGAATCTATTCTTCAGACATTGCAGTCAGTGCA
>JAODJW010000033.1:8756256-8773154 GCA_026777045.1 Hyperopisus bebe | reverse complement strand
AGGCTCCCGCTGGAGACCACGCATGAAAAGCACCTCCATGCAATGTGGCACCTGAACCTTCTCTAAAGATCACGGCCCGACACACACACACACACACACACACACACACACACATTCTCTCTATGGGAGAAAACCCATCCAAATATAGGGAGAAAATACACGCAGATCTGGGGCCAGGATCCAAACCCCAAACTTGGTAGTGATGACAACTGTCCTATGACATTAAGTAACCCAATCAACTGTTTAATGCACTTTTCATATTCCATACCAAATTACTGTTACAAGAAGATATGTTCCCAGCAACGTGCTAAAGTCAGTGTGCAATTTATATAACTCAGAAATGTATTTATCCGCCCATCTATCTATCTATCTATCCATATTCATTTTCGATACTTGCTTGTATATTTTTTAAAGCCGTAAAATACCTCACAATGCTAGACACACTTTACCCTGGGGTAATCGTATTGCCTAGTTTTAAAATATCTACTCCTATGTACTCTTGTTGATGTACTGCAAGGTATCAGTGCAGGTTTTTCTGACAAGTTCGACCGGCAGAGCCACTAAGGTCTACTCCAATGAGTCTTCGAGATTCGAGGGCAGGAATAGCGGGCTTCTGCATACTGTGAGCTCTATTCGTTTCCTCTCGACCGCTCCCCCGACTAGCGTTGCAGGTGGTTTCTATACAAATTCAACAGGCAGTCTGGCGTAACAACCATGCAACATGACGACATTGGCTAAACCGGTGGAAAAACACTGAGGTAGGGCAGCCGATAGTTTCAGCCAATGACGGAGGAAGGTGCTGCACAATCCAAGGAAGGATGCTCTCCTGAGATTTGGTCAGGAATACATTACAGAGTCATTAGATTAATAACATTGCACTCCACTGTAAATATTGAACTGATGCCAATTTAAATAATAATCTGTCTGCAAAAACATGAATACAAATAAATGCGTTCATAAATAGAACTCCTGTATGTTCAGCTACAACAAAGGAATGTGCAACAATTTAATTTCTAAGCAATTCCCATGCAAATCTACAGCTTGCCAGTGTCAATGACTGTAGCCAATAATATATGAAAATATGGTTCTATCAAATATATATTGGCAGCTACAAAGGTATTTGCTTGAAGTAAGAAGTATGAATGTCACATAAGCCAAATGCTGTAAAATAGCCTGCTTCTTCCCCGTGAGAGTCTTCAGCTGATAATCTCCATATAGGGGTTACGTGAGTTAGAACCGGGGGGGGGGGGGGCTGCTCTTTGAAATTTTTAGCTAGATCCTACCCCCAGTGCAGTATACACTGAGGCACAGCCCAAAGACATCTCTCATCAGGGTACCCACGTAACACAGCTTAATGATTAGTAACCGGCCAAGTGTGCAGCAGAATTACAGAAGGAGGAGCCACCACTTAAGCGACTTGCACGTCCTAGTAGGCCCTTCTTTTTTCTGGCATTAATAGTTACTCTGAGTAGAGTCTGCTACTTATCTGCTTCAAGGCCGAATCAGACCACTGCCACTCCATAATAAATTGCCATATATCGTAATAGATTCTCAGTTTTATTGTTCGTTCCTGGTGCCTGAGTTCCACACTTTTGGTTGATATAATGGTGCCAGTCTGGGGGAAAAAAATCGCTGAGTAAGCATTCTTTCATACAATCGAGCTCTCTCCCGTCTATGATCCTAGAGAAAGCCGGGACACTGTCCTACAAATCCTGAGATGGATCATGCTCCTTAAAGGAAATGGGAGGCGGGTATTGATGGATAACTATTGATTTTTCTGGATGGGTGGGTACTTGTATTAAGTACTTAACGTTACTCTGGGACAGGATACATATATGGGGCAATCTTTAAAAGTTTTTGTACAGATTCTAAAATACATTTAAGATGGCAAATACAGATTTTGCAATTGGGGAAAAAAGTGCAACCTGGTCCCTGTTTCATTCCATGGACTGTAAGTCATACACATTGAGTATTTTGCTCACGGATGCTTGTCAGCTTCCGTGGAGGAAGCCTGGTTGAAAACATCAGACTCCTCATTCGTGCGAAGCAGGTCATATGAGACACAAATGATTGTTTAGTTTTGGTTATCTAGAAACTAGTAAACATTAAAACTGCTAATAACTAGAAAAATAAAATATTCAAACATGTTGTTCCTGTGAAAATTATTCACAAACACACAACTGCTGTATTGTATTTCACATTATAATGGCAAAATATTTTCTTAATCTGAAATTTGCTTCTGTCATTATTGTTAACTTGGCCTTCAGCTTGGTTCAGGTTAAGTGTGATAATCTATCAGAAATAAATATATGAATTAATGGGGATATTTTATACTAGAAAACTATGAAAAAAATATTTCATTTTAAGATGATTAATACCTTCTCTATAACACATATTTTTTTGTATTTGTTGTTACTTATTTTTTCATCACTTAAATAGACCTAAATGGAGCTTAAACAGAGCTGTATGATAAGCAAAAGAACACATTCTGGTTAGTGCTTTGCTCAAGAATAGTGACAATAATGGGAACAGCTTGTTAGATGGGGATTCGGGTCACGTTTGAAACAAACCGTCTGGACTGTCTGTAAATCGCTAGGTCCTTTTGGTCATTAAAAGGGGGCAGTTTTTTTAAAAATAAGTCATCACAAAAAAAAATCCAAAAAATACTGCAGTTCTGCCAAATATTGGAGGTACAGTGTAAAAAAAACAACAACAGTTCACACCTGCATGGTAAGGTATGACTTCTCTGCTACTCTTTGTTAAAGGACAGAGAGCGTCTCTGCAGTTCCCTCCACCCCACTGCCAGCTCCATCCCATCCGGTCTCTCCTGATGAGGTAAGCATCAGCAGCTGCAAACGTTTATGAGAGCTCTGGGTGTTGACAGACTGCAAGCACGCCGTGTGGGTGTCTGCCGCTGTCCGCTCCGAGTGGTGCTGAACTTCCTGTCGCTCGATTACTTGCACCTCCCTAGACTATATCGCAAAGACGGCACCACATGGCTTTATAAAAATACAGCCTACTTACTCCCATAAATAAAAGGTTGGCGGTTTCACATTGTGGTACCTGGATATTTGCACTGAAAGGGCCATATGCTAGGCTTTGCTAAAAGTTGTGTAGGTCTCAGGGTTAAGAAGACTCTTTACCTACAAGACTCTCATTTCTAGGTATGGTAGAACTGGTTGACAGAGTCATTCTGTCAAACCTATTAAACTTTTACTTCATAGTAGGGTTTTAGGAACTATAAATATTTATTGCTGCTACTATACTGAGAGGTTCAATTAGGTAAATGTCAGGTAAACACGTGAAATTTTACAGCTCATTGGTCCTAGCATGAAGAGCCCAAGTGTTCAGTGGTATAATACTGTAGAACTACATTTCTAAAAAAATATCTAGAAAACCTTACAAAAAATGTGCCTATGTCAGGTGAGTAATCTCTATATGTATTTGTTTGCATTTATTTTTGTATTTAAATGTTTAACCAGTGTTCAAATGATGGACAGTCAACTCAGCTTAGAAAATGTATCTCGGTGACAGTACAGCATTGTTATATGGAGTTCCAGGGCAGGTATTGACCTCTGGGCAATTATCCGAGGGCCCTGTTTGAAAATGCAACGTTGCTCTAAAGGAGGAAGAGCCCTTCAGACGTTACAGCATGTACATCTCTGGAGAAAGCAGATGATCATTTATACACATGGAAGCACAAGCAATGCATGCCAGAGTCACCAGAGTGATCAAGCAATTTCTGGCATGTGAGAGAGAGAGAAAGAGAAAGTTCATCAAAAAGTGGACAAGCCCATTCACTTTAGCTTAGAATCAGTAGAGTTTCGAGTGAAAAATTCAAAGGATAAAAACTGGCCCTCCTCACATAATGACCCAGCTGTTTAATGACCTCCTGGACTTAGGACAAGCTTTCCAACCAGTCAGTATTGTATATTACAACCAATTTCCTCTGTTCTGTTTGTTACAGTATACAGCACACTACTATATAAACATTTATAAATACACTAGAAATGTTATAAATGGTGAAAAGGTGACATTAAAACAAGATCTGAATATGGCTGACATAAGCCCACTACCAGTACAATATGCTTAAAATAGCCCAAAATAGCTTAACGGCCTGGTCGTAGGAACGGAACTCGGTCGTTAGATGAGGAGTATCTGTATTTTGTTTGTAGAGAAAGGACATGCTCTAGAAAGCAGCTTATGTTTATGATCCAATGTTAAATGTTTTCTGCTGGGTTTTGGTTATATGTTAGCCTGGCTTTCAGCAGCTAAGGAATACTCATGGCTCATGTATGACAAAAAGGTGAAAAGCAGAAAAAATTAAGGTCAGTGGAAGAACTGTTGGACGTTTGTGTGTTTTGTAATCCTGCGCCATTCTCTAGACAGCACATTATTTCCTTTCCAGTGAATTTCATGCTCTGGGCTGCAGATGCATCTGAACTGAAGAGCAGCATCAACGTAACGTTTTTTATACAGGGTCAATTTCCTGTGTCATGGTGCCAAAGGCTTCTTTCCCCTTTCACTCTTGCCTCTGGTCAGCACACATTTGATTACTGATTCGATTGACCGTGGTTGGTTAGTTCTGGGTGAGCCCTATTAGCATGCTCATTCTGGAATAGGGAGCACTTAACGTTGATGCGTACTTTGCATGTGCTACGCGTTATTTCTTTTAATTGAATTTCTATGTACCTCTGAACTCGTTCCCCGGCTTCTCAGTTCTCTGTGGGTGCTGGTGGGGGAAAGGAAGCAGCCTGCTGTGATTCATTTGAAACTTTGAGTGCTCTCCAAGACCTCACCTGCATGGGGCTCCCTCTAAGAATGGAAATGGCATGTGGCGGTAAGAGAGCGTAATCCCTGATTCGCTGCATGTATGCTACGAGCCATGGAACAATTCTAAATCACTATGGAATTAGTTTGTTTATTAAAGATAAGAAAAATGTATTGAAGAGCCATAACATGTAGTTATTTTATTTTTGCCTGCATAATGGGCCTTAAAGAAATTGCTATTAACAATAATCCACATTTTTGTGGATTTGTTTTTTCTTTTTTTATCAGAAAGACCTTTCATTCAACATAAATCTGATGTTTGGTTCACAGATGAAAATACTGCTCCAGATGCAATCTGTGGAGCCTGTTATTCTAATGTCTTATTCAGTGTATGTAGCCTATATTTAACCAGAGTAATGCAGCCATGTTTTATATTGGGTTTGCATGCTGGGTAAAAAAATGTTTATTAACTTACATTTTATTCAAAGTCATTCTTGTTTTACAAATGGCCCTAGTTTGACAGTCAGCTAATTAAATACTTACCTAATCCATGTGACAGAACTGTTTACGAAATAAAAAGTCAGTAATTAATAAACAAACAAAGATCTTTGTGTTTCCTCTCAACGTACAAAGATATCCACTTAGGTGAATTAATATCTGAAAATTGCCTGGAGAGTAGGTCTTGTGTGTGTGTCCTGGCTTCCTGCCCAGGGTGTTATACCCTGTCTCGTGTGCCATGTTTCCTAAACTGCATTTCCAAAGGATGGAGGGGTGAGTGTAGCTGAATGGTAGAGCTTGAATTTAAATAAAATAATAGGCATGAACTAATAATAAATGGAAAATGATCCATTCTCCATATTCCCACTAAAGCACAGAATTATAGAGATTGCCATCAACAGCAGGGACAAAATGAAAAATGTACTATGTACTATGCTGAAAAGTAGCAGCACAATAATGCGAAAATGGCAGTTTATAGTGCAATCCAGTTAACACATTTTCAGTCATTTCTAAGTGCTAAAGTTATTGATCATGGATGGGCAAGGAATCAGCACGCTATGGCTCAATACCGTGTTACAGATTAACGCGAGAAGGAGAGAAGAAACTTAGTAGAAAAAACACTTACAGTGAAGGTACCTGGCATGCTTGGCCCAGCAGAGGATCTGTGGTCAAAATAACATCTGAGCTGGGGAAGTCTTGTTCATTAAGAAGCTCTGTGAATGCCGAGAGCAGGCCATCAAATCTGGCTGTGCATGAGATCAGGAACATGTCCTGAGCAGATGGCTTTGCGCGTTGATGAGAAGTTACGGGGCGCTAACCATAATCATTTAATAAGCTATTGCAAATGCGACAAGTTACGTGTTCAATTAAAAAACATACTATAAGAATAAGCCATCAGAAAGAAAGCTGTGATTAGAGTATCTGGTGCAGCAGATTAAAGTGAAACAGGAGACTTCTGATATGCTTACTCAGTTGCTTGTCCATTAGTGTACTAATTACGTATTTTTTTTTTTTTAAAAGTATCTAAGAGCCTTACCAGGGATCAATTTAGGTATCTAGCTGTCTCACTTGGCCATTATTATAAGATTAACAGGCTTTATCTCTGATCAATGTGTAGACACCCCTGTCTCACTCAATTGATGAGAAGCCTCTTAAATCATTTGATTGAAGTGGATAAAAAGATACATTTTAAAGCTTGACTTGAATATTTCATGCCTGAATATGTGTTTTCAGGAGAATGAGTGCGAGGCTTTTTAGTCTTTTCTACGAATACAGTAAAACCTTTGTGTGGTAGTGTGCTAAGCAATTCAGCTATATTTTAGCTAGATTAAATGCTTTTAGGTACTGGTCTCTGGATGTACAAGTGTTATAGACAAGGTATTACATAAATCCATCACAAAATTCTTCTGTAAAAGATGAAAGTGTCATATTTCTCCCAGATACAAAATCTTATTATACCACTGCATGTATGTTACAGACATTTCGATGATCACGGCTATTTTACTAAACTGAAGAGCTATGTATCTTAGCTGGGGGGAATAGCAAAGGCCACCAGTGCTACAAAGAAATAATCCATTTAAACTAATATGCTAGTATAAAATTGCAGAGTAGAAACCAGCCTTATTAATTTAACTTCAGTGCAGCATACAGAAAAAAATCTTCAAAATATTTGCCCCTATACTATGAAGTATACTGTAGTAGAACAAAACAAGACTAAATTCAATAAAAAGTGAAAAATTATATTTACTAGGCGCATGTCACAAAACCAAATGGAGTGCCCACAGCACAATGCACACTGGGTAGCACTCCAGGGCTGGGGGCTGGAATACCACCCCGCACTGGGTGTCTGAAGTTCGCACGGTTTTCCTGTGCTGTGTGTGTCTCCTCTGGGGACCGCGTCTCCTCCTACAGTCCAAAGTCAAACTGTTATATGACTCTGTCTCTCTAAATTGCCCTTATTGTTGGATTGTGTACGTGTGTATGAGGTTTTGTGCCCAGTGCGATCCTCATGCAGTGTGCACCACTGCAGTGCGCGACAGACGCCAAGCTCACTATAACCTGATTCAGGATTAGACAGTATAACCATTATAGAAGATGTGTGGAAATGCAACACACAACCCTGCATCAGGGTGGCCAACTCTCACACATCTGGCGTGACACTCCCGTTTTCAGACTCAAGCAAAAAAAATCTTACGGCAAATCTATATTAATCCATTGTAAACCTAAAATTAGCTACATCAAAAGTGTTGGGGTGGTTGGCAAAACCTAGAGACTATTTACAAGGTAATGAAACTGTTACATACATGTTAATGCATGCGCATGTGTGTGCAGACTTGTCTCTAATTGAAAATCTCACTCCAGCCAGCTGACCAAAGTTATCAACCCTGCTACATTAAACAAAAATCTTTAATTGTCCGAGAAATACAACACAAGGTCATTGCGGGATGAAAGGGTCAATTAAAATGATGCATCTTGGGTGAGTAAATTCAACTAGCTTTTTGCATTTCACATCAGAGTGTGCATAATCGCCATTTTCTTGCTTACTAACTGTATGTCTGGGTTGTTATCGTCTGCGTGGCTGTCCCTTCAGGCGAGCATCACTGCTGCGGCTTCCCCCTGCTAAACCTCTCCCACCCGCCACTGCGCACACGACTGCGCCTATCACAGCAGCATCTATTTTCAATCCCCAGCACAAAATACTCAATCACACCCTTACATTACACCTGGTCCAGTGGAATATTATGCTGCAGCAGGTACAGTAAGCGGTTACTTGGCTCCAGATTCAGTTCTGGGCATCTGTAAGATATGCGTTTTCACAAATCGGAACATTCCTTACCAGCATAGATTTGCTACGGTTTGGTTAGGAAACTCGGTCAGCTGTCACAAATGATAAGCCCCTGTTCACAACAGGGTCTATGATTGTCACACATATTTCATTCAAAATGGATCGACTGCAACAACAGTAACACGGGTAGCTTCCTGGTCCTTGACATTTGACAGCTTCTGTGTCTCCACAGCTATTTATGATGTCACTGAATTACTATCAATTAAACTTTTTGAACTGTCAGACATGGAAACTGTCAGAGAACGTTTTTGATTGCTGAGTTCTACTATTTGCTATAGTGAATTATACAGAATAGTTATGATCATGTGGTTGTTGTGAATGAATGCATGACAATTGCACATTTGTGTAGCTGATTAATTGTTGTGTACTTCAGTGTATATTCAGTGTATCCCAAATTTGGTACCATTTAGTATTATGTTTAGTGTCTGCTTAATTTCATGGGCATGTTAAAGCGATCTGAAAAGACAATAATACATTTTAAAAGGACAGACAAGCATAGTTTTATTAAGGGCTTTTGGTGAAGTGAAGTTGCCATGTTTACTTCTTTTATGGCCTTTTTAGAAGGTACTGGATACATTGTAAATTGTGAACAGTGAATGGTTTTATGAGCAAGGTATACAAAAACACTTTTATTGTGGCAAATTTCAGTAAATTCACAGGGTCATTGACTGTATGCATTTGTTTACCATATTTTCTTCCATACATTATAACTATAAACAATTGTACTATATCACTATGAAGATTAAGTTCTTATTGTTTTATGAAGTAACGCAACATTGAATGGGATTTCGCATCATGCATATGTATCTAATTGCATTATTTGTTTTGCCTTTATAGAGTATATCCATCACACATTATAATTGTGCAGGCAATAAATCACAGAAAGTTGAGAACACAAGACCGTAACATTTACAGTAACTTGTTCAGAAAGTTTATTGTAATGCTTAAAAATAATTCAGTAAATTTGCATAGATTTTTTTCCTGTTGAATACTTGTAAATGATTATCATTCACCAACAAAAGAGAAGTGATAACATCTGAAGAAATCCTGAAATAAACAACAAATAGGATTTTTGAGCTGATCATGAAAGATATGCTGCATTTGGGATGTAACTGCTGTCTTTGAGGACTAAGATTACAAATACATCAACCAAAAACAGAAAAAAATACGGGTAATGATATATCAATGTTTTTTTTGTTTAATTTTTGTGATCTACTGAATGATTATATGTTCCCTGTGATCCTTATAATTTGAAGTGTCCTAAAGAAGATGGATGGATGGATGGATGGATGGAAAGTACTTTATGCTTGATTTAAATGTACATCACGAAAAAACATTTCAAGTGATTGAATTTCATTTGAGTTCAGTCTACTTGTGCCTGTTACTCTGGAAGCATTTTATTTAAATTCTTACTGGAAGTGTGCATGCTGATCCACATATTTGTGGTAACAACCGTAACTATTTATTCCTTTCTAAACCACGCATCTTTAATCTATCCAATTATCTTAGAGTTATATATGACTTTCCTGTGCCCTTTCAGTCTGTTTACATACAATGATGATGTATTAACTCTGCATGTTTTTCAAGTTAATTTACCATAAAAATGATATTGCGGACAGGCGCTCTTATCTGATGTCCTTATTCCCTCTAGTGTGCTTTACTCTAAATCCTTGCGATTTTCTAAGCTACGGCTCCATCTCACACACAGGATAATATTTTATCCTTTTTGACAAGTCATGGCACTTTGCAGCTCTGTGTTATATTCTCACTAGACCCGTGCTACATTCCCATCCGCTTCCCATCCTTTTTCGGAGAAGGGGCCGCTAATTAACCGAAAGTTAACAAGGTGGATGGCAAAGTCGTTTCACACGTGGCAAGATTATTCTTTATTATAACCAATAGATTTCCTGTAGTGCATGACTGAGAAGGAGGCTTGCAGAAATGACCATGATGGATGACATTCATGACCCATTTTATCTAACATGAAACATTGGGCAGAACCTGTTATACAGGACGCTCCTGCCATTTCTATTAGATGACACATTACAAGTTAAAGAGCTATGGGTCAAAAATTCAGCTTCATAACTGTGGCTCATTTGTGTATCATTCTGTCCGCTTTGAAATGATGCTCTAACCTATTAACAGGAAAGCCAAATGTGATATTCAGTAATTAACATATATTTTGTTCCTTAAAATGTGGTCTGCTTTTAATACATTATGTCTTGACCGGATCTCCCTGTCTGTTTACTTCAACGTGTACATGGCCCCAAAAAAGTAAAATAAAACAAAAACACTACAACAGCAGTTTTATTTATGGTGTGAGCAGGCTCATCTTTCTCTTTGTGAATGCCACTGGTGAATTTATCCTACCTAAACAAAGTTGTGACACATATGCCCATTATACAGCCTCCATGAGTATGTTGGGTATACTGCAGTAGCATTTCCACAGTAGTCCTAACCTTTCACCCTTGTTGGTGACATGCCATTAACTAGAAGCATTGCTCTCTAGTACCCCTACCATCATTCACATATGCCTCTATAAATTCTTTTTTTGTCTTTTCGAAGGAGGTACAGACCCAGATAGATGCCATGGCCAAGTCTGTTACTTACAGTATGTAAATATAACATACTGATATCTTTAAAAGTGGATTTTTTATTCTTGCATTGAACTTAACATTTTTGTTCTTGGGTCTCCTCTGACAGTTGCAATTAATTGTAAAATAACAGACCAGTCCCGGTGGCCCACGGCGGAGCCCCACTGAATACACTGAGGCATAGCCCTCAGCAATAATTCCGTTCTCATGCATTTACTTTGCTTGCCATGATTTAGGAAAACTATTTAATAGAGATCATGAGTATCAGGGGCTGGGGAAATCGAGGTTGCCTTTCCTTTCATTTCTCCTGTCAGTCCTCCGATGCTGCGGAGATGCCATCACACCAGCCTCTGACTTTCATAGTGTTGGTCGGGAGGCTTGGGAATCCCACCTGAATCTCTTGCACAAATTTGGTGTGAATGCATAATGAGAATCAGCCCTGCAACAGTGTCTATTCTAAATAATGAATATTATCAAGGATAGCTGAAGGACTAGTGTTCTTCTCCTGTAAGCGACCCAGTGAAAATCTAAATGAGCTTATAAGGTAAATATTTAATGAAAATATATGACATACCAGAAATGGGATTCTCCTTTTCACTCTTTTAATATCAATGTCATTGGTCATGACAGTTCTGCTTCGGATGAAATTATGTGACAGTGCTAGACTTTATACTTTAACCGGAAGATAATATTAGAGATATTTGAGTGGACTTTTGATATTCTGCTCAACTGATGCAAACCTTTGCAAACGGGACACCTTTGAGCACATTCAAATAATCCAGACCACTGTTGTTCTCCTTGAGCAAAGTTAGAAGGTAGCAGCTTAGGGCATCTCCAAAGACGACCAGGGCTGTTTCCTGCCATCATTGGGCTCAGAGCCATGGTCCAGAATGTACACCAGGAACACATCTGCTAAATTTATTACGCAAAGTTTCTCAACGCAAAAGAGCAATTGGTTTGTGATCAAGGCTATGCAAATACCGAGCAATGAAAGCAGCTTAGTTAAACAGTGTGAAAATAATATAAAACCGCCATGTGACCGGCCTAATACAAGCAACAGCACAACAATAATGCAGTGGAGCATGAAGGATGACAAGAATAGCCCTGCCTCTATAGTCATTGTCTCTGGTTACTTCAGCAGCTCTGTGGGGAATTCTGGAGCAGACGTCTAGTTATCTCTGCAAGTAGAATGACAAGGGAAAGAAAGAGCCTGGGTTTGCTAACCAAGGGCTTGGCATCCTAAACAGAGCCTTTACCAAGTAACTGTTATCAAAAAAAGCAAGTTACTGTATGTTAGCAGGCAAACTGTACCAGTTAGTCAGCTTCACAAAGAACACCAAAACATTGACAGAGCATGTCAACAAAACAGCTGAACTTCTAGTCAGAACATAGCAAAACATTTTTCACTCTGACAGACTCTTTTGCTAATAGTTAATGCCAAGTAGAACAGTTACACCAAACCCTAAAATGAGATATCAAGCAAAAGTCTTCAGAAAAGCCGATAGGATAAATGTCAGTTGGTGTCGTTGTCTGGGGCTTGAGATATATATTCATCTCTGAATTGCATTTTGATGGTTGAGACAAAAAGTTAAAAAGGGTTTTTATGTTTTTCTATAGAAAAACAATTAACTATCCACCCTGGGATTTAGCAGAAAAGCATGATTAAATTTTCTGAAAATCCTTTGGAAGGATTACAACCTCTGTAATACTGTATCTGAGGCATAACATTTTTAAATTTTAGTATAATGTCTCTGCAGGGTGGTTCCAGAAATGTCTCAACCTCAGTACTGTTCAATTTATGCATGTACAAGTATGCTGACTTCAGATTGAAATCACAGCAATACACAGAAATAAAGACATGCTGGAAAGATCTCCAGAACTGCTAGGTATAATTCGGTTGCACTTACACAGAATTTAAGACTGTGGGGAATAAGGTTTGTTGAAGATATCAGTGCCTTTTTACCTGTTTTTCAACTTCAGTTTTTTTCCTGTGGAGGATGCATAAGAATGTTTATGAGAAAATATATTAATTCTTACTGGTCTTAGCTTCAGATTCAACAAATTCACATTTGCTATGCAAATCATCCACTTAAAAATATAAAGGAATGTGCATAAAAAGATAAATAAATGGTTTATGCTATCTTTTAATTATTGTTTGGTAATAGTTCAATGTAACAAAACACCCAATAACAGTGAGGAGCAAAGATCCTGGACAAATTAATTAAATCTTAAATTAAATAAGAACTGAAACTTTGTAAACTGTATGAAACAATTTTAAAATTATGTGCTAGGGAAAATTGATGTCAATATTAAAAGAGATTAATTATGTCTATCGGGAAATACATAAAAAAATAAATAAATAAATAAATAAGCAAACAAACAAACAAATAAACAGACAGACAAAAAAATAAATAAGACATGGTGTCATATTTGTTATGTGTTGGTATTCATTATATATGTGACGATATGTCGAACAGGGCAACCTGTAGAGGGAACATTATTGTTCCCTTCATTTCCTGAGTCACACAAGCAAAAATAAACATCTATAAGAATAATGCTTGAAAATTATACTCTATACAGTATAATTGTAATAGTTCCTCAACACTCTAAGGGATAAGCTCCTGAAGGCTAGATGGATAAGTATAAAAGCTGTTTGTTTTTCACTGAAATGGTACAGTCAATAGTTTATTTTTTTGTGTGTTTTTCTCCATTCCTATTGGTTGCATAAGTCACTGAGATGTCATGACGCTTTGGCGACATGGACTAATATGAGCGGAAACGCAGAGTGCAGTGGCATCATACACATGTCAGTCATGGTCAGCGCATGACAACCAGTTCCTGCCATTGTATCCCAGTGGCACGAAGCTGATTCCACATATCGATCCATGGCCAAGTAAATAAATAAATAAATAAATAAGTGCACGCCTGCCTGAGTCCAAATCTTGCCCTTGACAATAATGTTAGAAGGAAAAATACAGTGGAGCAGCGAGGGAAGGCAGTCAGTACGGGTTCTGCATTGTTGATCCAGAATGACATTGATAGACAGGGTTTAAAGGAAAGCTGATAGCCATGTTCGGCCTGCTGGTTTAAAGGACGGATGTGACTGCAGATTTAAAAGTCAGCAGAGCGTGAATTCAGCAGGCTATCAGCCTGAGAGGTCATACCGTGCGTAAGATATGAAGGAAAAAAAACTTTTACATAGGACTTAAGTTCACTTTTTTATTAGTGTTTTATTAGTATTTGGGATATTCTGTTTTGTGTTTTGGGATTTGGTTTTGAAATTGTTACTTATGTTGATTCTTAAACCCATTTTCCCTTCAGTGGGGGACAAGACCTCAAAATGTAAACTTAAAGTTAAATGTCATGATGTCCCTTCATTGAAAAAAGAAAGCTTTAAATGCAGGTAGGAGAGGTAAACATAAGGCTGGGGATCCTGCTGTCACCCCCCAGCTAAAATGACAGCCTTAGCAGTGAATGAGTCCAGAGTGCTTGTGCCCCCAATTCATGCGGCTCTTACTGACCAACATGGCTTAAGCCTGTAATTTAAGCCATTTTTTTCAACCATTTGTTACACTCACTTATCCTGCAGTAACAAAAAAACACAGTCTGCTTGTAAGGAAGCATAATGTTGGACATTATAACCAGTATGAGGCCCCATGAAGGTGCTGTGTTGATCGTTCAGAATTTTCTTTGTTGTTCAAACACTCCTGAGGGTACAGACCGATGTTGGGATGGACACTATGTCTGAACTATTTTGAAGGGTATATCCAGCCTGAAGGGACTGTGGATGCTGTGTTCATTTCATATTCCAGTCTTCCAAAAAGTAACACTAGCCACTGCTTCACGGTAAAGTAAAAAAAAAAAAATTAAAATTTAATGTACAAAACCCCAAAGTTATATTTAATATGTGTAGGCATCTTGAAAAAATAACAATAGTAATAATTCCACCAATATTTGCATGCAGTAAGCTTCTTATGGTTAACCACCATTTCTCTCAGGATTTCCCCACACCAAAGTTAATATCATTGTTGTTTGATAATATAAGATTAACGGTCAAAAGGTAATATACTGAATTGCACATTCTGGGTAACCGAATGATCAGATCAACTCAAGTCTACAACTGCCAAATCAAACAGCTTGATCATTAATTGCTCCTTATATCAGATTTTGAATACAGCTTTCACATTTACCCTAACAATTATGAAATTATGTTTTAGTCTTGAATAAACAATCATTTCTGCAGTCCTTGTCAAGACACAAAATTTCCACAATCTGCTCTGTGTTACTCCAAAGAGTTTTTTTCCCCTCTGAGCATTTTACGTATTGATGTATACATTATCAAAAAGTCTAGCAGGTACTTTTCACTTAAAACAGGAAATGCATGCTCACGGGCATTCAGACATATTTAACTGTTTCACAGCAATATATATTGGCTTTTGCATTATCACTTATATACCTTGGGCCTTTGTCTCATCATGTTGTTTGAAAGTGATAGAGCATGCTCCACAATGTCTCAGGGAATGTAAGGGTAGGCAACAGAATAGGTAAAGCCTTCAGTGTAATTAATTATTGTACATTTTCCTATCCTAAAATCCAGTTATGCTTGTTTTTGCATTTAGCAAAAATGTACCTTTTTCATTTTTTAAAAAAATTTTAAAATGTTTGGCCTGGCCATCATTCTTAAACCTGAAAGATATTTATGGGCAGTCTCCATTTAACAGATTTATCATCTAGCTTTGGCTACTTAAAGTTAAAAACTGTGCAGCCTGTTGATTTATTGCCTTCCATTCTTGTTATATCACCATATGAGCGATATGTTAATCGATATTCATTTGCATTCCAAAGGAATGGGGTACATTAAAAATGTGGCTGATTTTTGTTATTAAACTGTGGGCATGGCTGGCAGGACAGCAGACTTTTTCTCTGTAGTTATTCCAAAGACATGGAAATTAAACTGTAGTCCTGGCATTGAACTGTTTTTGCAGTTGTACTTCTTGGCGTCGTTGGCCTTTTAATTCCTGGCATTCATGGAGAGCAAAGGGAAGGTTAGTCACACTTGGCTCACAGCTCTGTCTAGGTCATACTTTCATTATTTAAACAATACTTCGGAACGCCACAGGAGAGGCCAAAGAGTTATCCTGAGCTTTATTGATTTTATTTTTTTTTCACAGCCAGTGAGCTTCATAAAGTTAGGTATGCGGTAGGAGCGAGTCACAATCACTACAGCTCTAAAGTGATTTTTAATGCACACCCGAAGGCCTGTTGAAAAAAAAATCCTAAGGATGAATTTCATTCATAGTAATATTTCTTTCATAATTGTTATAATAAATTCATGTATAAGTGAGGGCATTTTCTAGGGCGCTTCACAATGTGTTTTCTTTCTTTTCTGAAATTTTAGCCCCAAAGTTAACTGCATCCAGGTCTTCGTGAAGGACAGACCCCCACCTGTTGTCCGCAAACCGTTGTCAGTTGACACAGACATGTGCTTCACCCATCCACATCCCTGTTGCCCACCCTCTTTTTCCTCCTGCACTGCGCATCACTTGGCATATCGCAGGACAGCTAAGCGCCAGCTGGAGGAACGACGCCACCCCTGGCAGCTCGCAGGCACCTGACAGGTGAGTGAAGCTGTTGTACACAGCAGCCAAAAGACATAAACCCTGGATGACTTTAAACCCAGCCCCCCACCACCCTTGTCGGCACGATGCCAATTTTGTTTGGCTGCTCTGGGCTGTGGGTGACGGTGGGCAAGTGACACGGCTCGGATTAGAGCTGTGATCAGAGCAGCAGTGCTCAGCTGGTGCCTCACAAAAGTGCCCCAGCCAACTCCAAGGCGCCTCTTCCAAGAGTTTCGACAGAAATTACCGAATGTGTTATTTTGTAGCTGTAGCTGTAAAAAAAAAAAAAAACAGCCACGTCCTTCACTAGCTGATGCTAAAAGCTTCTCTGGTACCAACTCATTTATTCAAGAGCAAGTGTCCCTGAGGGCTGCAATTAATGATGAACTTATTAAGCATTATGTTACCCAGGAGGTCTAGGTTTAGCCTGATTCTGCTGTTCCTAGTAGTGTTACTTACACAGCTGTCAGTTCAGATATGTGTGCGTTGCGTGTGTGTGTGTGTGTGTGTGTGTTTGTGTTGTGTGCACTTCCACGTGCATAGTAAAGAACAGGACGCTTGATTTTTTTTTAT
>JAODJW010000033.1:8720155-8756156 GCA_026777045.1 Hyperopisus bebe | reverse complement strand
CCTGATTCTGCTGTTCCTAGTAGTGTTACTTACACAGCTGTCAGTTCAGATATGTGTGCGTTGCGTGTGTGTGTGTGAGTGTGTGTGTGTGTGTGTTTGTGTTGTGTGCACTTCCACGTGCATAGTAAAGAACAGGACGCTTGATTTTTTTTTATTTCAATACTACGAGGGCGTTATAAATCAACAATGATTTCATATTTTTTCATCCAGTGAGAACTGATAGTATTGCGAGATGCAGAGGTATCTCTCTGTAATAAACATTCCGATTGGTTGTTCATTCATGTAACAAAGAAAGTGTTTTAAGCATTGAAAACAGAAGCTGTGAACTGTTTTCACATAAGGTGTTTCAGATGAACAGCTGCTCATAGTCTAGTCCCAGGTTAGCTAAATTACCCCTCTTAGCAGTTTTACAATGCAAAGCATAAAATGGCACATTAAATTTAGGAGAGGCCCTCAAAGTCTCCAGTAGCCAGCTGGCATTCGTTCAGCACATTAGGAAAGGCTTCACATGCCACTCTACCCTGAGTTCAACCACAGTTTTATATGCCTATATATTGTTAACATCTCCCTAGATCAACTTGTTTTTTTATACATTTCTGATTCTGCAGGGTACAATAAACAAAAGACCTTTTTTTCCTGAAAAGAGAATGTCCCCAGCAAACACATGCCTAGCTGACTGTAAACCTCCACTTTCCCCTTCTTTTCCCAGGGATAGAGAAGTTATCCATCTCGAAATAGACGCTGGTTAGTTAATAGTTAAATAACATTTAAAATGTCAAGTTTCAGTGTAGTAGAGGCCTTACTCTTTAAATCACCCTGGGAATCTTCATGCATGGGAGTTCACTTCAAGGATAATTAGGTAATTAGTATAATTTTTAGGTACAGCTGTTCACATCATGTTTTGTGGTCTTGTACTTAAATTAGTGGAACTGCATCTCTTCAGATGATGATGAGAAGAAACCAAAGTGTCCAGAAGGAAGCAATATGACATGGGGAGAACATGCAAAGTCCATACGGTCATGGCGTGGCACAATACGGGCGGGAAAAGAAGGTGACAATGCACTTGCCGCTCGGAAACAAAAAGGGTTTATTAACAAAGAGCACCACAACGGGGAAATCACGAAATAAAAGGACCACAAGGGGTCAGAACACAATGGGAGAAATAAGAATCTAATGAGAAATTATGAAGCTAGTACACTGGGAAACTGAGCACCAGAACAGCATTACAAACACACATACAACTACAATGACCCATCAAAGGATAAAGGCAGAACCGCCACTTAAATACACCGCTAACAAGACATAATGCAGGACAGGTGAAAGTCATAACTAATTAACCAATCACAAGAACTCAGGGCAAACAAGGAACAGGTGTGCTACAGTATATCGCAGTTAAAGGGCACTGGAGACTAGGGAAAATGAACAAACACTAAAAGTTAACTAAAATGAGGAAAACTGAGTAAATGAGGACAATGAGCAAAAGACAAGGAGCCAATCGAAATATAAAAACACCAAAAACACCGATAACCAATAACACTAGGGAACAAACAAATAAAACAGATGAGACTTGTTCCTAAACAGCATTGAACTTGCGACTAACAGATTTTCAGTCTGAGCTGCACAGTCAGCCCACTGACCTATGCAGCAGTCTGGGGAAAAGGGAAAACACACTAGGGACTAGTGTACAGGGGATGAAGGGCAAGAAACAGGGAAGAGGACGGGATGGCCAGAGACAAGGTCGGACGGGTGCTGTCCCTGGCATATACATTCAGAACAGAGTATGAATTCAAACCATTCAAATAAGGAAATTAAGAATATAAACTAATGCAAACAGAGGGTTTTTAAATGATTACAGAATATCCATGTTTCAGGATATCCATGCATTTTCCATGACCACGTGTCCAGTGCAAAACTGTTGCGAGCCTGTGGTATATTCTAGAAAATGCTGGGTATTAGGAATGGGGTACATTAGACAGGATGTCAGATCATCAAATGGCACACAGACACCAGATATGAACATGCAAACTCCACCCCCACAACACTGAGGCAGCTGGAATGAAGGCATAGTCCTATCAAATGTGACACCTACTTATGGAATATCCACCCATATCCAAGTGTCGTGGCAAGCCTGGATATGAAAGGAGACCCAGTGCACAACACGCCCAGGATGCCCTGGACAGGATGCCAGCCCATCGATGTGAACACACTCACACATGGGTCATTTAGGGACACAAAGCAGCCTAATAGCATGTCTTTAGCCTGTGGAAGGAAATCGGAGTACCTCAGAGGAAAGTCACACAAATAAGGGAAAACATGCAAACTCCGCGAACAGCCAGTGCAGAAGAGGAACCCCAAATCCTAGAGGTTTGACGTAGCAGTGCTACCCACTTAGCCATCAAATAGAACACAGTACATTGAACAATAAAATTTAATACAATTCACAGCCTCTATGCTATGCTGTGCTGTACTATACTATACTGTACTGTACTGTGCTATACACTACAATGCAATACAATACTATACTATACTATTATACTCAGTAGTTGAGTTGTGCAAATATTTCATGTGGGATGGGAGGATGGTCAAATCTTTGTGGTGGGGATGATTAAATTTGCCAAACAGGGGGGCTTTGATAATAAAATTTGCGAAGTGGTGTCAATCATGTAGCCTGGATTAAATTGTTGCAGTCCAGATGCAGACCTGAATTCTTCAGTTGGATACCCCTGATCTTATCATACATTCATCCAAATGCAAAAGAAATTACAGAGAACAATGGGGGGTGGCATCCATGTGCATCCCATGACAACCTGAGGTCCCCATAATGCCACCAAAACAGCTCCAACCCGTCAAGGCATGGACTCCACAAAATCTCTGGAGGTGACCAAGACATTAGCAGCAGAAGGTGGAGCCTCCACGAATCTGACTTATTTGTCCAGCACATCCCACAGATTTTCAATTGGATTAAGATCTGGGGAATTTGGAGGCCAAGTCAACACCTTAAACTCTTTTTCATGTTCCTCAAACCACTCATGAACATTTTCTGAAATCACAGCTATCAAGGAATATCGCTGCCATGAAGGGGTGTATTTGGCTGCAACAATATTTAGGTAGTTGGTACGTGTCATTGTAACAACAATTTGAATGCCCGGACCCAAGGTTTCCCAGCAGAACATTGCCCAGAGCATCACACTGCTTCTGCCAGCTTGCTTTCTTCCCATTGTGTATCCTGGTACCATCGCTTCTCCAGGTAAACAACCCACATACACACAGCCATCTACATGATGTAACCAAAAACATGACACATCAGACCAAGCCACCTTCTTCAACTGCTCCATGACAATAGTGGAGCCAGATATAATAGTGTTTGTGCGCCGGCAGAAAATCAGGTGACCCAGTCCGATAACAATTTAACAATTCACTTGGCGACAAAATCACACTACAGATTCAACTACATATACACTTTTTACCAGCTTTTAAAATGACTTGCAGCATTCCTAAGATCAAATGAAGAAAGACAAAAAAAAATCTATTTGCCTCTCAACAGCACTTTTCCTCCAATTGATCTAACCAGAAACACACATACTTGTCAGACACAATCGTTTTATTGTACTCTATCGCTCGCTGCAAACCCTGAATGAATGGACTTGAGTTCCACCTGGGCCCGCCTACGCTGCCTCAGTAGCTCCAAGGTCCATTTCTGAAGCTCACATGCACATTGCAGGTTCTTTCGACTGTGAGCAGGGATCAGCACTGGCATTCTGACCAGTCTGCAGCTGTGTAGCCACATACACAGCAAGCTGCAATGCATTGTGCTCAGACACCTTTCTATAATAGCCAGAATTAATTTTTCCAGCAATTTGTGCTAATGTAGCTCTCCAGTGAGATCTGACCAGATGGGCTAGCCTTCGCTCCACACACGCGTCAGTGAGCCTTGGGCGCCCATGACCCCATCACCGGTTCATTGGTTGGCCTTCCTGGACCACTTTTGGTAGGTACTGACCGCTGCACACCAGGAACACCCCACAAGACCTGGCGCTTTGGAGATGTTCTGACCCAGTCATCAAGCCAATGCACTTTGGCCCTAATCATAGTTGCTCAGATCCTTACACTTGCCCATTTTTCCTGTTGCCAATACACCAACTTCAAGAAGTGACTGTTCACTTGCTTACTATATAATGGCACCTTTGACAGGCACCATTGTAACAAGATAATCAATGTTATTCACTTCACCTGTCACCTGATTTTAATGTTGATAGCTGATCGGTGTACTATACTATACTATACTATACTATACTATACTATACTAAAACTATTCATATGCTACAGAGTTATACTATAAATATTACAATGTAAAATAAGAACCAGTGAAAAATGACCTTGTCTTTGAGCCGCCTCCATCTTGCTCCTTTTTATAATACGTATTGACTTTGCAGGAATAAGTACAGCTTGCATATGAGCCGTCGGCTCTGTGCGTATCCTGTGAATGCTGATGGAAGCGAGGTGCCTTGTCGCAGTCCCAGCCACGGTGGGGCTCCAGGCACTGAGTCACCGAGGAGGCACTGTGTAATCAGGCAGCACCAGCGTCCCGTCGGCCCCACTGGGAGCCCATGTGGGAGTGACAGCAGGCGTCGGACAGGGTCAGAGCGCACGAGTAAACGTCAGGTTTTGATCAATGACGGTCGCTGCCTACTCGGTCTGATCAGCCATTCTGTGAACCGGTGTAACCTCCAATGAGTCACCCCCTTAACAGTGCATGAGTGAATCATTTCTGCAGATCACGCTGCCCCCCTCCCCCCCCCCCACCCCTCCTCATTTCCTCACTCCACATTCAGCAGCTGGCTGCAGACTGGAGTCTGCAGGGCACATGACACTCATAAGCTTGACTGGATTAGAAATGATCCCGGAATGGTCCAAACAGACTGGAACGGTGGGGGGACCTTCACGGAGTGATCCACATGCATGCAATGATATATTTCTACTCATGTACCACTAAGACACTATGATGTATATAAAAACACAGCTGAAACATACACCAGCCAGTTACATCCCCTTGTTCTTTTATTCTCATGAATTCTCATAAAAGTCCATAATCACATGGCCAGAAACAATGACTGGATGAAATCATTTGTGACAAGCAAAATGCAACTCGTGAACGGTGACCTTGATTGATATTCCTAAATTTACACATCCGTGTAAGCAGTTTTATGTAAAGTGCTAATCTGTCTTTTCTAGCATGTGGGGTATATTTTTTTGAGGTGAAAGGACAGGGGCAATGCGCACGCTGGGATCTGACAAAGCCCATCTGACAGCAGGACCAACAAAAATCATGCGATTTGATTGCTTGTTCCATAATTGATGGCTCCAATATTTACCCTATTACCTGGCTTTTGTAAACATTCATTATCTGGATGCTTTTTAGATAGGTGAACAGGAGGAAGCAAGTGAGCACGGCCTGAGGGGGACTCCTGTCACTTTGAGTAATGATGGAAATGAATACAATCTCATAATTACTTTAGAAAAGGTACAGTCCCATCCTTATCTTCGCAATAGGCATTTTAAAAACTTTCTCTGGGTTTAATAAACTCAGCCTCCGAGCGCATAATACATTACAGTCAGAGCAACTTCTCGAATTTTTGAATTAAATTTCCAACTGGATATACACTGAGTAATCAGATTCCAGCATTATTGTATTTATATTGGCACAGGATTGTTATTATTTATATAAAATAAATATTAAAAACTATTTTTTTTATTTATTAGTGAGCATTTTGTGCATTTATTTGATAGATTGATCGTTTTCAAATTATGCCTAATGTATTCCTTTATTAATATGTGCTATTTATATAAGTTATTTCTTTATTAAGGAACAGAATATAGGACCTCTGCTTTCAGCTAACTGCCACTGTCAGCCACACCATCCCACGCAGTTAATGTATTAGGGAGCATACAGATAAAACGCCTTACGTGAGACTCTCATAAAAAGCTAGCAACTAGTACAATAATACATCACAGTTCGTTCATCCATTTTTTATAAAGGCTGTGACCTGGCTGCTGTGATCCAGTGCCTTTCTAGGTAGGTGTAAGAGAGGGCGCACCCCAGACAAGGCCCCGGCCACACGTACGCACAATCTCTCACGCGCTAAGGACAATTCGGAGTCATCATTTTGCCTGAACAGCAGGTCTGAACTGTAAGGGGAAAAAAACAGATTAGCTAGAGGACACCCACAACATGTAGCCGTGGAGGTGTGAGTACTGCTCGCTAATCCTCTGTACCACCTCATCACAGTTCATATAATTCATTATTAATACACGCCACAGAAAGTTATGCCTTTCAAGCACATTTACACTATAAAAGGTATCACGTAGTACAGAATTTCACGTCACGGAGGCTAACTTCATAGCATCTTGTCCGGGATAGTGACTGGGTAGAGTGCATTACGGGCGTGTAAAAATGCATTGCGTAACCTCTTTGGTCTTGAAGTGACACTCTTTTGAATGTTTTATCTCAGAAATAGCAGTGTTTTTTACATGCTGTGTCTTTAAAATGGGATACGTGGCTTCATGTCACATGCAATTTCATTGACCATTTGAAGCAGAGTAACCGTATAAGTTTTCATTTTGATTTTAAACAAAGAGGGAAATTTGATAGTCAACATTGATTTACAAAACCACCAAGTATGAAATGATTGAAAGGAGACAAAGTTTCCAGTTAACTCCAGCAAATATTTTAAGCAGTCATATAAATATCTGATATATATAGAAGATTACTTGTTACTTATTAATTCCTTCCTAGCAATTTGACTGCCCTAATGTTGCAATAATTTGTCACATGCTGGTTGGAAAAAATAGCTTCTTAATTTTGGTAATCCAGCGTCTGAAAGGAAATACAATTTTTAATGCTTGAACTAGATCACCATCCTACTCTTTTATGGGTTTGCTCTGTAGTTTTAGAGTATGTCCATCTTTGACACAATTGGGCATAATATTAGATGATTGACTTTTAGAACTAATCAATGCTATGACCATATAATGAACTAATTTTCTTTTCCTTATACCCCTGGCACTGCATTTAGCTGTGTCCATCCAGTACAACTGTTTTCTTGTGATTCAATAAAGCTATTGTAATATTGTTTATAATTTAAAGAAGTACTGCAAGTTTCATAAAACAAATTAAATTGGTCAGTGCGCAATGTGCGATTGACAGATTATTTCAGTCTGTCTTTGAAGGAAATGCAACTTGAAATTTTAAATTGTTCTTTTGCTTCTGTCCAGAGGGGGCCTAGAGGGAGGTAATGAGATCATGAGGACAACTGTTGAAATACGGCTTGACAGTCTGATACTCTCTAGGACAAGAAGAAACCTTGACTGTAATTATTACGTATACAGCAATCAGTCTGTGACACAGTGGCATCCGCTGATCCTGTTGATCATGGTTAGGCAGCTATTATGCAACAAATTAAATGTGTAATAAAATATAAAGAAACTCTTGTTCACTTTTAAGATCCAATTCAATATTTGCAAAAGCAGATGACACCATATGACACTAGAGCATATTATTCAGCAAGTAGAGATGTTACTGAATGTAATGCTAGCATATACTGAGTGGTAGCATATACAAATCGCAAATAAGATTAATGCAAGACAAAAATACTTAAAAATAAATTAATTAAAATTAATTTACAGTTAATATGCACTGCTGCAGCTATTGAATGTTTTTTTGTAATACTAAGCCAGCCACATGTCAGAATGCAGGAAGTAATTTAAACTAAATAAAAATCATCTTTTAAATTCCTTCTAATACCTAACAGAGTATCCCACTAGAATTTACACCAAAGATTACCTTTGTAATATTACCCATAAGCAATCCACACAAACTGCATTATCTACTGTTAGCAAACCTGTTATACCTAGCAAGTCTCTGAAAGCCGTTGATTGTTAGTTATTATTCCCCTAACAGTTATAATGTAACACTTTTCCACATTCTTTTATTGTACGCACCTTTGACGTGGCAACTTAAGCCTTGTTGTTAAAGCTTTTATAGAATCCTAAACATTCTATACTGGTGTCGTTTCTCTTTATGAATCATCTGCACAGAATTTGCTAAAAACAATCAAATGTCCATATAATGTTTTGAGAATTTTCCTTGTTAGACAAGGAATCATGACATTGTATTTTTTATTTTGTGAATTTGCTTGTAATTTACTGTGATAATGTGATGTAATATTACAGTAATAAATATATATGTTGGAGTAACAGGTTGAATAAGATTGTGTATGTGTGTGCAGTTGTGTTGATTTTATTTATATTACATTGTGGGGACCAAATGTTCCCCACAATGTAATAAAAACCTGTTATTTTGACATTGTGTGGACCATTTTTCAGGTCCCTACAGAGATCTGTGAATACAATTAAAAACATAAAAATACCAATTGTCTCATATTTTGATTTTCTCATAGGTTGGGATTATAGTTTTTCCCATAAAAATGAATGAAGAGTCCCCACAAAGATATAATTACAAACCTGAGTGTGTGTGTGTGTGTGTGTGTGTGCATAATGTCTTATAAAGTACTGTTTGCACATGGTTTCACATAATGTATTACACTACAGCAATACTGCCCAGCTACTTGCCTTCTGCCATGCACAAGAAGTTTTCTGTCCTAAAAGTAAGAGAGTTTGTCAAGATTTATGACTATTAGAGTGAAGGAATTCAGTTTTGTTTCGTTGTGTAAAGAAATGGTATTGTTGAAATTGTTGCATATTTCAGATAATAAAAGGCAAGGTATTTAGCACTGAAAGAAATTGTTTAAAAAGCAATTCTTAGAACTGTCATAGATTCATAGATTAAAACAAAACTACCAAAACATAAAGAAAGTATATCACTATATATTTCTTCTGTATCACTGTCAAGAAATCCTGTGCATGAGCTGAACACTATATTATTGTATATTAATGTTTTATAGAAAGAGACAGTGTATCGTGTTCATTTTTCATGCTGTCAAGTTAATTACCAGACATTGCTAAGGGGAGGTATGAATGAGATTACACCAACAGCCACCCCCTACCGACACCTTTACAACTACCAACGTGCCATTTTGCCAAATGGAAGAAAGCCTGAACAACTGGGAAGGATTGCAAGGTCAGAGAAATATTTTATATAATTCTATGTTCCGTGCAGCCAAGCTCAGATATTTTAGAATACCTGTATAGCAGCATGCTTTCAGGGAACTATTCGCTATGCAGTCCTCATTGTTTGCTCTGTGCATTTTTCGAACTTCTTTGTCCTTATTGCAAACAGTAATTCATAGTGCCAATATAATTTATATTTGGTTGCAAGTTAATAATAAAGCAAGGCAATTTAGATGGTTAGGTAATTAATATAGACAAGAGTTTTCACAAAAAAAATCATTACTGGAGTGAAATTAGAAGCTGATTTCGGCCACTTTCCAGCATTTCCCCCGTTTTTAAAAGTGCATCTTCTTCTGCCTGTGACTTTGATCTCTGGTGTAGTGAAACTCTGGAAGGCTGTGGAATTAACAGCTGCTTGATCTTTGTGCTGTGTGACTCGAGGTTGATTGTTCTCCAGTGGACGACATGATCATGTGAGATTGCGGAGAGATCTGAGGCACAGACACAGTTTCAGAAGATGTTAGAACTACAGCTAAAAGGCAGGGACCCCTCCCAGCCAAACAAGGATGAAAGTCCTTCTCAGCAACTGACAAACATTGAACCACAGGGATACTGTCCTTTCAAGCTACCCAAAAACTAAATCATGATGCAAGATGAATGTTTTGTTCCACAATCTATTATCTCATAACTCCACATTAGTCTGCTACTCTGTGTGCAATTCCTAATGTTAAAAGCATAACACAATACCTGTATTTTTAAGTATGTTATTTTCTGTTGCTCTTCAGTCAGGTAGAGTGTTCAGTGTTTTGGGAAAGCAGGTCTTGTCATACACTAAATAAGAAACTGTAATTTGTAAGAATTATTATTATCATTAATATTATTATGGCTTTGTTGTTATGGTATAATTTTAAATGAGGGTTCTTATTCTGGTGCTGTCAGTTGAGCTTCTTTGCCTGAACCATTAATTAGGTAGTATAATTTCAATAGTCAATGTTGGAAGCAATCAACATTGGACATTCTTGCATGCATCTGTTTTATTTGTGGGTTAAATGCTTTTGAAACTATGGATAGAACTAGGTGTTGGACTTAATAATCATAACCACAAGCAGTTTGCGTAAATACATAACTGTGTTTTTTTTAATGTTGTAACATCCCTGCTCAACGTTTATCAATATTGATGTTTTATATCTTCACATGGTTTATACCAAAGAATCCCTGGTTTTTAATTTTATTGTCCTTCAACAGTAAAGAAAAAATAGCTTTTTTTTTCTTTCTTTTTTATCGCCACCATTTATCTCCGGTGTTTTTGGATATTTTAACTATATTTTTCATCAGAGCACAAAGTATGTTTGCACAACTGACTCAAAGGTTAGACAGGTAATTTTATGTATTTTATGAATTTTATTTTATTTTAGTATGTCAGTATTTTGTTTCTGCTGTGAAGTTGAATTTCATCTGCATGGAACAGTATTAAATATACAGTACTAGTCACCCATAGTTTCATACTTAGATGGATGTGTTAGGCCACATACAGGAAGTCTGATCAGTGACAACACATGCTGTCAGAAGTTAGTCTTTGCTGGCTCCTTTGTCTGTCGCATACTGGTTGATCATACAATTCTATATTAGAGCTAATCTATGCCTCAACTAAATCTTAAATTAAATCATCCCTCCCCTCTCAGTCCTCTCTCCATTTCACATTCCCTTTGGATGCACCCATCTGGGACTGTCACTTTCTGATTTATTTTTTGTGATTGCAAAGTGTCAGCCTACTTTAATATTCTGCTTGTTGTCCACACCAATATTTATTATGGAAACAAATATTAAGTCCGTCATTCTCCTATGTAGTAGCTGTCGCTCGTTTTACTTAAAGAGGGAAATGTGTACTGACATTTTGAGTGTGTCTTGCATTCTCTACAGGTGTTAATAAAGATAATAAGCGACTCATTGTTCAAAAATACCTTCTAATTAGTTGGTAACGGTATGATGACCAGGTACCAATCCTGATTATCACTTTTTGAACATGGGAGGCACCTGCAACACTTTGAGGAAGACAGCTGAAATGTAGCTTTAACGTTTCAATAATTACATGATCCATCAAAGTCCCACTCGCACAGCTGACAGAGACATAAATCAATACAAATATTGTGAATTTACTGCTATGTATCTATTTGTACATTAAATGTTTAGAAATAATATTAATCTCTTTGTTTCAGCAGTCAATGGTTCAGTACAATGTAGCGATTTCCAGTGCGATGGAAAGCTGGTTATCGTGCCTGTACAGTCTAAATTGTTACTCGAGGTATTTTACTTTGTAATACTTGACAGTGTCCCCACCGGCTATTCCTGTAGTGGCTCTCTGTTCTTCGAGTGAACCTTGCAGCAGTCCATAGAGAATTGCTGTGCTGGGCCAAAGACCTCATTTAAATAGGCTCTGAACCAAACTCTCTGTCCCTTTCCGGGCCCTGGGGACTGTCACATCTAGATTTTTTTTTTCTGTCAGATATGCAGTTTTAGTTTCTTAGTGAAAATCAAACCTGGCGATAGAGTTGGGTAGAATCAATATCAGAAAAGACTTTGTCTTTGCCAAGTTGTTTTTTGTTATTCAAAAGAAATGCGTATTAAAAAGGTGAAAACAGCAATTCTGTTTGGGTAATCAAATGGACGGCAACTGGAAATTCCACTAACACCACTGATTCTTGCTTTGATCACAACTGTGACAGAAAGCAGGTGGGAAAAGGGGTGGCCAGGTTCTTCTCTCAGGGACAAGAGCAGTGGTTCCACACCATCATGGATGTCACCTGCACTGTGGCATTAATTACAGCAGATCTGGTCCTGAACAGAGACTGTAATGAAAAACGAGTCACCGAACAAAAAACAACAACACATTAAATGCTTTCTAATATGTCTACAGCTGAAGTATAACTCAAACACAGCTTTCTTCTCAGTAATGTAAAACAATACCCCTTTTTACATAAAAGCAAGGAGGGTAAATCTAATCTCCAGTCCTGTTTCTGCATTGTCTTCATTAGTATAAAATTTTAGTACAAAAGCTTTGAGCTCTTAATTTACACTATTCTCACATTGCTACATTGTGACAAAACACAATATAAACATTCAGCTGTTATCTGTACCCATTGTTTCATGTGTTATTTTAAAACAAATTCATATCGATATTTAGAATTTGTTGCCTGTCGGCACACACCTTTTGACATTAAGGGTATTTGCAATTCTTACAAAATTGATTTTTGTTTTCCCTCTAAATGCATCGGCCCTTGGAGACACGACGCGTGTCCAGGGTGTAACCTGTAGGTCTTGCTGAGGCAGTGTCTTCCTCCCCTTTGACAGTACCTTTGTGCAGAAGAATGTCCCTGAGTTCATCAAGTGACTCTCTGACATTCGCAGTTCCCCCTCACCCCTGCGGTCTGTTTTTGGCAGCCTTGTCGGCTTGAGTATGGTCACGTGAGGAGGTACATGGTCACAAAAGTTTGAAAGACGTTTCAACTGTTAATTTAATTTCCTCGCAAACCCTTTTGATTACCAGTATTAACATTTGTTAGGTTCTTAGCAGTAAGGAGTAATGTATTAATGTTTTATGCATGACTTTGCCCTGGAAAAAAGGATTTTGATGACATAAGAATGATGGTGTCAATCTCTGACTTCCTCTGAGAATCAATTAGGCGATAAACAGATCCACATGTCTTTGCAGTAAGAATGCCAATATCCTTCCCTTAAATTACCTGAGGCATTGAAAACTGACAATAGTGCTTTATCCATTAGGGAAAGCAAGAGAGCAAATTATGTACACTGTATAGCTTGTGAAGTACCTGTATATCAATTATGGCACAGAGTATCAATATTTATGTCTTGAAAGCATAATGGATATTTTAAAGGCACATATGGTGATTCACGATATCCTGGGGACCAGTACGTGCTGAAGATGTAATGTAAATATAAAGATATAGATTACTCTCAAGCCATATAATAAGCAATAAGGTATTTTGAATGCTATATTCATGGTATGTGGTACATAGAATAACTATGCTATGGTTAGTTTTTCGCTGGCAAAAAAAGGGAATTTGAAATTATAATGATATGGTACAAAATGGATCGCTTATTGTTCGTATAAACTAGAACAGTAATATGGAATTTTGAGAATATTTGTGTGTGTGTGTGTGTGTGCGTGTGTGTGTGTGTGTGTCGCAGCACACGGCATAGACACCCTCCTCTGCACAGGACACCAGTTTTCATGTTTTTATTTATCTTCCGTTCTACTGTACCTACTTTTCTTATCTGTTTAGCCCAAGTTCACACCCCGCAGGCTGAATTTGTAAATGAATGCACCATTGATAAATTAGGTAAACATTTTCAGGTTTGTAGTACAAAGGAGAAAGCAGAGGTCCTGCCTACAGAAGATGTGCTCTTCTTAAAATAACAACAAATGGATAAAATTGAATTAATTTACATTTTATTTCCAGTGTGGTTTTCTTTTTTTCAAAGTACGGAAAGGTTACTAGTTCAAGGTGCTTGTCATTTCCAATTACAACTATACCAGCTCAGTAATCTGAATGTAAAAGGGAGAGTAAAATGGGCAGTGTCATTATATATTCCTCACCATGTCTGTTCCTTGTGTACAGGGGAATTCTTATTGTCTTTATATGAGACCTGAGGTTCGGCTGTGCCATTGTAAGTTGTCAGTTCTGTGGGCCTCCACCCCTGGCAGAGCCCAGGTCTCTGACCACCATGGAGCAGGGTGAAGATGGCATAAGGGAACAGAGGATTTGGGTGGTCAAACCGTGGCCTGACAAGATCTCAGCACCCGGGCACTTATTGTCAGCATCGTGCTCATCGCCTTTATTTCACCAATACGGATTCCACGCACAGCAGTGCGCAGCAAGGAGCACCCCCAGTGCCCGGAGATGCCGCCTTTGTAAAGCTGTCATTTGCAGACGTGGCGTCACAGCATGGTTATCGGATAGTAATGACAGGGGATGCAGACCCCATAGTGGGGGATTACTCCCAAGACAATCCTCCGCAGCTCAGTTCTGGGTCTGAATGCTTTGCTATTCATCTGACTTTTTTTTTCTACCGGGGATCAGTGACAGTCGCAAAAAAGCCATAGAACCCGGTGTTATTCTTTTCTGTGGCATCAAAATCCAAGACCCTGGCTGAAAATGCAGTTATTTATAAGGGAACGGAACGTGACTGGCTCTGTACCTGACTACATTTTTGATGGGATGGTCCTTTGAGTTGATGTTTTTGAGGAGATGGTGCAGAACATAGGTGGGGTCTGGTGCTGACTTGGTATTTTATGGGTAGAATCACGGCAATATGAACAAAATCACTGTGTCTTTCAAGAAAAATGCATAACTCGTATATTTATAGGTGATACAAAGTTATTAAAAGCTTTTCTTTTCTCTGCTGGTAATTTAGTGCCTGTCATGTTTTACACAGTATAATAAATGTGGCATATCTAATACGGAGATGACATTGATGTGGCATGTCTGTAATAACAAGTACATAAAACAGAAGATGTTCAACAGGACATGACAAGTATTAAATATTGCTTTTTAAACAAAATATAACCATATAAACATATTATTCTGCAGATCCAGTAAATTACTCTGTAATACTGCCTGCAAGTTTCTGTACCTGAGAAAACAAGAACTGATCAGATCATTTCCAGTAACTTAGACTAGACTGTAGCCCAAATTGAAAACTGCAGCAGAAATGATGTACATGGAAAGAAGCGTTACATTATTTTGGGAATACATTCATACGTAATATTTGAAATCATTGAAAACAAATATATATTTAAAAAATGACAAAAATGCATCAAGTGCTCATGTTCTGCATTGTAGACCAACATTGATTTATCACTAAATCGTTACTTAAGGAAGTTGTGCTTCAATGCACTCGGCACCAGAGTTTCGAAATGCAGAGGAAAAAAAGCCCTAAGGCCCATAGATCAATTACAGACCGCTGGCATTAAGGTGTCCTCCTCCTACACATTGCCAAGGCAAAGATAAAACACAAACCACTCCATCCATGTTGTCAGCCATACTCAACAGAAACGATGCAGGACAGAACAGAGCCATCAATCTCCGAGTATTATAAAAGGAGTGATGATGCTTGTCAAGAGATTCCATGCAATCCTAAGACTTCAAGCATTTTACACTAAATGCCTAAGGTCACCTGCTATACTTCTTAAAGGGGTCCTCCACATTCCGTGTCTACCTCCAAACATGCGTCATTATAGCAAGGCCATGTCTGCACATAGTTAAGGTTATTAAATTTGCCGTACCTTAATATGGACAGTGTTTCTCTACCATTATCTTGCTATATTTTTTGTTACACCAACTACTGGAAATCTTGCTGTATTTTTTCCACACATTTATTCATAGCCTTTTGGCATTCTTCTGTTATTAGCGTCAAGAATATTACTCTGCAAAAAAACTCATCCTTGTAGCTACATCTCATCCACGTAACCCTCGATTTAGCGAGATACGATTGACAAATCAGGACCGGCTCCGAAATTACGTTCATGCCTCAAGCAGGTTTCTAAAGCTTTGTATTACACTGTCAGAGTGCATGTATTCATCAGGAAGTCCATTCTATGAAAGTGCAGCACACGACATATGCAAATTTACTTTCCAGCTGACTCCACCCAAAACTAAACTACCTTCACGTTCAGATGTTCCTTCGGTGTTTGTAGTATAGTTGCTTCCACTTAAAAGCTCTTTGAAAAACTGCCCAAGTAGTTAAGAATATTGTAGTTTGTAGTTTGGAAATTAGATATTTACAGGAAGTTCAATTGCTACGACGTATTTAACATCGCAATTTGGTTTATAAATATTTCCATAGTAGGAGTAACTAAAATTTGCTTAGATTGTGTACATTATTCTGTTATTCAACTACTGTATGAACATTTCTGTAATAAATGATTAGAAATCACAGGGAAAATGAGATATACTAAGCAATCTAGTTCTACCACATTAATGGCACAAGGATCACCATTTTTACTTGATTTCATAAATGACATAGACATCATCATCAAACAGTCTGTGTAATAATACTAATAGTAATAACAACAATAATGACCAAGTAATAGCAAAGGAAAGAGATGTCAGCACACTGGGTATCTAGCCATCTACTTTCCCATATATTTATTATTATTATTATTATTATTATTTTGTGACAGTCACATATATCATATCCTCATTGCTGCTAAAAATTATATTACTTTCTAGGTAGAGAGGCAAAACCCCCAACCCTAACTCAGGCTTCAATAAACAAATTGGGTTTAATGTCGGAAATTATATTCCCTCTCCTCAGATTCTGCAAGTATTATACTTGCAAATCCTACATTAAACATGTCTGTAAATCTGGTGTATATTACAGTGTACTGCATGCTGTGCTGGCTTTTATCATTGCCTTTATGTGCTGTGTCCTACAGTCTTAACATGGTTCTGCGACAAATTGCAAATTGCATCAGATTTTTCCAAGCAGTGTATCATTTTAATTGTCCGGCGCTCTGGTGGATGTCGGAGATTAAAGGCTGTGACGGCATTTATGAAGACTTCTGCGTTGTAGTTATGACCCTTATTCTCATAAGGAAAATATAAGATTCAGCCACATCAGATATGTTGACGGCATGATGACCTGAGATAATTTCCCTCGGGATTTTAAAATGATGATTTAGGTGAAATACAAATATATGATTTAAATCCAAAAGCAAAAGCTGTCATATTGAAAACAAAACAGTTGTGGCAGCATAAAATGATTTTTGTTTGTGGCATTAAAACATTTCTTTTATTAAATAGCAATAAAAAAGTGAAGTGATTGCAATACTTCCTGAAAATGCAAATATTTCCACTTCAGTATTACTGGCAATGAAAAGGGAAAAACTCTGTATTAAGTGTTCTGCGTTTGCTAAATAGTTTCATCCATACAATAAAGTTTCAATGGCACCATTTATCCTAAACTAGATGTTCGGGTGGCAATGTGTCGTGAGTAATAGTACTATCTAAGTAACTGCATTCAATGAGGGAAAATATATGCATTAGCTACTGCCAGAATTCAAGAACATCAAGTTGTTTTTCTGTATATGTATCATTTTGTATGAAATAAATATAGCATTGTTTAAACTGAGCTGAAAATTAAATATCTTTTTTAAAATTTCGTCTGGTTATTCATAACCCTACCTTTGCCTACACAAATTTTGCAGCCAATGTTTGTTTTTAATTATTATTAATAATATGGAGGTGCAGTCCAGGAGAGTATAAGTTCTGTTCCATGTCATGAAACGACAATTACTATTTACCACTCCCACGCCACCTACTCTCATTTATCGCTGTTGTACTGTAGTTTGTGAATTCACTGTGTGGCGTTATGAACAAGAAAACACTCCTGTATTCAGTTTGAACTTTGATGTCGAAAATCCTACTACAAATTATTTAAGAAACTATTATAAGTCATATAGACTCATTTTAGTTAAGGGGGACTTTTACAGACCCTGTACTGAAAAAGACCAAAGATCAAAGATGGCATTATTAAAATACTGTGAAACCAAAAGAACTCAAATTACATTAAATAACTGTCCATTAATTTGAAAGGATTAATTTCACACCTATGGTGCTGGGCCCCTTCGCCATTTGCCTAATGGAAACCTCACTCCTGTTAATAATTTCCATTTGTTTAAAAGGTTGTGTGTGTAATGGATGTGGCCAGCAAATTAAAAATGTCACCTTGTTTCTGAACAGCAGTGAAGCATAACTGCTCCCTCTTTGTTTCATATTTACAGCAGCTGGGTTTTTATTTCACTCAATCATTAATAAGGTGCATTTCTTTAAAAACTGTACAGTATGTTGCGCTAGGTAGGCAAACTTTTACATCTGTACTCATATATGTAGCTGCTCTGCAGATAATGATAAGTATGATATTTTCTCCATGTTCCTGTGGTGTGGTACATAAACTGGAGTGTCAGATGAGCTAGAATATGTATTATTTTTTATAAAGTGGAGGGAGTTTCAGCAAAAAGAATGGGTTTGGAAGTACTAAAATATACATTACTTGACCTTCTGTGCATTAGGACATCAAGAACATAACTGGCAGTTTTATATCATCCCAAGATTGTGCTGTGTATAAAATCCACCACCTCAATATCTCACTCAGAAATGGTCACAAGCTGTAGGTTTGTTTAAAGCAAACTTGTTTGCACAAATACACACAAGCACTCACACACAAACACACACACACACACATGCACACACATGTTAGGTAAACATATCCTTATGGGAACCGCTCATTAATTTCTATGGGGATAATGCTAACGCTAACTATAACAACCTTAACCCCTACCCAGCCCTAACCATATCACGTTGTGGAAACATTGTGTCCCCATAAGGTAAGGTATACCCGCTCTCACACACACACACACCCATAAAATTATATATGCAAAACAGTTTTCTATGAACTCACATGTATAACCGGCCCTCTCTAAGTCCCAAAAAAATATCATAATGGACTTTGGATCATATCATCCACTGAAATGTGGCTTGAGATGCTTTTAAATGAATTTAAGGTTCTCTGTCTCTCATGCTGTCTGCAATGTCACAACATTATTCATAATACATCACAATACACCAGTTATAATCATCTTGTTCCTTAAGAATACCTTTCACGTTTCTATCTAAGCATTTTCATTGCAGAAACAAAATTGTTTTTGCGTCTAAATCCTCTATGTCACGAAAGTTAATAAATATCACTCGGAAATGAAAGTAATTCTCTACATAGCTATTATTCTCAGAAAAAAAGCCTGAATGTGATAATTTAATTTATGCCTAAGAATTTTAATGAGAAATTAATGTACCGTTATCAATGGTTGTGACTGAAATGTTTGTGCTTTATATCATGTTTTGCTCTTTCTGTAAACATATTTCAAGTGAGCACAACATTTTTAGTCAAATACATGCAAAGTGCAGTGTAGAACCAGGTAAGAAAAAAGCCTCCAAGTCCAATTGTTAGTACAAGCAGAATATTTATTGAATATTCACATCTTTTTTATGAGAAAAACCTGAAGCCAGTCTGTTCCCTCTGAAACCTCTCCAATGAGGCTTATTGCACAATCCACCCCCTAATTAGGGAAATCGCTACATATATTACTAATCAAGTAATTATGAAGCTGCCCTAAATAAAGAGACTCTGGACATGGATAGTCCATTGTGATCAAAGGCCACTAAAATAGCCAGACAGGCTGTACCAATCAGAAAAATGCCAAGGACCTTGCACTGATTCAGGCTACTCAGTAATTTTCCTAGATTTATAAAAGTGACCCATGACATGTACATGAAATCTGTTTTTGTGTATGTTTATGCATGTCATTGTTATGCAGTCTACTGCAACAAACTGATTTTTAATGAGCAGCAGGGTGGCTTAGTGGTTAGTGCTACAGTGTTTAAAATCCCACCACCCATCTGCATGTGTGTTTGTACTATATTGTGGGGACTAAATGCGTGTGTGTGTGTGTATGTGTGTGTGTGTGTGTATGCGTGTGTGTGTGTGTATGCGTGTGCGTGCGTGTGTGTATGCGTGTGTGTGCGTGTGTGTGTGCGTGTGTGTGTGTGTATATGCGTGTGCGTATGTGTGTGTGTGTGCCCTGCTATGACATCCCCCTTAGGGTGCCCCAGTGACATGCACCCAGTGCTTCCTGGGTTTGGCTCCAGGCTCACTGCGACCCTGTACTGCGTAAACGGTATGGGAGATGGATGGTGTACATTTCACTGTTTATTAAACATTAAATGTTCAGTTTTGAGGGCCAGCCTGAGGCTTGGCTGGGCACTGCAGTGATATAATGACAGAGGACAAAACAATGATGCAGAAAACAATGTCGAAGCAGCACAAAGTGAAAGGCCGCAAGTTCTGTGTTAAATGCTAGGGGAAGACTGTTAAATTGTTCAGATGATCTTCACACAACCATGAAGGACCAAACCTGGTCAAAGATAATGTAGCAATGAATCATGTGTGCAAAGAATTTCGATGGACATCATACTGTAAACGCTGTCAGAAGTATATCAATCAACTGATCGAAATCAATCATTCAATCAATCACTATATTTATAAAGTACACTTAAAGACACTACATGTCAACCAAAGTGCTGTACAAAATACAAGTAGACACAAAGAAACAAAAGAATAAAACAAAATAAAATAAAATAAAAGATTCAAATGAATAAAACAATTACATTTTACCCATCAGGTACTTCAAATGCTAATGAGTAAAAACATGTTTTCAATCTTGTTTAAAAAGTAGCAAACAATGGTGATACACTGGTATATATCTAGACAGGTCTTGAATTGCAAATTAACTAGCAGATAAACAGTTTATACATATATGAGAAATTTGATGAATTTAAACTATGATAAGTGTCTGTATGACAGAAAATAACTAGTGGCATTGAATTGTTTTTAAGCTTAGGTAAAAATGTGGATTAAGCCACAGTAAATCCCATCTCTAACTAACCTTTATTGTCCTCTTTTGTAAAACTACACGAAAAAGCTGTCATGTTTGCTGCAGTGTTCACTGCATTTTCTGCTACTCCTGATTTCTTTTTTTTGTTTTTTTTTTCTTTTCGTATCACAAATATCCCGTACTTTAGCTAGTTACTTCAATGCATTTCATCACTCTGTCCAAAATCGTACGAAAGACCTTACCAAAGATGAAAAGCCAGTTCACATCAAAAAAAAAGAGCCTTGTTTTTTTTTTTTCGGCAGCCAGCAGATGATAAAATTTACAGAACTTGTCATGTTGGGCCTATGCTTTGGCCTTGACAGTTTCAGAAGGGGAATCCAGATGTGAAGAATTACCAGACATTCCTGGATTCTAGATGAAGTGTCAGGAGGCAGCTTGCTCCCCTTCCCTATGCAAATCATTTCGGCAATTTCCTGCATGTTATATCCTATTTTGAATCTTGTTGCATTTAGGTTAGTTTAATCAGGCATGGGGATAGAAACGCAATGTCTTTCTTGATTTGAATTACACTTTTGAGATTGCTGCCAAAAGCATTTTGCTGTCCATGTCTCTCTAGCTGTGGGGCATATTTTTTATACATATTGTAGCTACTTTGTTTTATAAAAATGAAAAACATTGTCATTGTTACTTTTCTGGTTTCCATGTATTCCTGTATCCTCTTAAGCATTCTCCTTTAATATAAAAATTTAACATAAATAAAGCAATAAGTCTTGAATAGTAGCAAGAAGTAACTCTATGCATCCCTATCTTGGTATCAATTTAATGGCTTACAATATGCGCTAATTTTCTTCAAATGAGTAAAATGAATTTACAGACAGTATGGAATCTATGGAAACCTCCGCTGGTAACCTTTCAGCTGAATTTGAAAATAAACTGCTGTTGAGCGAAAAAAAATCACCTCCTGATTTTGAGCCCGGCGACTGGAAGGAGTCTTTGTTCACGTGATTCAAATTAAGCCCTGCGTTACTGTATACACGAGTGCTGCAGAAACAGCAGCCATTCGTTCTCAGTGGCGCCGGTGTTTTCCTTCTAAATTGCACTGACGTGTCACTTAGTCTTCTTTTTATTTATTTAAAAAGCAACAAACTTCAGACCGTGAGCCTGACGTCTTCTCTGTGCAGGGCTTTTTTTTTCCACCGCTACCTACATGATACCGATTGTCTTGGCTCCTACCTCGGCAGAGAGGAACAGATGCTGCCTGACTTGGCTGCCTGCTGCAACCCTCGGTCCATTGGTCTGCGGGTCACATGCACGGGGAGGACACTGAGGGATGTGTGTTTAACTCCCTGGCTGTTTCAGTAAGCTTAGAAGAATCCCCTCAGGTGATTAGCTCATTAGCAACTCAGTCATGGCTACGTCTCACTGTGCTTCAGTGGTGCTTGCAGACAGGAGTGATAATGTCCAAGTCCAGTATGCTCAATGTAAATCTTCCCTCTAATGTCCTTCTACAACTAGTTTTTTCCGTGGAATATTAGTACTGTTCTTTGTCATGCGCTCCTTAATATATATATTTTTGGGGGGTTTTTTGATTGCAATCTAGACCAGCTCAGGTTACCTATAGTTGGGCCTCTTAAGTTCCAACCTAAATAGTACCGTGCTGAGTGATGGTTGACTTAAGGCAATGAGACCTTGTTGTTTCATGTGGGGAAAAAAATAACTGACAACAACTTGAAAGTAAAGGTAATAAGCACAAGGTAGAAGTAAACATGCAACAGATAAAATCAATAGAATGAACACAATTCAGTATATTACATAAACACACCCCATAATGCCTCAATACCAGCTGTCTATCTACTCTTGTGAGGCCATTCCCATGGCCAAAAAAAAAGAAAAACTACAACAAAGAATTAATTATATGTCTCCATTTCCAACTAAGTCTGAAATGCTGAACTGGTGACAGGCATGTCACAAGAGTCATTTCAGCACTGTGGACTGACTGCCTCAGTGGCCGCTGTTCTGTTGCACTACTTCTGCATCTCTAATCATAAGCCCAGTCCATCTGTTCTCTATTAATGCCTGTAATTCCACCCCTGCCTGTGAGTCACCCCTTTTTCCCCTCTTGGCTTGACTCCATTCCAATGCCTTTAGACTCAGTAGATCACCAGAGAGAGCACCGCGTCGATGCAGAAGCCGCTATCCCTTATGCTACACATATGGGGGCTGCTTAACACCCTCACTGTTGCTTTAATTATTTCCAGGGCCTTGTATTTTACAGCAATTTTGCCATTTCTAATGATCAAATCAGCACACATAATTAAAAAAGAAATTGAAAAACATCCCTACATTTCTCTTGGTGGTGATGAGCGAATTATTGTGTTTGACCTCCTGCAGCGAATTGGGAAAATGCGGCTGTTTGAAGCAGCTTAGCATTTTTATTTGTTGTTCCTGTGGCTTTTTTGTGTAATTTAAGTTCTTTACTTAAACTCACTTTCTTTCTACCTTTCTTATTTGGATGTGCTAAAAGTTTATTACATTTCCCGTTGCAGTAGTTTTTTTTCCAAACAGCTGTGTTTTTTTCATCCAGATTTGTGCATTTACCCCCTTAAGCAAAACAGGATTAAACTACAAGGTTCAAAAGACTGAGAGGAAATATTTATTTATTTATTTATCAGTGGTCACCAAAGTGTTTTCTTGGACTTTTTAAATATTATTTAATAAATAAATAAATAAATAAATAAATAAATAATAGATGATCACAGGGTTTGCAGTATAAGCATGAATTACCAGAAAAATATTACTACTATAACTACTACTAATAATAATACATAATACTGTTAAAAGAGATATATATCCATTAGCTTATTCATACAGACACACGGAGATGATGTATAATTGGCTGCTCTTCCTAATACAGCATCTTTACATTCTTTGAATGTGATAAATGAGTAGCCTTAAGACAAAGGTCACGTTCTGGAAAAAATGACTGTTACAATTTATGTCAGTACGCATATAGTCAGCTGTCATACAACTACGGCAGATACAGTCTGGAGGAAAAAAAAAGAATGTGAACCATGCTAAAAAGGGGTATTTTTCTAAGAGATGTAGGTCACACAGATTTCGGCTGAATTTATTGCTCAGTGACAGAGCCACCTTGCTCTTAAGCGTTCTTCTTTCATTACAAGGGAGATACCACTGGACTGCATTCCATGATCCCTGTTATGTCATTTATTTCTATTTCTTGTATACCATGCCTGCCAAACAGCCTATCTGGGTAAAAGAAATGACCTTTAAATGATGTGGTAGAAATTTTAATATTTTTTGCCTGATTGTTATTCGTCCCACATAGAGAAAGCATGTCAACAGCAAAACTTATTCTGAGTTTTTCCTGATTCCTAATTGCAAAAAAAAAAACAAAAAAAAAAACGTTTCATTTGTCATGTCAGGTTGTGGAAGTATTGCATAATTTATTGGTTTCAGAACCATTATTTTATTTCTGGCTTATAAAGACAACAATATGTTGAGTAGATGGGATAGATCGGAAACTGCCTTTAAGTTGAGGGGGCCTACTCAAGATAAAGCTGAGATGAGTAATTAACCAAAATAGTATGGCATGTTACTTAAAATGTAAGACCACTGTGACCTTGCATAGTGAAGGTTGTGCATGCATTCAGTGGCCACTTTATTAAGTACACCTGGGAAGTACTATTAGGACCCACTTTTGCCTCCAGAACCATTAAAAGGGCAGACAAGATGTGTGTTCAGCAAAGTGATTCTGCATGCCACTGTTGTACTGAGCTGTAACTTTTGCACTTGTTGCCTTCCTGTTAGCTTTAATGAATCTGGCCATTCCCCTCACACCCCTCCTGTTGTAGTTTTTTTTCAGCTACAGAAATGCCAATGACTGAATGTTTTTTCTTCATAACACCCTTCTCTGTAAACTCTAGACACAGCAGGGCGTGAAAAGTCGAGGATCTTAGCTGTTTCTGAGATGCTGGAACCACCACATCCAGCATCAGCAATCACACCACATTCAAATTCAAGATCTGGCATCTCAGCCATTCTAATGCTTAGCTGAACACTAAGTGACCCTCTTTAACATTTATGCATGCTGTATGTATTTACTTGCAGCCACATGATTCACTCTTTTGAGAAACGTGGTTTGCATTAACGAATCAGTGTACCTAACAAACTGGCCACTAAGTGTATTTTTTTATTCTTCATTGATATTATAGAAATAAACACCAACTCTCTTATTACAGTAGCATAAAATGTCTGTCCTACATATACATTTAAAACATCTGTCTCCCACCTCAATCACAGTGACACTGATAAGGTTCAGAAAGTTTGCTAAATCGAAGAACAAATAGATATCATCTGGATGTAACTGAAACCACAAGCATTATAATATAATCATGTAGATTTTTTGGCCTAAGTCATTCTTGTATTTTAAATCGCCATAATAACATTGTAAGTCTTTTAGTAATTTTTGTGGTTATAAACTGAACCAAAATAATTTTTTAGAAAAAATATATTTAGCGTCACTGAAATTTTTTTTTGATTATCCTAACTCTAGGGTTAAAATATTACGGTAAAAATATTGGTGAACAAATGGTCCTGAGCAGTAGAGATGAAATAGAGAGGGTGAAGACAAGAAAACAATTTCACAACAAGTATTTTATTGTGGTATTGTAAATCCATAAAGTACAGACACAATAAGCTTTTTAACTTGTTAAACATGTACATGCAGTCTGCCCTGACCTTTAACAGCAGGCTGTAGACACTGTTCCCCTTCTTTGTATATCTTTATGTTTATCATGAATCTGGATGGTTGTAAAAATACCCAGACCTTAATGGCAATAAAAGCATCCTTGTTGAGAAAATGCCAGGGCAGTATGTGAAGGTAATTAAGCAGTAATGTGTGGGAGGCAACCCTGTGCTCACAAATCAGTGAAAAATGTTTATCATATCAACATGAGACCATCACAATGAACCCAAAGATGGTTAAATGACAGAAAAAATGACAACACACCCATCTAATGATCTGTTGTAATTTTCCTACAATGTCATATTGATGCCAATTAAACCATAAATTAAGGACTATAAATCCACAATAAGCGACTTTTTTAATTACTCGATGATGGGCAGTACATAAGTAGGCACATATGTTCAGACCCTTTAAATTAACTCCATTGTGGGGTGAGGCTATCAGTCAGGGATAGCAGCAAGCTATCCATTTGTGCTGATCCAGTGGTGACCCAGGACAAACCCAGGAAGCACATTGTGCAATACACGGTACACCTCAAACTTAAGTAGCTTCTTTACAACAATCCACAAAGCAATGTGTTGATATGAGTCATTAACAAATCCATATATTCACTCAGCATTCGCATCCTCATGTTCCAGAAGAATATTCAAGAAATATTACATCTTCATCACCAGTTAATATAACTCAGGTTGAAATTACTCCTAACACATTTTATGATGTGAAGTTAATGGACTGATTAAACCATTGAAATTTCATCAGAACTTCACTATATGTGGTGAATAGTAAGATTATATTCAAAGTTACAATATTACAAATTGGATTTTATATTTTGGATTTTTAATAGAGCAATGCCATGAGGAAGTGATAGATAAGGACAATCCATCTAAATAAACATTTCCTATGAGCATCATAAATACATCTGGGTCGTGTTGCCACTTTTCAAGATTTTCTCATCTCTATTATTCCACTTATCTAGTCTCTTCACACACAGGCTCACTGTCAGTGCTAAAGAAAATGTCTCAAATATTCCAGAAGTCTTTAAAATAGGAATAAAGGGAATAGTCAAGATCTGTAGGAATTGTATTCGGGATTCTGATTTGAATACCTGTTTGCCCAGCTGCCTACTTCAAACTGTCCAACTATTACATGCTTTCCTTTGCAATTTCCCGTCATTGAACTTTGAAAGCCATTTAAATAAATCATTTTGTGGCATAGATGTCCTACATGGGTCATGAAAATCTGAATAGGAAGAATAGATGGCCAAGCGTTCGGCCTAGATTGTAAGTCCTACTTATTTCTACTGAAATTGCTATCTCTCATGTAGGCTGGAAAATGTTGTGACTCCGAATAAATGTTTTTGTCAATTCTGAATGGTTTCTAACTTAAATTGCCTGGTAGCATCAGAACATGACTGCCTGGCAGTTTAAACGAAATAAAACAAAGGTTTTACTGCTACCCTAAGTGTAGTCTTGGGTGTCGTTTTGTTTGTCTGGCAAAGCATTTCTACCCCTGTTATTTCCTCCAAATGAGAAAGAGATGTAGTTTCTCCCCGCCGTGAGTTAGCGCCTGTCAAAATGAGAAAAAAGCACAACTGTTTCATGGAGCCTTAACACAACAGGCCACATAGCATCATTTGCTAAAAATCAATTGCCACTTCAAATAAGAAAAATTACTTATTGTTTTTTTTATTTTAAGATCCAGGAGAACATGATTTCCTCAAGAATTTTCCAAACTAAATACACAGTACGAAAGCAAGAGAAAAAAAAAATTATAAAAAAAATATAAAAATATCTAAAAATATATATATATTATATATATATTATAAGGAATATGCCTAAACATGTTCTTTGCCCACAAATAGCACGTACATAATAAATAATACCTCACATAATAAATAATAGCCTTTGATCAATCATGCATGTGCACAAATTCAGAGAAAAAATGGCTAATGTTCGACATGTCAGACCGCTATAGTATTATAATATGAGCTGAATAAGGCTGATTACGGCAAGCACGCGAGTGAAATCGGAAATGCTTCCTTAAAGAGATTTAAGAATACCTCCTTTACTACTGGGGAAATAAATATGATGCTGTAAATACATTAATAAAGCTTCTCACACGATGGGAGTGCCTGCAGACTAGGAGATGCCAGCTGCAGAAGCCAGTGACTCCTGAAAAGAGCTAAACAGAAGAACATGCTCCTGGAGCCGTAAGCCGTTTCACCACCAATGATAGCGTGGCTCCTCCGGACGCCTTTTATAAACCGTCTGATTGAGGCAAATTGAAGCCTGCTTTTCAGAGTAAAATTACACCAGGCCTGCAATTACTGACAGCTACGTCCCACAATTACTGGTACAAGTACATTTGCTGAATTGCATCAGCTTCAAGGGTTAATTCTCGTTGATATATTACAGCCAGAGATCAAGCCTTACTTATGTGTTTCTGGAAATAAAAGCAAAATTTACAAACCCTTTCTAAACAGAGAGAGCCAACAGTGACAGTATCACTGCAGTAGATTGTGCCTAGTCCTTTTAAGAAGGTAGGCCTCCTGGCAGTTTATCTGCACAAACTCATTTAAGCTAAAACTGGGCAGCATGGTTGGATCATTAGTCATATGTCAGAAAGCTGGTACCTTTTACGGGTGACGCTTGCAAAGGTCACGTTTTTAAAAATGCAGACCGCACACCGGAGGTCTTCATTTTCACTCATGAGCACTGTGGCTCGCATGCTGTTACTTGGGCTTTATGGTTACAAGGCCCACATGAGGCCTGCAGGCAGGACATATGCAAGAACTTTCCAGAATGAATCATGTAACAACAGACCTCGAAGTTCTGACCTTGTCAGCTTCCATGAGTCTGTTTTTTGTTGGCTAAGCTTTTTTTTTCCCGAAAACTCCAGCAAATAGTCGAAGTGTGACTTCATGTATGACTTAGGGGATGTGAAAGGCTTGCGCTTATGTTACAGTACAGTGGAAGTAATACAATCGAGCTCCAGCCAAGTTCCCTGTTTATGAAGGGGGAGGGGTTTTCTTCAGACATGGGGTCAGGACGGATGGCCACTCAACCTAGTGTGAGGTGGCAAGCTTCCTCCCTAAAGAGCTGTAAGGTCAGAACAATTTCCCAGACTCTGTTCATGCCTTTTCATATCAGTCTCCAATGGAAATCAAACAGAGGCATTTTAAAATTGGTTCAAATACCCTGACTGTAACAGCAAAAGGAGTGTGTTTGTTCCTTTAAGGAAGTTTACTACTGCTCAACTTTACTTCCTTACAGTATGTGTTGCTAATCTCTAACATTACAAGTCTAAGAAAGACATTTTATTATTCATTACCATATGATTATAGTATTATATTATTTGTTTTTTGTTTGTATAGCTATTCTTGACATCATTTCCTCTTCTGTGAACAAAGGGAACTATAAAATGTAAACCCTGTTATATAGTTTCCCTTAATTTTCAAAGCCTAACTTTTTATGTTTATAAAACAGAGACCAAATTTGAGAAAAACTCTTGATTGGTTACTGGTGAGGCATCGCCAAGATTGTTCCTGGCATGAAATCGGTAAATTATTATTTCATGATGAAAGATCTTTAAATCTGTGTCAAAATGCATGGTAGATGTAGGCTTCCTGGCCATGAACTGCTGAGGGCAGCATCTGGACTTTAGTTGGAAGATAATCCTAATAGTGAGTAGTGCACCTTCATCTTCCGTGTCTTTTCAGAGCACTGAACTCAGCAGATATTCCAGAACATTGTCAGATAATTAACAGATGATGGTCAACAGAATTTCTCTTTTTGATTTTGTTGTGCGCTTTCCGTTCACATAAAAACTATTCATAGTAGGATCTTTGCAAAGGCGCTGTATATTTTCTTATATACTAATGAAAAGAATGACTAATGATATAGGATTTTTTATTTAGAATATTTAGGTCATACACATTCACAATGATTAAACTGAGCTAAATTCAATAACTTCATTTTGGTTTGTTATATATTGATTAGCTATAAATTTATTTTTGTACCAGTGTTATTAATATTGTTTAACTTGAAATTATTGAGAAACCTTACAAACACCTGCTTTTGGGAAGTGTCAGTAAGCACCTACTTTTTCAAAAAGTAAAACAACACAATGTAACAAGATACTTTCCTTCACAGTGTCATGTCCTCTCACACAATATGCTATGAACATTTACACAATGCATACCTATACACACAGGTTTTTTTTCCCCTTACATTTCCCTCAAGACTTTCCTTTTTAACTTTTCCAGGACATTAAAATAACATTGATTGCAAATGTTTTATTGACACAGATACAATTACGAGCATTGTGTTTTACAACTAAAATAATTTAAATCGACCTAGGGAACACGGAAACTCTACACTATGATCGCTTTTTACCGACTTCTTTGATGCCAATTTTCCCTTTTATTAAAAATTTCAATCATGAACCTTTGGAAAAATGCATGCCTCTGAAAAAAAAACCTCACTATATAATTAATTTATGTCGATGTAAAAGGGGGAGCAACAAGAAGAGTCTAACAAATACTGAAATATTTACAACAGTTGAGATTCATACAGGGGTTGCTCCACTCAGATCCATTTTAAATCATCTCAGTTCAATATAAATACAAAAATAAATATTCGATAAAAGTGTTTAATCATTCTTGAATTGTTTGTATTAAAAAGTTCATAAGGCTATGATTACTTGCCTGATGAATAAGGATGAATGAACCTTAAACAAGAGCCTGGTAGTTCTGGCCCCAGAAATGGCCAGTTCTCATATCTACCCAGAAGCTGTGTAGCCTGAATTGCCTCATTATAAAACGTAAACTACAAAATGTTCTATAACAAAACAGTCTTCTTTTAGAATAATATTCCCAGTGTTTCAGTGCCTAAATCATAATCAGATTTTTTACTTAATGATTCAACTTAGAAACTGATTTTGTTATGGTAATTCCCATTTGACAAAAATTCCATGGTTGGTCTACAAACAATGAATAATTCTTTGTGGCTGTTTTTTGTCAGTACACTCATACACTTTCCTAATGGTGCACACATATACGAATTTTTCCTGATGACTGAGAAATCTTACCACGCCATTTCCTGAGTAGGATCTTCACTGTTTTTATTCACTAAGACAAAGATATTATGTTAATAAATCTATAGAAAGGTAATCATGTCATATACTTTAGCAATGTCACAATCCATTAAAATGAAGCATTTCGTTTTTTGCCACCCAGCTGCATTAAGGCACTTTGAGCCATTGTACAACAATGCTATCCTGCATGAGTTGCAGAACAAATATTGCTAAGTAATAATTCTTGAATGCCCAGGATCCATCGAAATCCATTAAAATTTTATTCACAGATCCTATAATGAAGCATAAATTTCTGTTTCCAATTTAACTCAAAACGGCACAAAACAATATATTTAAGTGAAGTCATTTCCAAAAAAACCCACACATCTCCCCACTACACCTGTTCTCGATTTTGCTTTTTGGTGATTAGTTTCCTCGCATGTCACAAAATGAAATGTCATGCTTTAGCTGGAGCAGAGGTGTGCTGACAGAACAAGACAGAGGTAGCAGATGGTATGAAGTGACATACCCAAGGTCATCTGGCAACTCACTGTCTTAGCACTGGATTTGAAACCCAACACTTCTGCTGTCTCCTTTGCTCTCACTATATAGGTCACGAAAACTGACTTGGAGCCCAGCTATCTTCGCTTCGATACACCGCTCCGTGTGTCTAAGCAGGATTAAGGATTTCACAGACTGCACGTCTCCCATAAGTTGTTTCTTCCCAGTATATCTTCCTTAATTTCACCTAAATATGATGTGTGCAGCTAAAAAGGTTTAAGCAAGATAACAAAGAAACTACAAAGAATGAACGCTATGCATGATTAAACGAACACCTTCACTACACTATAACCAGTGACCAAAGGTACTGACACAGCATATGGGCGTCTCTTAACAGTAAACATCTGTGGAGACTCATGATTAGAGCTTGCCTCTCAGTTTCAACAAAATGTAATACATTATGGTCAAGTTTACCTATTGGCCTAATTGAATTACATGTAACAGTGTATCAGAATGTATCAAAATCAGAATTCACTTTATTGGCCAGGTACAACTGCATGAACTAGCAATCTATCTTCACAGTATTGGTGAATAAACATAACATAAATTAAAAAAAACAAGAAGAAGTATAAAATAAAAGATCAAAAAATATAAGCAATCACGTTCTGCATACTGATGACGTTCTGCATGTACAGAAATGCGCAATGTGTACAAGTGTTCATGTCTGACTACTGCTTTGAACTACTTCAGAAGTGGACATAGTTCAAGCGTGAGCTGTGTAAATTAACTAGCAAAATTAACATCACTGACAAACTAAGTAGAATCTAGCAGGCCTGCAATCGCACACATTCTTTTGAACTCCAGCAGAGAGAAAGTGGACCGGGATGTATCAGCTGAGACGGACTGCATGCTGCTCACTCAGAGCTTCCCCGTCTCTTTCTCAGCCACGACCGAGAGAAACTTTTCCTACAGATCCACAGAAATCATTGCTCTTCTTATTTAGCCACCACACAGCCTATCCTAATAAAGCCTAATAAAGCGGCCAATGTTATCTCTACACAGAATGACCTCTTTTGTGCAGAAAATAAGTAAGAGATGATTAATACAGGTGTATGGACTTATATATTGACATATATTGTGCAAATCTATGGAATCAAGGCTGCACGGTTTCTATTTTGATACAAGAAAAAACAAAACATAATTTATATTGTTAAGCACATTCCTCGCCCTCAGTAATGTATACATATGCTTTCAGAGCAGTGATTAGCACTGAAACCAGAGGCTGGGCAAAGATGCTACAAACATGTGGACGGATGAGAAATGGAGTTTTCTATTAAGTGTGACAAGGCTGCATGAATAGCTGTATTTAACTCCATGCACTGGAGGCTGGTCCCTCTTCCTCTCCGCAGCAGTCACACTAATTCATTAAATCTGTAGAAATAATTCCAGGTCTGCCAAAAGTGTGCCACTTCAGAATGTTTTCCCAAAAGCATGAAAACCAGCACTGGCTGTAACACTGACTGCAGAAATGAGCAACAAAAAATGTGATAACAAATATAATAAATATTGTGACTTTTACCGGTATTTTTCTTTCCGAAAGAGGGGAAAAATTGCTCTTCATACACAGATGTTAAAAACCCAAAATGTTACTCCATGTTCCCATAGTTCCAGACTTTTTAAATAAGATGCCTGAACAAACTGCTATAGTTTAGAAAGCCTGCATAATTGTTCTTGTTCCAGTATGTAATTTTAACGAAAACAACTGCAGCTGTGTCTGCAAAAAGTGTGTGTCTGGTTTCTCCTCATCTAAAGACAAGTTTTTTTAAAAATATATATATTTTTAATGAACAGTGAATACTTTAAAATAAGTAGCATGATTTCTTTGAACAGAAATACCATCCAACAGTTAGCATATGGAAGTCTTTACGCAAAAAATAAAATAAAATCATGCATCCACAAAGCTGAAACTGTGGCAACAAAAAGTTTTGGTGTGTGTATGCATTGTGTGTGTTTTTCTCTTCAAATAAAGGTTTTTAATTAACGATGACTGGCTGGGTTGATTTTGCAAAGAAGTGTGCCACCAATACAGACTAACATTAGCTTCTTTCAATGTAGTTGTGTTCCAAAGCCAGCCGGTGACTGATTTTTTGTTCCATACCTCCATTAATATTTCTATCTGTGTTGGTCAATAGGAGTGTTTCTTTAATTATACTATTGCACATTTTGTGATCACTACAGTGAGTATCGTATTACTAATGGATATACATAAACTCATAAGGGAAGTTTTTTGTTTAGATTGTGTGCATTTAACAGCATTGCTTTAGTCTGTTAAGCTCATTGTAAAGATGAAAGTATCTTACTACAGAGAATGAGCTCCCACTGAGGCCAGTTTGTTGCTGCACAACAGCAAGGAATTATTCTTGAAAGTACAGTGACACCTAAAGGCTGGTCCCATACCGGCGATCCAATGGGTAAGTGACTTTTTTTTCAAGGACATGTTGAATTTTTGAAAAAGTGATGAGTTTTCAGTTTTACCTTACTTGATAGTTCCAAGCACTGGTGAGGGGGATCGAATTCCCATCCAAATGACATGCCTCGGGCTGCCTTCAAGGGAACTGGCATTTTCATCTCAGAGTCTTAGAATCTGATTGGGCATTTGCAAGTAAATAAAGAAATAAACAAACAAATAGATAGATAGATAGATAGATAGATAGATAGATAGATAGATAGATAGATAGATAGATATATCTGATTGGGCATTTGCAAGCAAATAAATAAATAAACAAACACATAGATAGATAGATAGATAGATAGATAGATAGATAGATAGATAGATAGATAGATAGATAGATAGATACTGTAGATAATTTTAAGTCTGGTTTGTACAAAAGTCAGGTCATATCTTTTTTTATTAATTGCATACATTTAGTATAATTTCAACAGTTATGGTTTTTTTAATTAAGTCAAAATCTACACCAAAGTCTTAACGTTTTTATAACATTAAATTATAACATTTTAGGAACATTTCACATATGAATATAGTTATGGTACTTTAAGGTCCATGTATTTTAGGGAGAAGGGTTGTTTGTTTTCGTGCACGACTTTCTCTTATCATGTCCTTAATTTTCTTCTTGTTGGCAAACTGTAACAGAGTCCGTGTCATATTTGTTTGCGCTTTGTGTTTCGCCTGCAGTCATCACACTTGCCGTGTGAGATACGTAAAAGAAGAATTAAAGAGCATCCAAATAATAAACGTTCGTTTTAAAGTGAGCCTTTAACCATTACATTAAAGCGGATACGCTTTATTTGCATATTAGTATGATGGATTTTATACCGTCTTTGTTCTCTTTCTGAGACTGAGAGTAGGTAAAACAGTCAAATGGGATTTCTTCGAAACACTTTCTCTCTCTTTTTCTCTTTTTTTTCCTTTTATCCCATGTTGGTCCTGATTGATTGATTTAACTGTCAGTTCTTTCTCCTGTTTTACTGCTTGTGTGCACAAGCCAAAACTAAGCACACCGGGACACTGGGATAGCAGCTCCGAGTGAGTGTCTCGGCCTGTAAGCACACTGTGATCAGCATAGCGAGTAATGTTTCATGCATACTAATGGAACCATTGACATGTACTGTACCTCTGCACTAATATTTTGCATATACCTCGTTTAAATGTATAATAACTGAAAAAATATATAGAATGTGAATGTTATATCAATTAAAATATATTTCGATACATTTTTATTGTAAAAAAAAAAAAAAAACTACCAGTCACAGAGAGTATAAAAGTTGTCGCTGTATCCTTACTTTATTTCTGTTTAAATTTTGTAAGTATTTATAGAATAAGCATTTGACTAGGTCAGAAAGACAAAGCTGTTCTGGGTCCTTGCTGCTTACGTCACTTTTGTTCATAAAATGTGAACTCTAGTAGACATTTCTCTTCTTTAATAATAAACCATACATCTATATTTGGAAAATTAATTATCTTGGCACAAAGGTCCAGTGGAATACTAGTGGAATACTACACTAAAAAAAATAGTAGGTGTCTTATGATTACTTAATACAACCAATAATATATAGGCTGGATACATTGAGACAGTACGTATACATGTAACATTTATATTATAGTCACATAGCAGCGGCGGAATTGCAATCCCAAAGTGAATGGTGAAATTTGTGATAATTCGTATTGCCAACATATAAAAATATGTAACTAAAAAAAGTGCAGTAATAGTCTTAGTACATTTCAAATAAATGGGAAATGCCACTGACGAAATAAGGCTAGGCACAGTTTACTTTTATACTACACTGCAGGGTTAAAGCAGTGTAATCATTTTACATACAATCCTTTTTCAGTTTTAGGGCTGTTTGGCGGAAACTATACATCCATTAATGATACACATAAATAGGTCCAAACTTGCCTTACGTTTACGATGCCTTTATATAAACGTATTTATAATTCGTAGAAGTATCGATGTTAATGTTTAAAAGCTGTAACTATTAGTATTTTAATGTAAACATGACTAACGTCCTCCATCCTCCCCGTGAAAGAGCGAAAGTACTGTTGTGATGTCTTTAAGAAGACGTGAAGTGAATATTTTAATGAAACACTACAAATACCACGATAACTAACACTCTTCTGGGTCATCATAATTAATATTACTATTACTGTAGCAGTAATACCAGTGGTTCTCAAAACTATAGTATACACGTTTTCGTTTCATATGTATAACTGTATGACGTATGAAACCGTTACACTTAATTTAAACATTAACGACTTAGGTTACTGAACGATTATGAAATAAATGATGCGCCATTTTTGCCCGGTTCCTTCTGCCACATGTATCGATGGCGTGTTAGCTGTAGAAACTTACTTAGATTCCTTACTGCTTTGCTTTTTCTTGGTAGGGTTTCTTCAGCGGCCTCCATGGCGTTGCGTGATGCTGAAGAGCCTTTCAGAACTTTTCTTAAAACGACAGTATTTAACGTAAGTGTGCGTCTTTAACCCCTGAGAAGTAATAACTGATGCAAACAACTTAAGTTCAGTACTTTAGTCTGCATTTTAGTTTAAT